>CM040625.1:81748979-82348979 GCA_022817965.1 Solanum lycopersicoides | reverse complement strand
ACCTCTCAAGATCTTCATATCTGATGTGGATATTTGAAATTGAAAGCTTTAGGTTCCCAATTATTGTGTTGATCAAAGACCCCAACCAGGACTTATTCTTGAGGAGAAAGGCAAAAAAGAAAATTGGTTAAAGTGATGATGATGGGCAATATTCTATGGAACCACCATTCCCTGCTAGAAAGATGATTTCCATTTGTTCCCATTGGTGGTTATGTCATAAACTGAACCAAAGAGGATGCCTTAAAAATAGTTAAAAATTAAAAATAAACTACTAAAACAGAACATACCAAGCAGAACTGGGTAACTTTCATGGTAAAACTCAATCGAACTTAGCACATATGAGTGCCACACACGACAAGAGTCAGGAATATCTTAGCATTGATGTCAAATCTCAGATCATTTAAAGATGTGGATACTATCACTAGAATCCTTGAATTATAATCATACCTTCTAAAGAAACTGCAGTTCAACTTTTTAATTACTTCTAGTCTAAGCATGGATAATATTGAAACCAACTCACATTCTTAAGAATGTATTCAAGTGTGTGACCATCTCATCCAGAAACTTGTGTTGTTTGAGAGAGCACACATTCATTCACTTAATTATGCTATATCTAACATGTCTCTCACATGTGGTCCTGATTCCTTTTCATGAGCATGCACGAGATTCTTTTTAATAATGGGTGTGCAAACCCAGGACCTCTGCTGCTCTGAGACCATATTGAAGCTTTAAGGTGTTAGAGATAGAACACATTTGTTTATTTAATTATATTATATTTCAACAGAAACTATAATGCCTCTTCTCCATTTCATTACCTAGATGCACAGATAATGCTTAGAACAACTAGATTACACTGCAATTACTGAAGCTAATCAACAGCATCGTATAAGTATCTCTCACTGTTCACTTTCATCAAGAGCAAGAAATAAACAAATCACTATTTCACTAGACCCATAAGTTCACATCTGAAAGCAAGAGCCGGTGTTCATCAATCAAATTAGTAAGCTGGTATCAGATAAACATTTTACCACTGACAGATGCAATCAATCAACCCATCATTTAAAGCATTCAAGTTGACACACCTACGTCAAAGGTATTATGCATTTGAAAAAAGACAAAGAAATATACCATTTCTGTCTCTAGCATTCGTTTACTCTCCAGAAGCTTTGTTTCCATTTCCTAGTTGCAAGGAAAAGAGGTTACATCAACAAACATTTCCTGTTGACATGCAAAGTATTTTACTTGAGACTCAAAACCTTACTCGTATTCTACTCTTCTTAGCTTCTTGGATAGCATCTTCGGTAGATCCTTCAACTTGGGTTGCTGGTTCAGCTAATAAAAAAATACGATCCAGGTGAACTAGAACTGGATCTTGGCCAAGCCTGCTCCATGGTACCTGTAATTATGGACTTATTACAGAAATGTAAATGACAATAAATTCTTCAATTAACAAGTGGCCCATAAAGGGGATACCAACTGTCCCAATGTTAAATGGAAAATGATGAGGATTTTTATTTTTTTTAATGAGAATCATAAGACAAGGGAAAAGGAATGAAAGATTTAGAGATAATAAGAATCCCTGGCAGGTGGACACACTGTAACTATATCAAACCAAGTTTGTTGGCGCTTTAAGTGCAATATATATATATGGCATTTCTTCTAGGGTCTCTCTCTGATACATAAGAGTTAAATAGGTCCACAGCTTCGATCAGAAAAGGTTTAAGATGATATAATTCATTGACCCGTCAATTCTTTTTCCTTGGGTTCTTTTTATTTTTTCCCTTTCCAGATTACTTCTCCTTTATGATTTCATGTTTTATTTCTTTTGTCCGATCTTTTCCTGCGTCATACACAAGAGTTGGGTAAAAAGTCTAAACCAAAAGGTTCTTATGTAGACAATTTACACTTGAATTGATTTGCTTGTAAAATACGAAGTATACTTACAAAACCACGAGTGCTCATATTAGGGTTAGTTCCAAAAGTAACAACAATGGCCATAGGGATATATGTTATAGTATGAATTTGGATAATAATGCACTTTAGAACAACCAAATTACCATTAAATTCAAGAAAACAGGAAATAAAGGTTAAAACGAAATTACTATGGAATGATATGTCCAAAGGTGATCTAATTCAGATTTTAGCTTGCTTTCTTGATGTCATAAGTTTATTCAGCTCAAATTTCATTTTAAGTCAAAGGGTTGAGATAATTTCAGTACTTAGTAACCAATCAAACCTCCTTGTAGAAATGATACGGACTCATCATTATATTAAATTATTAATTACTGTGATGTGGGCACTTGCTTTCCAAGATCTCACAACAATGGGATAAAACTTACAACCAAAAACGATTCAAAATATTATGAGTACACCCTCGAGCTGAAAATATTAATTATAAGCAAAAACATCCACAGCCAAGACCAACCAAAAACTCAGTTCATTTTTAGATACTCAAAACTTCAAAACAACTCATTTAGCAGTTGGATTTTAGGGGTAGAACCTTGAGTCTCACAGATCCAAGAAATCCTGCCTTGACTTTTACAGGTAACTTCAATGCATTGAGAGCCTCTGGTTTCAATTGCATATTTACTAGTTCTACATCGCCTGTCACATATACAACAATGTGTTAGTAACCAAGCAAAAATTTTAATCCGCAAAAGTATATGTTTAACTGCCACGAATATGGTAAAGGAGAACACTTAAGAACTGTTTTACAAACAATGTCATCCCCAAAAAAATGTGGAGAAGACGTAAAAACTGAGCACATCCATGGATGGATGGATGTACGTTCAAGTACACCACTGCTTTTGCTCGACCCGGAAATATGTGATTTGATTTGATGTTATACAAAAACAAATCGAACAAAACCAAGTAACTATTTATAAATCATCATACTTGTACATAAACAATGTCTAGAATTATTATCCAAAAAAAAAAAGAATCACTAATATGACTTGATATCATTCATCTCGATAGAAAGTAGGAGCTGAAGTGGCCCTTTGAGCATGGATCTTGTGGTGAACTTCCATTGGACATGCGGCTTCTTTGGGACTTGATAAATCATTCATATGACTTAACAATATGCTTACGTGCTCTTTATCAAAAAAACAATATGCTTACGTGCTTGGCGAATTTGAAATTTACTGTTTGTTTCTTTTTGTTTTCTTCCATGTCCTGGGATTCTTGTCCTCTTTAGTGCCAACTGTCATTTGATTTGTCTTCACATAATCTTAAGCAACTTATTGGATTAGCTATGCTAATCCTTACCTTGATTTTACGTTCCAATACTTCCCCCTCCTGTGTCTTTCGATTATGTCATACTGTAATCACTGTTCAACTTGAGATACTGTAAGGGGTCGTTTGGTGTGAGGGATCAGAATATTTAGCCTTGGGATAAAAAAATAGTCCTGGGATAAAAGTTTGGTGTCTTGTTTGGTTGACATGTTTGGGATAACTTAACGCACCACTTATACCATAGTGATGGGATAAGTTATCCCATATACAGGGTGGGATAGATTAATTTTCATAATACTTTTTTAATGTGTGCATACAAATGCAAGTATGATGTCTATAGTCCTCCATTCCCCTTCCACAATTTTCCATACTTCTCCACTATCATCTTCCACCAAAGAGTATGCTTGTCCATTCCAAATCTCCATATCCATTAGCCTAGTAGGACCTTGTTGAATACTCAGAGACCTTGCACCCCAACACCTCCAATTTCTAACGACATGCCAGCTGATTAAATGAAGTTTCTTAACCCCATATTGCTGAATCCCATAGCAAGTTCCACCTCCCTCCGTTGAGTGTCTGCTCATCCAAAATCTCTATAACCATTTTCCTAGTAAGTCCTAGTTGAAAACTTGAAGACCTTCCACCCAAAGATCCCTCATCTATTTAGAGATGCAACGTCCTCCCAGTTGATTAACTAGAGTTCCCTAGCCCCGTTTGTTGAATCCCTTTAGAGTCTTCCCAATTTACTTGTGATACTGACCAGTGCCAAAGACAATGATATCAAGTACATAGAGATGCTTGACATGTATCTTGGTCCTTGTTGAACCCCGGTTGCTCGAACACGGTGCAGGTATCCGACACTGATGTTGATCTAAGGGTCAGACTTGTCATCATATAATAATAATTAGTACCCTTACGACCACTTAAATTGTATGTTGGATGAACTAGAAGCCTCTATTACTTTTTTATGGGATTTCATTGGGAATTATTGCAGGTTCCTCTTTCTTAAATCATGTTATCTTGATTCGATGCAAATTCACATCCCTTAGTTATGTTTATATGATAAACCATTAACTTAATAGAGGAAAAACTAGTCCAC
Source organism: Solanum lycopersicoides (assembly GCA_022817965.1). NCBI lineage: Eukaryota > Viridiplantae > Streptophyta > Magnoliopsida > Solanales > Solanaceae > Solanum > Solanum lycopersicoides. The sequence goes on along the minus strand of CM040625.1, from coordinate 82,344,646 downwards.
ATGAACCATATAGCTCTTGTGGAAAAGATAAACTTTACCACTTGGCAACATGACTGTTTCTTCATCCCCTTCCATATAATGGACTAATCTAGATGTCAACTCTAGCCTGTTCAATTTCAAAAATACTTCACTTCACTCACTTGCCAACAGTCCTGAACCTTCTAGGCCTAAGTTCTTCCATAAAATGATCCTTCTAAACCATACTGATACAAAGTAGAAGCAAAGCCAGCCTTCTGGTAGGGGTTCATCCGAACCTCCTTCGACACAAAATATTACTATTTATACATGGTTAAAAATATTTTTTTATATATATATATATTAGATGTCGAACCCCCATCAGTTAGTTCGTGTGTTTAGTTCCTCAGATATTAAAAATCCTAGCTTCGATACTGATGCAAAGTTCCTAAGGGAACCACTATAAATACCAGTCATCCACACTTTCTATGGATTAATCCCCTCGAGTTTCTAATTCCACCAGGCAAAAAAAGCTCAATCCCGAAACACATTTTACACATTCAATAAACCTATGCTGTAAATGCAGGACAACAAAAGCAGTTCTAATCCAATCTACACCATTTAAAAGCACATATTTCACAAATTCATCATACAAATAACATAAAAGCTCATCAAAATCAACATTTCATAACATTTCCAAATTCAATAACAAACCTTGCCAAACACTGATCTTGAGTGCTTCTTTATTGAGTCCTATAACATAATTCCCCAAATACCTCTGCAACAAATACGCTACCTGATCTTCCAACATCTTTCCGACTTTCTACTAATCAATCTTCTAACACTGTAATTGTGAATCTCTACAAGTTTTTTCTATATGTAATACAACGAACGAACCGATTGAAGTATTCCGCAAGTTTCCTCATAGCGATGAAGAACGAAGAAAGAGAGAACTGGAACCTGGAAGAGTCTCCCACGTATTTTTTTTCCTCTTTTTTTTCTAATAATTAATTTATTATTTTTCAGTTCTTCTTCAAAGCTAAGGCAAAGTGACGATGAGGAGGTTTTTGAGATTTTTCTTTTAAGTTATTTAATTTAATAATACTACATTTATAATTTATACTAATATAAAATATTACTCCCTTTATCCCATTTCATTTTTTATTTTTCGAGAATCAAATCGTTTAATTTTGATCAGATAATTACGTATGTAATTTTCAAATTTTTTGAAATGAAATTTATATATTTGTAAATTACGTAAAAAGTACTATAAGTCACAATAATTGCTAATTTAAAATGTTAAAAATGATCTATAAAAAGCTTATGTTGAAAGATAAATTGTTTGAATCTCAAAATACGAAAAATATCATATAAAATGAAATGGAGGGTGTGATATTTACACGTGGAGCAACTAATATCTTGCCGAGTGATTTTAAAGCTAAAAGATCAAGCAAGGGCTAATCACGTGGTACTCACGTGTTAGCATTAATTATTTTTCTTGTTTAGAAATTTCAATTTGGTCATTAATTAAGTTAGATCTCATCCCTTGACTTCGAAATCGATATTAACATTGTTTAATCTTCAAAGAGAAGTTTATGGCAAATCAATTTTTCTAATAATACATATGTATATATTGTAGATCTCATTTCTTGACTTTGAAATCGATAGTTAAATTTTTTTGTAAGTTGTTCAACGGTAAATGTGTATATTGTAGATTGTTCAATTTTGAACGAGTCTCATATATATATATATATATATATATGCAATTTTTTTGGAAAAACTACCTAATTATACAAATTTTCATACAATAAATATGAAATCTCTTTTTATAGTTTGAAATAATTATAGATTATCTTACTATTTTGTATCAGATTCTAATTTAGATACATCATTTCTTCATATTTCAAGTCAGAAACATGTATGTTTGATACGAAATACATTTTGCAATGTATATACATTGAGAAAGGCGAGCTATAAGCGAGAGAAGTGAGCAAGAGAATAAATGTATCTCATATACATGTAATCACGCTGAAATACAATATATATGGAACAAATAACACCTAATTTAGCCCGCGTCTATTCATGAACATATAGATAAGTGAGTCGTATACATGAATCTGACAAAGTAAACGTGGTACCGAGTGTAATTTCAAAGGGAAAATTACGCGGCTAAGCAAACTTATACTATTTAATTACTCATCATAGTTATGGTTTGCTATAATTGTCACTCGCGACTAACATTATACATTAATTACATGGGCTAACTTTTAGTTTGTATGATTAGACATGTTTGTATATGTATAATTCGCCAGGATATACATATATATATGTATAATATCCAATTTTTAAACCTATATACATATACAATTCACATCTCTCACACTATTTGCCCTCTCTCGCTCGTCTCTCTCCTCCATCTCTCAATCTCGCCCGCCTCTCTCCTTCCTCTCCCAATCTCGCTTGCTATTTATACAAATGCAAATGTATAATATACAGTCATATACAATTATATACATATACAGTTCACCTCTCTCCCACTCTCTGCCTTCTCTCGCTCGCCTCTCTCCTCTCTCTCTCCCAGTATCACTCGCCTATCTCCTCCCTCTCCCAATCTCTCTTGCCATATATACAAATACATATGTATAATATACAATTATCTAACCAATATACATATACAAACAATAAACCTTTTTCCCCCTCCCCCCCCCCCCTCTTCATGCCTCTCTCCTCTCTCTCCCAGTCTCACTCGTATCTCTCCTCCATGTAACATGTAGCTACAAATTGTAATTATCAACTTATAGCTATGGGGAGTAATTAATTATTTTTAAGTGAGTATATGTGAAAGTTTCCCATTTTCAAAAGCTTATGTGAAGGCACATAATTAGACACTAAACTAGTTGAATATGTGATGTTTGCTCATATATTTTTTTTATAGCTACCATGTCATTAAATGTGTATCAAATACATTATACTTTTACCTAAAAATGTTATGAAAGCTAACTAGGCAAAATTATTGGACTTTCAAAAGACAAAAACAAGCTAAGTTACTATAGCAAGCTGAATTCATTATAGATTGGGCTTTTGTTTAGGCCCTAAACTTATTACATTTGTCCAAACTCCATTTTGTATAACCAAAGTCCATATTAAACTAGTCACAATTTCTAACTTAATTAGTAAAAACATGTACACTTTAAAATATTTATTCAAAATGTCAAAATATCAATATTTTAAAAATAATTTGTATCCAAATACTATTATTTATCTTTTTCCTTTTATTTCTCAAAACAGTCCAACATTAAATATATTCACTAATCATTTAGACTTCTTCTATACTTTAATACTATTAAATTTATTTCCATCTAAGATTTTCAATTTTTTTTTTCTCTTTTACTATTCTCACCATTATTCTCTCTCATTGTTGAAAAAGAACTAATTATTCAAGTTCATATCAATTTGTTCAGATCTATCGATTAATTCAAAAAATCTCTCCATACATAAAGGTATTTTCGGAATCATCATTTATTTTGCGAGATTTCATGAGATTTTGTTTTTGAAATAAAAAATTATGTTAAATTTTGGATTTTATGTATTACAGATTTTTCGTCATTTTTTTTATTTTTATATGAGTTTGTTAACATACTCATCAAATATTTATGCATTTCGGAATTTTAGTATTTGAAACACTGTTTTTATGATTTTATTTTCATATTTGAGATTTAGTAGATTGTAATTTGTAGTAATCCACATACGCATTCATACATAATATATTGTTTGATTTTTTTGTATATCCATATTTAATAATTTTAAATTTTGCTTATAGGATTATTAATTCACAAATAAACACAGATTCAGATTTGAATTTGGTGAAAAGAATTGAAAAAAAGAAACATAGCAGACGAAAAAGAAAAAGAGAGTCAAAAGAGAAGGTTGCGAAATTATATTCATATCAGAATAATATTCATATTAATTTTTGTTTGCCAATTATTTTTCTTTTACTCATCATTTGTATTTTTATTAAGAACATTATATTTCTTTTTTATTTGTAGTTATTCAAATACGTATAATTTGAATTTGTATTTCTTAAGCGTAGATGTATCCTATTTTTTAACAGTCAATTTATATTTTTTTAGAATATTGTATTTTGATTATATCATTTTCACTATGTATGCTATCTCATATGAATCTGTATATCTTAAACATATATGTATCATGTTTTTAAACAGTTAATTTGTATTTTTTTTATAATATTGTGTCCTGATTATATTATTTTACTATGTATGCTATTTGTTTTTCAGAATCTTGTATTCTTGTTTCTTTCATAGTCAATTTGTATTTATTTTTTTAGAATATTATATCCTTCCTCAAGATTTATTATTTTCACCAAGTATGTTATTCCCCCCCAAAATCTTGTACCCTTTCATAAATCATATTCATATATATTGAGATACATGTATATATATATATGGCAATCAAGTAATACAATTTTGATTATCGAAATACAATTTGTAGTTTGAAAAAAAAACAATTTTAATTTGAATGGTAAAGTGAGCACATAAAATGTAAAAAATATTGGTATACAATTATAATGAAAACATAACAAAGGAAAAGTTGATCTAATAGAATGAAAAAAGATCTTCTTTTTTTTTGAAATTGTAAATGATGAGAATTTTAAGTGATATGTTCCTTTTCTAAAAAATATTATCTCACTTTTTCATCATACTATTTTTTTGTATTTTATATATTATTATATAATATTCTAAATAAAAACTAGGATAAATAGAAATACAAATAAAATACATATTGAAATGAATACGAAATACAAGATTTTCGAAGAAACAAATAAATACACATTAAAAAAATATATGAATACAAATATGTTTCTTAAATAACTATAGATTCATTTGGCATACCTATTGAAATGAATACAAACTAATAAAAAAAAGGTTAAGATTATGGAGGAAAAAAAAAGAACAAAGTTTGAGTTTTATTTGAAAATGTAACTAATGAGAAAATTAAGTGATCTTTACCTTTTTTTGAAATATTCTCTCCCTTAATTTTCTCTTTTTTTTTATTAAATAATTGTATTGTTTAAATAAAAACAAATAACAAAAACATAAATAAGATACATAACAAATTAAAATTTTGACATTTTTACTAAATGTTAAAAGTATTGCTAATGAGCCCTCTTAAATGTTAAAATATTAACATTTTGAAAAATTTCTCTAATTTTTTACCTAATGTACGTTTTAAAGATTGTTGTGTAATATTTCTTCTTCTTTATCTTTATTTTTTTTTTTAAAATTGCAAATATGAATCATCAAAAAATTAGAATACTCATTAATTACTTGTGATTGATTTGGTTGAAAAAATTTGAAGAAACTCATTGTTGATATTTGGTGAGATTTGATTGCAACATGGCCTATTTATATTTGAATATTTTAGTTAAATCTAATCTATCGAAAATCATTGAAATTAGTATTAAAATATTGAATATTAAATTTTGAGTGACTTTAAAGTAAAAATATATACAGGAGGACAAATATAATAGCTCAATTTTAAGAAATCTTAATAGTTTAATTGATTATTATCTAAACATTTATTTTATTAATAAGAGTTCGATTTCCACATCGTAATCCCATCCCCTACCCCCACTTTTTTTTAATTAAAACAACAACAACTCAACTTCTAAAAATAATGGAAGAAAAATGAATTAAAAGTACATTATAAAAGAAAATTAAAAATATCTAAAACATTTCTACTCATAGGGTTCTTCTGATGCCCCTTCTGTTTTCCAATAGGGGCAGTGGGGCACAGCTACAAATCTATTTTTAGGTATCTTAAAGTTTAGTCTCTTAGATTCAAACAATAAATTTATATTTATACAAAAGAAAATTATATATGCATAAATATTTCATTTAAAACATAGTAAGTTAATTTTTATTATAAATCATGAATTTAAAATTCTAAATTCACTATCGAAATGTTAAAGAGATAATACTATAACAAAAGAACATTCAACGACAATTTTTCTTTATTTTAACAGTAATTGAGTTAATATTAAGTAATACATTAAAGTTGTTAAAAGTCTCGCAACATTTATATAAAGTGATATTAATGAATACTCATATTTATTATTACGGTGATTATGACAAATTAATAATTTGTTATACTATGATGAAAATTATTGAGTTGGCAAAAGAAAAAAAATCCAAAAGATGATGTCAGTATCAATAATAATATACATAATAATAATAATAATGCAGCATTACTACAACTGGAGTTAACTGGGAAAAATACAGCTCATAACAGTGACAAATCAAAAACTTTTTGAAAAGGAAAATGACATATAATAAAAGCATGCCTAAATTGTTTAAGTGAAGTTACCTTTCAAATATCTGAAAAATGAAAATCCCAATATTTATATTTTAATTTTTTAAATACATTATTAATTATAATATAGTTTGAATATTGAAAAGCAGAAAAAAATATTAGTATAGTCATATATAGTCTAGGATGACAAATTGGACACTTTTTATCGAAACATTATATTATATATGTAAAAAATTATATGAAATATATCGGGAAAAAATTATTTTTCATGTATTTTAAATAACGTTACTAAAATTTCTGATTTCGTCACTGATTATATGACTGTCATTTTCAGATGCAGTCAGTGCTTCTGCCTAATTTCCATAGTCATCGTCGTTGAGGTCATGGTCAGTGTTACTGGTCCATATAGCCCACAGGCCATTATTGATATTAAAATAGATCAGTTCACTCCCAAAAGTCCTCATAAATTGAATTTAACCCTACACTTTTTCTTATTGAATTTGGAGTCCCTTTTTAAAAGAAAATGTAATTTTTGCAAAAGAATAACAAAAATTGAAATCTTTTGGACATGCATTTTTATTTAAATGGAGTAGATGTTTTGTAAGTGAAACGAAATTTTAATAAAAAACTAAATTCGAATTATTTTGAGTCTTGAAATTCATTTTTAAGTTTGTTTCAACACAATGTTTATCGAAACACTATTTTAATTGTTTAAATTTTATTTATATAAGAGAAAGGGAAAAAGATCATGGGTCGTTAACACTTTTGTTGGATGTCTATTATAGCTTGTTTCATAATAGTACTGTATTGTTTTGATGAATATAATGTCTGAATCATTTGTATCGTTCTTCATTGTTACGTAATGTTATACATTACTAATTAGAATGATAAATCCCATAATTCTTAGTGTCATTAAATATAAACACTAATAATAAGTATTAAAACTTCTATGACATTAATCAATTGTCATTGAATCTAAACATTTTAAAAACATTAAAAATAATAATATTTAGCGACAATCAAACCACCGTCGCGATGATCTCCAATGGTCCAGCTTAGAAATGCTATTACTTTTCACACTTCAGTTTCACAACAGAGGCCATGAAGTCTTTCATTATTTTCTACTTAAACTCTGAGAAAATATATTTAGTCACAAATTTTACAATAGAGGTAATAACTAATAATGATGTGTGTGTGTTTTTAGTGTAAATTACTCAACAAAATAAAAAAACAATTCTAATTTTAAACCATTATCAAACATATTTTTAATTTTTAAATATTATTTTCACTTTAAAAACAAAAAAACTATTTTTTCAAATTTCGTATTTCATAGTAAAACATAATCAAACATTTTTATAGAATAAATTGAAGAAACAGTAAAGAAAAAAAATGTAAAAAGTTGACTCAGTCAACTGTGGAAGGAATTTTGCTTGACAATTCTTTTCATTTTTCATAGTGAAAAGGGCACATCCAAATACTTGGGCCAAAAAACAACAACCCAAAAAATAAAAAGAATTAAGAAATATTTTCTCCGTCCTTTTTTAATTATCATGTTATGATTTTCGAAAGTCAATTTCTTTAATTTTAAAAGATTAATTAAATTACATTCATTCAATATTTTTAGCTATAATTTAAATATCATAAAACTATACGAAAAATTCATAAACTACAATTCGTATATATCAATATAATAAAAAAAAATCATAAAATATTAACTAAAATTCTTATTATTTGATTCTAATAAAGCAAATTATAACAACTAATAGATATAGAGAGGGTATATTTTATTAACTTTATAAATAATATTTTAAAATTCTAAATTTAACTTAGTATTTTTGCTTGTCATTTATTTCATTTCATTTTCATACAGAAAATAAAGAGAGAATAGTAAAAAGGACCACCCAAGAACTTAGGGCAAACATCTTTTCAACTTTTCAAAGAGCATCACATCATTACTTAGACAAAACATAATTTTCCTCACAAAATTCAACATGCACTTTACATTTCATCACCAAAAAATTATGTGTTGAATAAATATTTTTTTTTATAACTAATAACTCAATATAATAAGTCGTTTTTTCTGGTCATGTAACCCTAATTACCAGCACCCAAAAAACAAATATACATCAAACAATCAAACTCATGTTGACCTTATATAGACAGCTAAGATTATTAATGTTTTTTTTGGTATTTTATATTAACAAAATTTAATTGATATACTAAGTTTTTTCCACCAGAAAAGCTTCTAACAATTTTTAACACTTGCCAAGTGTTGGAACAACAAATTAATTAATTTTCAACAAAGAAGGCAAATACTTCTTCAATTTCATATTATTTTGACAATTTTACATACTCTAATCATGACTTTTAACTTAACGTCAACGATAAATTATGATTCTTAATTTTAGATATGCATAAATATACATTTAAATTTATATAAATTGAACAAACACACATATTCATCCTACGTGACATGCTATATAGTTATTTTATTTCCTAAGTGACGTCCTACAGTATTAGGTGTAAGACGCGCGTGTCTACATATCCACACTCAAAATTAGAGAGCATAATTATGCACTAAAACTAAATTAAGAGTCATATTTATATATGTCACCCCGTTATTCTAACTAGTTCTACATCTTGTATTGTCAAAGTTTTCAAAAAAATTTTTGTTTGATTTTCTCCTAAATCACATTGAAATCTCACTAAATTTGAATTAAATTACAAAGCCCATTCTGAGTGAGGCTCCTAACAACATTTCAATACTCAAATTCATAACCTCCTATTAAGACTGAAACAGTACTACACCACAACCCATACTTGTTCAGTCCTATACAACTTTAAATGTCTACGTGTTTCACACTCAAAATTAAAAGACATAGTTATGCGTTAAAACCAAATTTTATACTGCGCCTTTATTCTAACTAATTCTACTTCTTGTATAGACAAATTTTTATTTTTTTTTCTGATCTCTCCGAAGCCACATTAAAGTGCTCATAACAACATTTCACGACTCAAATTCATAACCTCCGATTAAAAATAAAACAAATAATACACCACAGCCCCATACTTCTATAGTCAATTAATACCAACATAATATGAAGAAAAAAAACACATCACCAAAAAAGTTGAAGAATACTCAATACAATAATGAAAGGGATAACTACACTTGTTATTGCTTGCTTCTCATTCCATAGTGAAAAAGAAAAACCCAAGTGAACCCCAAAAAAAGGAGCACCAAAAAACTTGGGATAAAAACCAAAAAAAAAAAAAAAAGTCATTCATCTTTTTCCACTTTTCAAGAGAGCATTATACAAGCCTCCTCTCTCCACTTTTCAACATTTTTATATCATAAACATAATAAAACTTAATATAACAAAATAAAAATTAAAAAAAAAAACTCTTCTGTATATTCTCTCTTCTTCATAAGTTCATACCCCCTTATATGAACCATTTTTCCCCTTAATATTTATATATTTATAGCTAAAATGAACCTTCTTGAATATTATTTTTTTTTCATCCAAGTAGATTCATTCTTCATTTTTCACTCAAGCAGCAGCAAGAGTTCCATGTCTCAAAGGGTAATCTTCTGCTGAAGTTTTGTTTGGAGATGTTGATTGTTGTTTTTGTTCCTTTTTTCTCATAGATTTTAAAGAAGAAATGTTTCTTTTTCTATCTTTAGCTTCATCCTTCTCTATTTCTTGTTGCCTACACTCTTCACTACAGAATGGAGTGTCCCCTCTGCAATACACAAATCACAAACACAAATCAATACAAATACTCATCGATAAACGTGAAAATTCAGATAGTCAATTACTTGAATTTCATATGAAAGAAATAGATCTAGTAGGTTTCAAGATCAAAGATTACATCTTTAGTATTAGTAGCATATATTACTATAAAGTAACTTTAAAAGTAATATATGTAAAACCCATTTTTTGATAAAAATTAGATCTTTGTATCTAAAATATGAAGCAAATATATTTCTAAGCAACCCCTTTTTTCCTAAAATAAGAAAAAAAAACCAAAATTTTCATTTTGCAATTCAAAAAAAAAAAAAAGGAAATAACAGAACCAGAAAAAGCAATTCTCTGTTTTATACAGTTCAAACTCCAACACCACACTCACTGTTCAAATAACTATCATTTTTTTTAGTAAAAATTGAATCTTTATAAACCAAATTAAAACAAAACATGAATTTAAAGGAACCCCAAATCCCAAAAGATTCATCTTGCTAACATACCAAAAACTCATTCACTAACATACCATTCATATTATAAAAATTAGATCTTTGAACCCAAAATAAAGGAACCCCATTTCAGTAAGAAGTAAAAATAGGAACTTTACAACTAAACTTAAAAGAAAACAAGAATTTAAAGAAACCCCATTTCTGAATCTTAACAAAAATGAATACTTCAAAGTTAGAAAAAAAAAGAAAAAAAAAAGAACAAACCTGTACATGAAGATGTCACTGTTATCACCAAGTCTTTTCTTACAAAGAGAACAAGCATCCAAGAAATAGTGATGGGGTTCATCAAATCTACCATCACAGTATTTTCCAGCAGAAATAACAGATCTTGGAGACAACAAAGAAGAAGAAGAGTGATTCTTCATGCTGTTTCTTCTTGTATAATAAAGAGGCCTATAAATCAAATTAAGATTCTTGTTATTATTATTATTATGATTTTGATTATTATTGCCAGAGAACTCAGGTTGAGTTTCAGCTAAAGAAACAAGACCATCATCTTCTTCAATGAAACATGGCTTTCTTCTTGTTGTTGATGTTGGTGAGTTCATTTTTGAAGAAGAGAGAATAGAGAAATGGGGTTTTGAGAGAATTGTGGTGGAAAATTGTTGATTATAAAGAAGGGTTTGGGTAGGGTGGGGTGGGGGGTAGGGGTTTGGGTGGAGTGGTGGGGGTAGGGGGTGGGGGTGGGGGAGAAGTGTAAATTATAAGGCACTGCAGGGATTCAGGATTCTGTGCAAGTGAATCTATTGGCGGTGAATTTTTCTTTACAAAAATTGGCTTGTTTACTCTTTCATCGTCCACTTTTAATTGTTATATTTTATCTATTTTATTTTATATGATAATATTTAATTAAGAATAAAATTTAAAAAAAAAAAATTATAATATTTATTAAATTGTCTTTCAGAAAATTAACTTTACTTTTTTTTTTCTCCTCATAAGTATGAGGTATTTCTTTAAACTTATAAGGGTAACAAAGAAATTGTACCTTTAAATATTTATCTGAAAATGTAATATTTTTTGAGATAAAAAAAAATGATGTAACATAAAATAGGACTGAAAAATTAATTTTTTTTTAGAGTTAAATTATGAGAATTTTGATTAATATTTTATGAAGTATTTTTTGTCATATTCATGTGTAAAAAATTGTGGAATTTATAATATTTTCGTATAGTTTTTTAATATCTAATTCTTTTTATATTAAATTAATGTAATTTAATTTAACTTTAAAAATTACTCAAATTGACTTTCGAAAAATGCAACATAAAAAATAAAAATGGACAGAGAAAGTGCTAACTCGAACTCTAATTACTTGTCAACTTTCAAATTGACAACTTATTAATAAAACAATGATTGATATAATAAGTTTATAAATATATTTCTACTAATCATAAAACGAATGAATTGAAAAATTAAAATTTACAAAAAAATACAAACTTTTGCAAAGTATTAGGTTGAAAAAAGAGTGCTTTCTTGATTTATCAAAAAGGACGGACTGAAATAATTAAGTACACTTCCTTCCACTTCTGTTTACTGGTAGAAGTTGCATCAATGGTAAACGCCCTTCTTTTTATATTTAAGGATATGAGTTCGAGTCAGCAAGAAATCAAGAATAAATGTCCAAATGAGAGAGGTAAAAAGAAATTTTTTATTTTATATTTATTTATTTTTGTCATATTTAAACTTAATACACTTATCAAATAAAATAATAGTTAACATTATTATTTTATTATATTATCTCTATTGGTAATTAAGTTCTGATAGAAAAAACTTTCACAAACATCAAATGTTAGGTCTTAAAAACGAGTTAGAAATAAGTGATTAATGCCAATAATACATGATTTTTTAAACCAATACTTATTTTTCTTTTACTTCTATAAAAAGTGACAAGTAAAAATAAAATCTATTTTTAAAATTGATGAACAATAAAAATGCATTTATTTTTAGTTTGTTAATTTTTTCAAATTAATTTTTTTATTGTTTAATACTTTTTCTGATTTTTATTCCTAGATAACAATATAAAATAGTAATAATTAAATTCAAAATATTATATATAATATTAATTTAATAAAAATAAATTTCGTATTAAATTTTTTGGTAAACTATTCTTTATAATATTAATTTAATAAAAATAAATTTCTAACTAAAATTTTTGTTAAACATGTATTAGGTAAACCTCAAGCGAAGCTAAATATAACATGAAAAGACGCAAATAATAATTATTTGTATACTATAATTTGCTCTCTTTTTCTATAATGGAGATAAAAGCTTAATCATAAATACTTATTTTAAAAATCAATAAATATATTATACCTGCTTTGCACAAATTTAATTTTACTGAATTATTTATATTTTATTTTATTTTTAAGATCAAACAATTGTAATAAATTAGTACGGACTATAATTTTATATAAATTCAGTGTACGATTAATTTTTTTTTTAACTCTAAAAAATATAGAAATAAATGAAAATTGACTTAGGTGGGGCTACGTAATGACCAGGTCCCCACTAACTCCATGTGTTATGCTTGAGCCAAAAAAATAATTACCATAAAAAGCCAATCACCATACCCCACTTACCATTATTTGTGCGTTAATTAGCTGGCATTGGGCCATAAATTTTTAATTTTTTAAAATTTATAAAATTAAAAATAAAAAACAAACAAAATATTTTGTAATATCAAAATTACAACAACATATTCAGAATCATAAATTTTTAACCATCTTGAATGTGAAAATAATATTTATGATAATAACATCAAAATTAATACGTGCATTTATTTTTTTGAAATGCATCGTATCTGTTAAAGAATGACAAGAGTTTTATATCGGTGGTTAATGATGGGTGGACTCATTATAAGGCTTGGCAATCCTCTTTCCTTTGAGCTAGATTTTGGAGTGTGAGTTAGGTCCTAAAACCTAATTTCACATGGTATCAGAGCATGACATGTCTCACCCGATGTTGGGGCCTCCCGAAATTAAAATTGTCCACGCACCAGATGCTAATCACTGAGCGTGAGATTGGTGTTAAAGAATGACAAAAGTCCACATCGGTGGTTAATGAGATGGGTGAACTCATAATAAGGCTTAAACAATCCTTTTCTCTTTCAGATAGCTTTTGAAGTGTGAGTTAGGTCTAAGATCTAATTTGAGGAAATGAATGAAGCAAATATCATAATGAAGTATTTCTTTTTCCTAAATACCATTTTTATCGTACATCATAATCAATCAAATAAATATCATTATTTATTCTTCTTTTTTTCTATATAATATTTGTTATTGTATATTTGATATTTGTTACTCATTCTATTTAGGATGCTATGTTAGTTGTATAATACAATTTGCTTAAAATATTGTCTTAAGTTGCTTTTGCTGAAATTTTTATTTGCTTGCCGTCCTTTAGTCTTTTTTTATGCTGATAAATTCTTTCATCTGTTAAGTGGAAGCTTAAAGTAATCTAATCTATTATTTTTATAATGATTTAATTATAAATTATAAAATGTACTATATCCTACTTGCTTCAGTTTTTGTTGCATCATAAAATTATAAAAAAAAAAAATTGAAATATATTATATGGTAAATAAATCTAATTAAAAATGCCTTAATTTTTGCAGGGTGACCAATGGATAGAAAGAATTTGCAAATTGTCCATTGGGATTTTTTTTTGTATGATAATAATTAGAAAGAAAAAAAAGGAAGCTTGTACATACAAGTGTAAATAAATAATTTGGTGATACTTGCAAAATATTAATTAAAATGACCATCAACTTAAATGACATTATGACTAATGTGATTGGGGCTAAGTAAGGTATTTCAAAATAAACCTATATCCAAGTGATTACTCAAGTAAAATGTATTTCTATTTCTAATTAAAAAAAAATTAAGTATCTTAAAATCTAAGGATATTATTCCGGAGTAAAAATTAAATTTTAAATACATAAAAGATTGATCAAGTTTCGATTTGATTGTTCGTGAGGTGACGAACAATTGGATGGTAAATTTAATGTTAACGCTAACCAGGTAAACATATTTATTAAATATCTAATGTGTTGTTGGATAGAATATAAAAAAAAAATAGTTAATGATTTTCTTCACTTATCTAACGAAATTAATAGTATTTTTTTTTCCTCATCGTATTGTTTTTACATCTGAGATTTAAATTTAATATTTAATATCAAACAGATATATGAGATTGCATGTGATAATATTATTCAGAGTCCGAGCCTAAAGGGTTATAAAATTTTATAAAAATTTCAAAAAGATAAATGAAAAAACTTTTAAACCAAAACGGTAAAATCGTTGGTGATGTAGCGATTTAGATGGTGGCGTTAAGGTAAAATTTTTTTTTTTTTTTTTTTTAACAAATCGTCACTGCCAAGGTAGTGATTTGGTGAATGAATTTTTTTGTAATTGTAAATCGCTGCTTCTGCAGCGATTTTACTTTAAATTTTTATTTTTTTAATTTTTTGAAGTAAATCGCTGCCTTGGAAGCGATTTTACTTTTTTTTTTAAAAAAATAAAAAATAATTTGAAGTAAATTAACACGTCAAATTTGTACAAAAAAAAAATTCACATGCATGTTAATATTTATGTCTGGATGTGAAATGTGAATTTGAAAGTTTGACATTGTGATTTTTTTTTTACTATTATAATTTATTTATGACAAAAACTTAAAAAATAAATAAATAAGTGAACTACAAATTTATTTATTTTTTAAAATAAGTACAATCGTTTCTAAGGCAGCAATTTACTTCCAAATTAAAAAAAAATAAGTAAAATAGCTGCACAGGCACCATTTTATAATTAAAAAAAAATCATTTAGAAATAGCTGCCTTGACAGCGATTTGTTAAAAAAATTAAAAGATTTTTTTTAAAAAATATTGCAGCAATTTTCCTTAATGCTACCCACCAATGATTCTACCGTTTTAATTTAAAAGATTTTTTAGATACCCTTTTTAATTTTTTATCAATATTTTTTATCTTTTAGGCTTAGAACTCATATTATTCATACGATTAGAGATGGACTAACATATGAACTTTTTTCCTTCAAAGGAAGATAACACACTTTATATGAATTGTTAGACATAATAAAATTATGTCAAATGAGTTTAGATTCACCAAAATACCACTACTACTAATAATAACAATAATAATTAAAATTGACTCAATAAAATATAAACATAGTGATAATATCATGAATGACTCTTCACACATTATTAGAATATTTCCTAAGTCTAAAAAAACATGTGATAGGTGCATCTTATAAAATGAAATTGACGTTACAAATGTTAAGCATGTGCTTCAATAAATTGATATTAATATAATTTTTTTGGTTATTCAAATTGTTACTATAATGAATACAAAATGCAACAAATAAAGAAAGATTTTAAAAATTAATAATCTAAATCAAATATTAGAACTTTGTTTCTCCACACACCCTCTAACTAAGGTCTAACTAATGAAGTTCAAATTAAAAAAAAGTCTAACTAATTAAATTAATTATAAATATAAAAGATAACTTTTTTTTTTGTACAATAATAGCTATTATCATTGACTTGATATATAAATTATGAAATTAATTTCATCAAATTACTTTTATATTAAATATAAGTCTATCTATATAATTATATATTTAAAAATAGTATAATGCACGAATAAAATGAACCTAGCTATAACTAACTAATGTGATACATAATTTAAGTTTCCAACTTTATTTTAAAATATTAATTTAATTAGAAAAATGCATATCAATTCAAATTTTTTTTAGTACAATAAATGATCAACAACTTCTCTCCTTAAGATGTGACGTTTCCGGTGCACCGCACCCGTCTTTACTCCTTTGTTTACTCTGTTTTATTTTTAAAATAATAATTAATAAAATAAAAACATATTAAATATAATAAATATATTATTATTATTTTTAAAAAATAATATATAAATATATATACTATAACTTATTTTCTATTACTAAATTAACATTTAAATAAATTCAAATAAGTATATACCTATGTTCGTTGTACATAACATAAAATAAATTAAATTTAGTGTTTCTCCGGTAAATTATAATATGTAGCGATGCAAGAAATTTCAGCATTATGAATATGATCAAATAAAAAGGGTAAAATAATTTTTTATATATATTTGAAAATGTACTAGGAGTGGAAAAAAAGAAGAAGAGAAAAGGGTCAAAAATATTCTTTAACTTTGATTTATTATTTAAATTTATCCGCCGTTAAAATAAAGTTAATTTTAACCATTCTATTACTAATTTCACCAAATTTATCCTTAATTAGACGGATTGATCCAAATTAACTCGAATTTTAAAAATAAAACCCTATTCCTTATTTTAACCCATTAACCCGGACTCATTTAAAATAATTCGATCCATTCTCCCAAATCTCCTATACTCATTTACAATTCTCCCAAATCTCCATTAAAAATATCAAAGAGGTAAATTCGGGTTAATTCGTTAAATTAGGATAAATTTGGTAAAATTAATAATAAAAGGGGTAAAATTAATTTTATTTTAACAGAAATAAATAAAATTAATTTTATTTTAACAACAAAAGTAAATTTAAATAATAAATTAAAATTGAGGGATATTATTAATTTTTTTCCAAACAAATATGGGGAGTGTTATCACGTCATTTGAGGTGAGAGTAGACAAATTGAAAGACAAACGAATCCGTACGTGGAATTCATGCACTCACACCATGGCGTTAGTTTCAAAAAGGGGCCCACCAACTTACACCTCAAGCAAAACAAATCGATTTCAATCTTTAACCCTTTATTTTACTCTAAACTCTCTCTTCGCTACTATTACTTTTTACCTATTCATTGTATTGAAAATAATTGTTTAATATTTTTTTATTATTAACTGATATAATATTTTGTAAATTTTCTAGAGTTATGTGATAATAATTTTGATTAACATTTTATTATATATTTTTTATTATATAAATATATCAAAATTAAAATTTATAATATCTTTATTTTAATTTTTTATTTAAAATATCAAATTAATATAATTTAATTTTACTTTTCATGATAATTAAAAGTGAGAAAAGAATAACGTTTATCCATATTAAAGAATTAAAAGTTACTTTATATTTTATTACCTATTTTATCATTGCTATTAAACAGCAATACTCTGTATCTAATATATCTTCCAAAATTTAATTTTAATATATTCAAATTGATAATACAATAACATTACTCCTATGATTTAGTGATAAATGGACAACTAATATAGAAGAAAATAAATGTTTTAAAAAAATTATAAATACTTTAAAAACTTATCTATAATTTTAAAATAAAAGTTTTATTTTATTAAGTAGCTTACTCCACTTTTTAACAAATTAATACTTCCTCGACTTAATTTTATATGTCATTCCTTCTATAAATAATTAAATAATAAATAATTATTTTTTATAAAATTTATATATAAATTATCATATTTTAGCTATTATTCTCTTGACAATGTAGTTAATTTTTAAAATATATTTATCATTTATTATAAAATAAATTTTTAAAAAACATTAAATAAAAGTAAAAGATTCAAATTACATCAACTCTTAATACAAATATAAAGTAAAGGGAAAAGATTCAAATATGCCCCTAAACTATTCAAAAAGTTCTAGATATATTTTTCGTTTAAAGTTTGATTTACTCATGCTCTCGTCGTCCAACTTTTGGTCAAAATATGCCCTTATGACGTTAGTTGTCATGTGTAACATATCTAACTCATCTTTCTATTTATTTAAATTCCATATGGAATTGTTATGTCATTTTGACCTTAAAAAATAACATTTTTATGAAAATGCAAAGATATTCGGACTTATAAACACCTAATTCGTCTCATAAATCAACTCCTTTTAAATTCACCATCCGACCCATTTTATTTTTTGTAAAATCACGAAAATGAGTAATTGATTAAGAAAAAATAGGAAAATTATGACAAAAAATATAAAAATTAACGCCAGAAATTCACAAATATATATAGTACCTTAAATCTAACATTTCAATATTTTTAAATTTTTATTTTTGATAAATCTCAAAAATAAGTGATTGATTAGTAATATTTTATTCTACAATTTTTTTTAGAATTTTTATTTTTTTCAACAAATCTCAAAAATGAGTAATTTATTAATAAAAAGGGGAAAAATATGAAAACAAAATAAAAAATTTACGTCAAATTCACAAATAAATATAGTAACCTTAAAATTCAATAATTTTAACATTTTTTTATTTTATATTTTTTTCATATTTTTCTAATTTTTATTTGTGAATTATTTGCGTAATTTTTATATTTTTTGATATTTTTTTGTTAATAAATTCATTTTTGGAATTTGCTGAAAATGTTAAAATTAAAAAAAAATGTTGAAATTGTTGAATTTAAGGTTACTATACTATTTTTTTAATTTTTGACGTTAATTTTATATTTTTTTCATATTTTTTATTAATCAATTACTCATTATTGAGATTTATCGAAAAAAATAAAAAAAAATAAAAAAGTGTTTAAATTGAATTTAAGGTTACGATAATTATTTGTGAAATTTTGACGCTAATTTTATATTTTTTTTCATATTCTTTCTATTGTTTTAACAATCAATTACTTATTTTCGGAAACGAAAATAATAAAAATTAAATAAAATTATTGAAAATTGATTGAATAATTTATTTAATAAGTGTTAAATTTATGGGTCGAATTAGTATTTATGAATTCAAATATCTTTTTTCATTTTCATATAAATATCATGTGTTAAAATCAAAATGATATTGCAATTCCATGTATCATTTAAAGAAATAAAAAATAAATTAAATATATCCAACATAATAACTAACATGTATTAAACTTATTTGGATCAACAATTGAACGACTAAAATATGAGTGAAGCAAATTTTAAACAAAAACCTTTTTAAATAGTTTAGGTACCTACTTGATTCTTTTCCTTAAAGTAAAAAAGGTTCAGCTTATGGAACGGAGTGAATATTTTTTTTTTTAGTGGAGTAGAAGCTTTTCTAAAGATTCTTTTGTCGTTTTGTTCAATTTTTTCACAGGTATTGCTTCCAAGTTTAGTGGGCCCAATGTGGGCCATAGAAAGCATCACCTTTGTGGGGCCCATATTTAAAAAGTGGGACCCATGCAGTTTTGCTGACAAAAACCCATCAATCATCATCATTGTGGAGACGTGAGGAATAAATGAGATTTTAAAACTACTACTATTGCCTCCACTCAAGGAAACCGTCAAAACAACGAAATGACATTTATACCCCTTCAAAGTTTTGCTTTTGAAACGGTTCAAATTTGATCGAAAATTTATGGTGAAATTATCAATTTTTAAAAATAAATTTCATATATTTACAAATAATGTAAAATTATTATAAATCACAATAATTGACAATTCATAATATTCAACAAAGTTTATAAAAACGAAACTTTTGATTAAAACTAAAATTATTGGGATCTTAAAATTTGAAAATTGTCACACCGGGGAGAGATTTTAGAGGATCTAGAATATTGTAATATTTGAATACTAATATGAAATTGGATTTATCAACAACGTCGATATAATTTAATGAGGAGAGTTTATGAATGGTGGTGTGTATTTAAATTTTTTATCTTTACCTATTTAAATATATTCGATATAATAATATCAAATAGAACAAAAGATTTACTCAAATAGTTAACAATTTTCACTTTTAATTTTAATTTTACTGATACAGAGTTACAAACTATTAATCAACGTTCAACCAAAAATACTAATATTGCTGTAATAATATCAATTTTTTAAAATTTAAATTTGCACTCAAAAACTAAAAGTAATACTTAAAAATCACTTTTTTATCACGCAATTATATCACCTAACCCGTATCTAGATGATATAAATTTCTTTCTTTAAGTTTTTGTTTTAAAAAAAAAAAAGGTTTTTTTTTTCACAAATGTCAAATTAAGAAACACCACATTCTATTTAACTGACACATGCATTTAAATTTTACAGCTTTAAAGACGGTTTAAATTTTGCCACTTGGGTAGAGTATAATATTGGAGAAGAGAAAATTAGACGCAAAATTATGTTATTTTTTACTCACCTAAGATAATATACAAAATAAAGTACAATTCTACGTGATAAATAATATTTTTTAATTAATTTTCAATATTTTTATCATATTTTTAATTTTAATATCAAACGTAGTATAAATTATACGAAACTTAACGTATGGTAGAGTGGATAGAAGAGTTGGCTCATATATCGAGGCAACCGCCGCACAGCGCTGTAGCAGTTCCACGGCACAACCTATTTTGCTGCCACGTTTCAATTCCAAACCCCATTTTGCACTTTTTAAGAATTTATTTTATAGTAGTAATTCTTATTGAAAAAAATTTGAATTTAAATTTTAATATGAAATTATTTTTAATGATTTTTTTTTTCTTTTGGATTACTCGAATGTCAATATAAAAATTAGGGCTGGACATAAATACCGGAAAATCGAATCGAATTTTTTTAGTATTTTGGTTTTGGTATTTCAATTTTTGATTCGGTATGTGATATACGTTTTTGTATTTTTTGGTTCGGTTTTTGGTGTGTAATTTTGTGTTATTCGGTATTCGGTTTACCGAAATATATTACATTATAATATATATTTATATTATATTAATTATTAATGTTAAATAATAAATATTATAATTTAAAATAAAAAATTAAAAAGTAAAAGACACTTCTTTGATGTAACTATTTTTAGCCCATTATTAAGCTGAAAAATCAAACAAAAGAATTTGTAAATTTTTAAGTTTTAAAAAGCCCACTAAATAGGTCATTAGAAAAAACAAAATAACAAAATTGAACCGAACACGAAATAATAAAAATCATAATGTTCATTTATTTTTACCATAATGTTCATTTTTACCATAATGTTCATGTATTTTTTAAGTTTGTTTGATCGTCAATTATTATGACTTACAATACTTTTTATATAGCTTTTAAATATATAATTTATTTTAAAATTTAAAAAATATAGCTAAATTTACGACTACATATAAACTTTTCGATGCTCAAAATTAAAATTATGCCACATAAATTAATACAGAAGAATACATAAAAATAAATATTTTTTGGATCTAATTAGCAAATGTAATTTGTCGACACATTGGTTTCTAGAATACGTAGGAAGAAGAAAGAAACTTGAAAAAAGTGTACAAATTTAAATGTGTATAATTTACATGATGCCTATACAACACATAGCACATGCAATGTCTCACTTTCTCTATATTCAATAAAACTTCATATTAAAATACCCTAATTAATTAGAAAAAAAATAAAAAAGAACCTAAGTTTGATTTCATTGCAAGTAATTAATTAATTGGTCTTTTTCTATAATATATACACGTGTACGGTATTGTGCACTAGTGTCAGCTTTGAGAGAATCTACAAAGTTCACATAACAAAGTTTAGAATATTTTTTAAAAAATACTTAGTTGGTATCTGTATCAGAGTTTGATTTTTTTAAGTTTGAGTATATGTCGATTCGAGAAAAAGGTTTTTCTCTATCAAGGATCTTTTCATAGTCCGAATTTAAAATGAAAACATTTGATCAAACGAAGAGTGACTTTATCTACTGCACCGCAACTTTTAGTAATAAATTTAGAATATTTAACCACAACTTTCATTGTTAATCATCATAATTGTTTGTCTTGTTAAGGTCATGCAAACCCTTCAAGAAAAATTTAATACAATGTATAATTTGACTAATATAACCCTATAAAGAATATCGAAAGTCTATCTAACTTTTTAATTGAACTACACTATTATTAAGGGCAAATTTGGAAAAAAGTGATTAATTGTTTCTTAATTATTTAAATTGATAATTAATTTTGGATATTTAATTTTAGTATACCTGCCAAATAATTTTGGACTGAGGAAGTATAATTTAATAAGTTATATGTTCTTTATTTTTTAAGTTTTTCCATTTTATTAGTTTAAAGTAAAGGAGCTTTAGATCATTGGATGCCACCTTAAGGAGCAAAGGACAAAAGAAATATTTTACTATTTAAGCAGAATTTAGTAATAGAAAATTAGTAATTAATTAAAAAGTTGTACTATATGTTTTAATTTTATAAAATGAAAGTAGGACTATTTTTTTATATTATTTAATACTCTACTAATGGGAGATTAATGTGCCGGTTATAAGGAGACATACGTGTTTTCGAGTTTATATTAAAAAATTACAGATTTTTAATACTTAATTACTGTGCTTGTTTAAGTTTTACTTATGAGCAGAAGAAAAGTATCTTTTTTTTCTTTTTTTTTGAATATTAAAAAAAAAAAACTATATAAATTTCTTAATTTTTTTTATAAGCAATATTGTTCAAGTTTGTTGAGAGAAGAAACTTCATTCTAAATTGACAAATATTCTTTATGTTGATGACCTTATTTAGTTAAACATTATTTTTTTCCTCCTTCTAGATATATTTAATTTAATAAAACAACGTTGGCTTCAAATAAATATTTGTAAATTTTAATATAATAATTTAGAAGGATCATATAGTATGTTATTTATTCAATAAGCGTAATAAAAATAGCTTCAATACTTTATAATTCTATAACAAGGCTTGAAGTAGGATCGACACTAGTGAGCACTATTTATACACTATCATGTAATTATAATACATGTACAAATAATTAAAGATAGAAAATTGTCTAATAAAACTATTTAAATAATTTAATAAAATAAATTCAGAATTGGTCACGGAAATAAATATAAAAACCGATTTGATATAACTTATTACATTATTCTAGTAATGTAAAAGAAAAGAAAGTAATTTGTCTTAAAATAATTTAGATGTAATTTCGACAAATATTATAGATATAGGAACTAAGTTTTGTTCTCTCAACATTTATTATATTATCATTCTGTATTATTTGTTAATTTTACTTGTATCAACGCTCACGTTCAAACTCATATATGAGAATTATAAACAAAAAATTCGAAAGTCACAAAGTAAAGATTGTCATTTTGTACTTCTTGTTAATTTTACTTCTATCAACATTCATGTTCGAACTCATATATGAGAATTATAAACAAACAAACTCGAAAGTCACAAAGTGATGATTCTTTTTTAAAACGTCACGTAAAAAATTAACCAAAAGTATGAAGATAGTCCGAGAAGACAATAAGTAAAATTAGATCCATATTACTTATGGAACTAGTATAAATGTATAATCATATTCTATACTTTTTTTTCTTTACCCAAAATAAATAAATAAAGATTTGAAACTGAAATATACCAACCAAAATCACTTGGAAGAAAAAAAGTCAAAAGATGTATAGGAGATGTAATTATTTCTCATTTTTATCTTTGTTGTAGGAAGTTTTAATGTGGTGCAGTAAAACTTACCAACTCTTTTTACAATTTTAATGAGTTATTTGATAGTGAAACTTACCTACCAGTGTTACTTGGACAAGAAAGTCAAAAGATGAAGTTACAAAGGCCTAATTCCTTTCTTTTAATACATATAATATAATATGACACAATTGTAGTACAAAATAAATATATTCAATGTAATAATAATGTAATTGTTCATCTTATAAAAGTGGTCTCAGACACACCCTCAATACACTCCGACCTGTCACGTGACATAACAAGTGGTCTCAAACTCTTTTAGGAACATAAAATTCTTAATAAAAAGCCAATGGAAGTGTTGAAAACCCCGAAACTTGGCAAGAATTAAGGGTGAATTTTACTCATATTGCAAAATTAGAGGTGTATTTAAGTCCAATTAATCAAGTAAAAAATATTTTTAAGATTGTCAATAATTTAAAAAATAAATTAATAATTCATGTTTTGTAGATTTTTTGGTTCAAGCATTTAATATATATAAAAAAAAATCTTGATAGGAGGATACTTTCCTTTAAATGACCGGTATGAATTTGAATTAATTGAGGCCAATATGGGCGAGAGACATTCTTTGGAGGAAAAAAAAGGCAATAATTATCGATAAACTAGGGTTTAGTATCCTTTTTCAAATCTGCTTTGAAATGTTTTACTTTTTTATTAAAAAAAAAACGTAATTAGGGGTGGAGAAGGAGAAATGGGGAGGGAATTATAATATGGAAAATCAAACTCTCACCAACGAGGTTCGAACTACTTGAGCTGAGTATTTATCAGAAATAATATCAAACTTCAAAAGATAGAAATAAAATTTACGTAATACTGATCATCCTCTTCCCACGCTGCTATTACACTATATAAATTGTTGTAGATTAGAATTTAGGCAAAAAAGTGACACTATGGCATATAAAAAGGATACATGAGAATCAAACTAAATTTCTTTTTATATAACTAATATAATCTTTTTACGTTTTATTATTGTCGTTTTGTTGGTCATATATTGTGACTTAGCAACCAATCCCACTCAAAATAACTTACATGAAATAAAACGATGCAATCTTTAAGTCTAGTATATTGTTTATATAACTATTTTGAGTTATTAAATAAAAATGGTCAAATTTAAGCCTAACTTCTGTTTGGTATAAAGAAAAAAGTTATAGTATTATTCATTATATACACACATTTCAATTTTTTTTTTGTTCCTACACTATCCCTCCAATGAAATAATTGTAAGAGTTAAACGATAGAAACTTTAACAGATATTATTTACGATATATTTTTCTATAATATTGATCTGAGAAATAATTTATGACACTTTTTGATTTTTTTACATAACTTTTAAATATTTAAATTTTAATTTTATAAATTAATTAAATTAAATTAACTTTTGAGAAGCAAAATCTGATTATTACTCATTAATTATGCCTAACTAGACAGTACTCATGTAAAATGATGAAGAATGTGTTTTCTTTTTCCCCAACAACTTTCGGCCTATTTTCATAATAATAGTAATTTTTTTAAAAGTCTGGTCTATGCATTTGGTCATAGATTAAAGGGAAATAAGTCATCAGCTTTTTAAAAAAGGGGATGTAATTAAATTATAAAATTACGTCAGTAATTATGAAATGGAAACTTTTGCAAATAGTTATTATAATAATTAATAATTTTAATTATGTTTTATAGCTATTGTTATTATATTTACGGATTATAGTTATAATTTAAGCTGTTTTATTTGTATAATTCACAAATTTATATAATTTGTGAGTATATTTGTATAATTTAGTTATTTTATAAATTCGAAATAACGAATTTATACAATTATAAACATCAGAAGTGTAAACAGTAATACAAATTATATTTTACAAATTTCGAATTATACAAAAATTATAAATTATATTATATAAATTCTGAATATACAAACGTGAAAATTATACAAAATTAAAAAGGTGAGCCGCGTAGTTATAACTAAAAGTAGGTCACAGTTTTTTTATTAAGACAAACTATAGTTATGTTAACTAATTTATCAGTATATATTTACTTATACGCATAATTTATTTTTTTTGTTTGGATCGCTCTGAATTAATAATTTTTTTTCATTCTTAATTAGAGGTCTTGAGTTTAAGTTCTATAGAATATAAAATCGCCTTTATTAAGGAATGTTTTACTTCGTAATTTTTTTCAATGTAAATTTAAATTTAATTGAATCTCGATACCGTAATCGAACATTTAAGTGACACTTATTATAGTAGCTTATTCCACAAGGACCGGGCCTCAATATTGTTTGTAAATTGTAATTAATTAGCAATAATGGGTCAAAAAAGGCGAATCAGAAATACTTGTTGGAAAATTCTTATTTAGCTAACAATATTATTCAATTTATATACCTAATATAATTTACTTCAAGAATTATCGATAAAACAATATCTCAAAAATGTTTTTTTAATGAGATTATTATATCATGATTTATGAAAAATGAAAGATTAAAGAGAATTAGAGATTGAGTATTTGAATTATTTGATAAGGAAAGGATTATATATACACGTTATAATCAAGATTAAAAATAAACTATAATGGATCCTCTAGAATAATCATATTAAATATTATATCACAAACAAGGATCAGGAATATTTCTAGATTAATTTTCTTTAATAAGTTGTAAAATTTTAGATTATCTATTAAAAAAGATATAAAATCGTTTTGATTCAATCTTTTGTTGTTGGTTGATATTAAAATTAAATCAAATCAAACTGAATATTTGTCAATTCATAAATTGATTTGACTTGATTTATTGATTCGTTTTAATTTTTCAATATCTTTTAAATACCCTTTAACATGAGTTGACTAAATCGTTAACATATGCTTATGCATAATTATGGTAATTTAAAGCAAATTAGTTTGACTTGTTGAAAAATACGCAGATTGAGTTGTGATCATGGCTTAATTTTCAATTATTTTTTAAAATATAAAATTCGAACTAAATCAGAATAAAATAAGATTTATATATTAGAAAAAAAACATATTTTTTTTCTTAGTTGGATTTGGATTTAAAAGAGAAAAAAAAAGTAAAATAAGAGGACTTTTCGCAAAAATCACTATGATAAACTTAATTATGCTTCATAGTTATAGTTTGAATATTTACGTGTTGTAGTTGCAGTTTAAGCTGTCTTGTTTGTATAATTCGTCGGTACGTTTGTAAAATTAAGTTATTTTTGTATAAACTGGAAATAAATAATTTATACAAACACAAACCTCTGAACATTAAACAATTACACAATTATATGATACAAAAGGTATACAAATTTAGAGAATTACACAAATGTGCGACTTATACAAACTCAAAACCCAGCAACGTAATTATCACCGGATATTGATTGCGAGTGGTAATTAACTAAAACTATAGCTATGATGACTTTATATGTTTACCTAACCCCGTAATATCCCAAATAAAATTGAAACAATATATACAGACAGGCCCATTGGACTTGGGCCGAGTCTCATTGATTCACTCAAGCCCAAGATTCTTTTATGAGCCCGAATCTTTTTGTATACAGAAGGTTCAATTTTTACTTAAAAGTTGTATTAATACAATATCTGATTATAACTATATATTGCATATATGACCAATTATATGTATATAAATATATATTTTTAAATCAAAACTAAATATATGTGTGACCAATTGTATTTGGAGTCGTATTAATAAAATATTTGATTATAACTATATATATTACATATGTGACCAACTATATGTGTGTATTTTTTTTAAAGCAAAAAACTAAATGTGATCAACTGTATGTGTAGCCTAGGATTTTTAGACATATAGAGATGTGTTTAATAATCCATTATTTATAATAGTGCGAAATCTAGTTTGATTAGTAACTAGAAAACTTATCTTTATAATGTTTATATGACTAAAAATTCAATATAGACGTGAATTAAACAAATATTAAATTTTAACCAATTTATATATTTTTTTACAACTCTGAAATATTCTTCAATATCAAGTAATGAGATCTTCATTTTTTCCCCAATAAATTGGGCAAATTACAGAAATCACATACTTTTAAACTAAAATTACAATCTATACCTAAAAGTTTATAATTACAGAAATTCCTCAAATGGATACATTAATAGAAGGTCGGGATACATTAATGGAGGGTCCGGATACATTAACGGCCAAAAAAATCAAAGCACTGATACATCAAAAAGAGGGTCGGACACATGTGCGATACATTAAAAAGAGTGTCTGATACATTAATGACATTTTTTACTTAAGAGAAAAATGAGGGATTTTAAATATTTATAAAACTTATAGAGGATAATGGTAATAAGTAAACTAAAATGTGAGATTTCTAAAATTATTCCTAAATTTAAAATTAAAAGTAAGTTCATATATCTAGTTGATTAGTAGCTTTTTGCTTAGTTACGCAATTTATCTAAGAGCAACTTTCACATATAGCTAACATAAAATTTATATTTATATGTTATAGCAAAGTTTGCATAATTTGCACTCCATAGCAAACATATAAATGTATAATTCACTATACATATACAATTGAAGCGAATTGTATAAAACGAGAAAGAGAAAGATACTTGGGCAGAGAATTGTATAAAAACGAAATATATAAAATGAATTATATAATTATAAGTGTATAGAACGATACTATACAATTTGAATTTGTATAAATGAGAAAGAGAGAAAGACAAAAGAGACTTGGGCAGGGAATATACAATTGAATCGAATTGTTTAAAACGAGAAAGAGAGAAATTATATACAATTTGAATTTGCATAAAACGAGAAAGAGAGAAAGGCAAAAGAAACTGGGCAGAGAAATATTTTTATTGTATAATTATAAGTGTGTAGGGCGAAAATATATGTATTTGCATGTGTATATACAATTTTCTCTCACTTTATACAAACACAAACACAATTTATACATTTCGCTTCTGTTTGTATAAGGGAGAGAGGCGAGGGTGGGGAGCGATATTAGGGAGAGTGGAGAGCGAGATCTGGAAGAGGGAAACAAAAATATATGTATTTATACAATCTCCTCTGCTTTATACAAATAGAAACAGATTTTATACACTTGTGTTTGTATAAAAGTGAGAGGAAGCGAGCGAGAGATGGAGTGAGAGAGAAGAGTGGCGAGCGAGAGTTTGAGGGAGAGAGGTGACTGACAAACAGTTTGCTACGGACACAATTAAATCAAAGGATGGTTATAGCAATTAATTTAATTTATTAGTTTGTATTATATACAATTTTCTCTTTATCTAATAAGCCCACAAGTCCGTTTATGGGCCCATACCGCATCAGCAACTGCTTGGACTGTTACTGAATAACCATATTATTGCCGAAGTAGCCATTGTT
Organism: Solanum lycopersicoides; assembly: GCA_022817965.1. Classification (NCBI taxonomy): domain Eukaryota; kingdom Viridiplantae; phylum Streptophyta; class Magnoliopsida; order Solanales; family Solanaceae; genus Solanum; species Solanum lycopersicoides. The sequence goes on along the minus strand of CM040625.1, from coordinate 82,315,358 downwards.
GGCCTTCCTACTTTAAAAACTAACCCCCTCCCCCACCCTTAATTACAATGAGGAATTTTCGCAAATAGCCATTATAATAAATTTAATTATGCTCCATAGCTATATAGTTTGCATATTTACGGACTGTAGCTACAGCTTAAGCTGCCTCGCTTGTAAAATTCACAGGTTTGTATAATTTGCGGATATAATTGTATAAACTCGAAAAAACGAATTTATACAATTACAAACATCAAAAGTGTAAACAGTTATACAAATTTAGAATTATACAAAAGTTATACAAATTATATTATACAGAAATTCAAATTATACAAACATGTGAATTATACAAAACTAAAAAGTTAAGCCGCGTAATTATAGCTAAATGTAGATCGCGAATTATAATTAAAGTAAATTATAGTTATGTTAACTAATTAACTAGTATATATTTAATGTCTTATACACGTAAATTTCCCTAATTTCATGTCAATTTCTTCTACTTAATCTTAATCATTTGGAAATGACTCAGAATTTTTAACCAAATAGATGATATTCTCTTTTACTAATTACTAATTGCCACCTCTTTTAAGTTATGAAAAAAAGAATTAAAAGTGTGGACGTAAAGTAAACAAACGTGGAGAGGAATTATTTTTTCAAATAAAATGACAACTCTTATTGCTTTGATATGACAAAGAAATTGACAAAAAACGAGTTATTTCAATTGTGTGGCACTTGTTGAAATGATCATAAGCACCACTAACGACTGACGTAATAGATGAAATTGCATTTTTTTTAATTAAATATATCAATTTTAAGGCTTAAATTAAAAATCTTTAGTAAAAAATTCTTTTCTCTAATGAGTTCTACACTGTATAAATTTAAATTAATTAGACATTAAACGAATATCGAATACGGAATGAATGAAGAAAAAATATTTCAAATGTTTGAAACTTAGCAAAAAAAGAAAAAAGAAAGAGAAAAACAACTTTCTTAGTTGCAAGTGTTGTCCCCATGATAACAATATGGATAGTCACCAAAACCACCGTCCTAATAAGAGATATCCATATCATCATTCATCATTTTTACATAATTTGATTGTTATTATTATTTATAAAATAATAAAGTAGGGGGAAAAAACAAACTAAGAAAAAGATTGAAATGGTAGTTTCCCACCTAATATAAATCAATCAAATGTAATAATAATATAATAATATATAGAAAAACAAGAAATTGAATGTTGCTTGTGATGCCAGAAAACTCATAAAACTATATACTATTTACTTCCTTGATAGCACTGAAAACATTCACCTTAATTAGTTTTTATGTCAAGAGATGTTATTATATTGTTTGCTATGTCATGTCAAAGGGACCTAGCTCTTTTCCCTTCATATAATAACTTCTTAGTAGGGGTAAATATTCGACGTGTTTGGTATGAAAGAAGATATTTTGATGACTTTTAAAATAAAAGTGATTTTTAATATCTTTTTTAGTATAAATAAATAGAAGTATAATATCGAGAAAATTTACATATAATATAGGAAAATATTACGATGTTACAAGAAAATATAATCATGCAAACGGACAAATTTTGTCACTAGACAATAAAATCGCATCGCTAACCCTATTTAACGATGAATTATTAACTCCAAATTATTTAGCAACGAATTTCACAGCTAATTCCTAACCTTTTTTTTAATAGTTGGGATGCATGTGGATGAGGGCATAAGTGATTTCTAAACTTTGAATACTTATTGAGAAAAAATTATTAAATATATAGTAAGAAAAACTCATAATGATTAAATTTGTAATTTGCCTTTGCTAACTATCATAGGAAGTCATTTTCATGATTTTTAGTAATTTATATTTTTAGGAAAAAAAATATTTTAACTAATCAAACGTAAAAAATAATAATATCACATCGATGGTATCATCCTTGTCATTGTGTTGCTTCTATTATTGAAATAATATATAATTAATTGTTATCAAGATTTCTTAAGTATAATCATATGATTTGTATAAACGGATTAGAGAAAAAAAAAAATTTCAAAAAACAATTATAGTCTCATAGAGAGTTAAGAGATTGAGCAAAATTAGATAAAAACGTACGTGTGGGACAAGTAATTAATTGTGGAATCTTAATTGTTTCACTAATCACTTGCATTGCATACACCTATTTGTTAGCAATTCATCTATTATTATTATTATTATTATTAATATATGTTTTTACCTAACGTCCACGTGGTTTTCATCTTTGGATTTTATATTACCATTTTTTAGTTGATATAAATATAAAGATATTTTTTTAAAAAAAATCTATCAATATAAATCTATCAAAAAGCATCACTAAGGTCTAAGGAGAAATGATAAAATATAAAAATAATTATTGTACTAAAATGTGACACTTTCCCATGTCTATGTGAAAATTAACATTATTACTTATTAGCTAGTGCCATCCCACTGCACATCATGTCAAGGTCCCATAGCCAATACTTATTCATTACTATACATATAATATAGCTTGAGGACCAAAATCATATATAGGTGCAATGTTGAGTGTGATGTGAAGCTTTTTAATATAGCTCGTTCGATGTCTGGTGTCCACATTAAAGTTTGATTAATTTATTTTTTTATAGCTCATAAATCGTATATAGCCCGTTCATGTCTGGTATTTATATTAAAGTTTGATTAATTTGTTTTTTCAATGGATCACAAATCATATATATCTCATTTTATGTCTGGTATCCACATTAAAGTTCGATTAATTTACTTTTTCGATAGCTCACAAATCATATATAGCTTGTTCAATGTTTGATATCCATGTTGAAGTTCAATTATTTGCTTTTTCAATAGCTCACAAATCATATATAGCTCGTTTCAATTTCTAGTATCAACATTGAAGTTGGATTAATTTGCTTTTCCGATAGCTCACAAATTATATATATATAACTCGTTGTTTGGTATCCACATTAAAGTTCGATTAATCTGAATTTGCACCGCAATGGGTTATTCCATCCGGCCAGAACACTCCGTATCAATAATATTTTCATTTCTATAGCTTAAAATCAAGACGTCTAATTAAGGAAGGAACAATTTTATCCGTATGACTTTATTTCTTTGTTGTTTCTTCATCTTTCTGCCCTACCAATATATTGAAAATGAGAAGTTTAGGCTGTGGAGGACACTGAAATTTGCATTATTGTACATTGTACATAATATATATATATATATATAACATTAAGACAAGTTAATTTGCTGTCCATGATAAGTAATTAATACAATGACAGAGAAAATAATTGATTGATTAGGTACATGTTCTTTTCAAATTATTATAAGGTTCTTCTTGCTTTCATATTCCCTATCGTATACTCAAACAAGGTTTAATTAGATACCATGTGAAACAAATCATCAACATAATTCATTAGTACTACATTTTATGTCTACTGATATTAATTAATGTTTTTAGTAAACGCTCTTATTCAGAACTCAATAAACATAAAATTATAATTTAAACTCATAAACAAAAATAATTTGACACTACTTCTATTTCTAGAGCATATTTGAGACGTATATAATTTAAAATATCCCTAGATAGATCTAAGAACATAAATTATATATTGATTGGGTATTTCAACTCTTTTTCTCGATAAAATAACGTTTACTGATAACTTTTCAATCTCGTATGTGAAAAATAACTATTGTTGCAAAGTTTCAAATTCTTAACAATATGGTGGAATTTTACCATTTTGAGATAATGGCTACATTTTAAATTACTAAGTATTGAAAAGTGGCTATTTGTGTATCTTATCCACTTTTCTTTGCAAACTCTTAAAGGTTAAATGTTGGATTCATGAAATTTTGGCAAAGAAATTGTATCTCATTTTTTTTTTGTTTCCCCCTAGAAAAATCTCTAAAAATCATCAAGATTTGTTGGTTGGCCTACTAAGTAATTGTTTCAATTTTATATAGACTGATGGTACCTTGTCATTTTTATAGTTCGGGTAAGACTTCATATAATTTACTTTTGTGATTCGATTCTGTATAACGAAAGTTTAGTATACCGGACTGTCTAGATTGATGAAATCTTGTTATTTTTTAATTTTCTTTTTACAAATAATGAAATGATATTTTTATTTTTAAGTTCTGTTTTGCTTTATTCTTGGTGTGTACCTTATTTTTAAACACCACTTTTGTTGGTGGAGGTCCATCTTTTTATGCTCCATATACAAGTACTTCTCAAAGTCACCTCTAAAGTAACATCTACAAGGTCAATATTGGAACTTTAGAAGTACAAGTGAATTATGGAAGAAGTGAAAACTTAATTACATAAATTATCAAACCCTATCTAAGAGATAATAATAAAAACACGTCCAAACTATTATTTTTTCGCGAATTTTACAGTACTCAAACTATCATTTTTTCTATTTCTACATGAACTATCACGATTTAAATATTAAAACACAATATCAAAACTTATTAGACTATCAATTGTTCTCTTTTCCAACCTGAATTATCGACAGTTACTCAATTAGATATAAAAAGAAAATAACTGATAATTGAAATATAAAACTTATAAAAAGGTGATAGTTTAAATATATCGTTGAAAATTTTATTGCAAGTTGTTATTGACGATCACATACATCTACATAAGAAAAATAAAATAAAAAAAGGAGTGATGTGACAAATAATTTATACCAAAACGTGTGTAGAATTGGAGAAGGATGGGTCATATATAATTATGGATATTATATATAATTTGTGGTTGATTCTTCTTCCCTTTTAGAAAAGTTTAGGCATATAAAGAATCATGTCTGCATATAATTATGGACTTTGCACTATTTTAGATGAGTGAATTGATATATCTTCAGAAAGCTAAATGCGTGTTACATCAATTATAGTCGATGTAACTTTTAGTTATCGTCACAATTATGGTGAGATGAATTATATATTTAATGGCTATTTTTACTTACACAACTAACATGAGTATTGAAAATATCTTGACACAAACTATTAGTTTCGTTATCAAACTATTCAGATCTTTAAATACTTAACTAACTAAATTTAAATGCAATCTTGATCTTGCCACATGGGTAAAACACACCCCTTAATTTTCGTCCCTCCTGATCTTGCTACATAGATGAAACACACTCCTAAAGTGTTTCCATTTTTCAATACTTTTAATTTCTTGGCTTTTATTAAGAAATTATATTCAGTTTGAGACCACTTGCTATACCACGTAACAGATCGAGAGTGTGTTTAAAATTAGTTAGTCAAATAAAAAAATATTTTTATAGTTATCAGTAGTTCAAAAACAAAAACTAATATTTACATAATATTTAAAGTGTTTTCAGTACTTCTTTCTAAACGATTTGATTGCTACTAGATTTAGATTGATTCTTTTACTTAAAAATCCAAAACAAGGACTAATAGATTTAAACTTTTATAAATGTGTTTGTTTAGTCAAAGAAGAAGCACTAGTTTTTTGGTAGAGTTGGCTTAGGCAAAACCGTCCAATATTCCCATCTAAATCATAGACTTGTAAGTCTATTAATGTTACCATTAAAAGATGATTCATTTGTCATTTATTTAGAGTACAATTATTCTCATCACCAAATTATTTCTCACCCAAATTATTTCAATGAAAAAAAGATCCTTTTCAAAATAAGTCGATTTTAGAAGTTTAACATTTGTAAAAAGCTTAATCAAATAAATGAATAGTTACTCAAAAGTATTTTTTAAAATTTATTTACCAAACATAAATTACTTCTGATCAAAAATACTTTTTTTTTTTTGAAAAAATTAAAACATAAAGTAGATTTTTCGAAGATCGGCCAAACAAAACAAAAATAAATTCCTAATCTTGGACTTCCATCATTTTAGGTATATGAAAATGACCATTATAGAGAGAAAAAAAAGAGAACACATTGCAAAGGGTTAGTTGATTAGGCCAACCCTATTTAAGGATGGAGATGGATATAATAATATAACAATAATTTAAATACAAAAGGCATTCTATAAAGATTAGTTCAAAAATGAATAGTTCAAACTTCAAAACTAACGATCTTTCAGAAATAATATTTTTATTTTTACGAGTTAATTATAAAGTCTGCATATATTTTAATCTCTCATATTAGATATGTTATTATTATTATAATATTTATTAATTTAAGGTAAGTATGTTCTTGAACATTCAACTGCGGTAATAATTCATGATTTCCATACTAAATTACAAATTAAGTAATTACCAAAAACAAGAATACATGATTATGTATATCTCAAAGTAAATGGATTAATACTTGATTAACACGTTGTTCTAATCGATTTTCTTGATTAGGCCAAATGAAGCCGGTACGTTGTTGCTCATAATGGGTCGTATTATATGAGGTGGATCCAAGATAATTAAGCTTTAAGAGTTTATTCTTTAAAATTATGCTCTTAGTCCCTTGCATTGCACTCATGCAATATATATTATTCTGAATATAACAAATCATAGCATATTATTCTGAATATAACAAATTAACATCTTTCTAATTGATGATTTCAACATAACTAATCTATATTAATTCGAACATACCTTTATCTTCAAAATACATGTGTTGGTTTTCATTTGTTTGTTTGAATTGACCCAACTCTAACCCTATCTTTCTCATTTCATGTCATTGATTTCTTGTCCCACCCCCAACTCAAGAAAGAAAAAAACAACAAATTAAATAAGTAAATACTATACTACACTATCATTTCTTTTATCTTGCCTATATAAAGTGATATTCGCACTTTGGCTTTATATATATATATATATATATACACTTTTCACTTGAAGTTAATTTTCTCACTTTAATTTATAGGGTGAAGAAAGTTGAATCCATGCATGATGAGTGTCAGATACTTTCACCTTTGTAAAATGTGCTTTATTAATTTGAGATTTTCCATTAATTAATTCATTTTGATGATATTATTCTATGATCAATTAAAGATGAGTAAAATCGATTGAACCTCATTTTTCTTTGATTGAACTTTCTCTATAGTATTCTATTAGGCGTATCAATTAGGCGTATTCAAGAGGAGGTCATCAGATTCATGTGAACTCATGTTCTCTCTTGAAATCATATATAATAGTGGTGTATTTTTTAAAAAGTATTTAAATATAGATGTGTGAACGTACATTTGAAGTATCATATAATGTCGTACGATGATGATTGGGTGCACCTCTCTAAGTGAGGTTAGAAATTTAAATTTTTTCTTTTGACAACAGAAGGTTAAACAGATTAAAATTACATCTTAAATTCACCTTTTCGTAATAGTGCACCCATCACCTCAAAATTCTACCTACACGCCTAATAAAATTTATTTATTTATTACTATATGTTTAAGTGCAATGTATGAGAGAATAAAACAAGGAGAATTTTCTTTGGTTTTATCTCACCTAAGCCCTTAAATCATTCTTGATAAGAGTTTCAAATTCGAGTTTTAAAAATAAAGGCATTTCTTATAAAGATCTTTTTTTATATTTCATTCGGTGCTCGATTATTCAAATTTGCTCATTTGCATCAGATAGTTTCATATTTAGGTAAAACACTTTCTAACAAAGACGATTCAGTATCAATGAATGTCAAACTTTAGATCTTTAGTTAAAAATGAAAGAAGACTTACCACTCTATCACAATCCATTATTGGTTATAGAGAGCATTTACTTGCAAAAATATGATTTTTTTAAATTGGAAATCTAAATGAATTAGACTTCAAATTAAACAAATACCAATAAAATATCATATGAGAACCCAAAAAAGACATTACAATTTACAACACATAGTGACATACATACAAAAGTGACTAGAGATTTGTTTTGATCTTTAACCTTTTGTTCCAACTATATTTAAAAAAATGTGATAAAATTTTGAAAAATATATAGTAGTAATGTGATTTGGCCTACTTGATAATGACAAGATGCATTGTAGTGGTTTTCAGTACACAGCACCATAAAAAGAGCAACTCATTAATAGCAAAAGAATACAAAAAAAAAAGTGATAAAAAATAAAATAAATTAAACTCTTTGAAGTAAGAAAGATTATATGAATGTGCTCTTTCATTGATTCCAATTTTTACAGCTTACACTAAAAACAACACCTACTCTCTGGAAATGTATAAGGGTGGGGGTGTCATATAGTGGTCAGGTACAATGACTCAAATATTTTGTTGTGATTTAATAAGGGAAATTTGAAAACGATAGAAAAAGATATAATTTCTATTTTGTATGGTATGATTTAGAAAAAAAAAAGATTATATGTAAACGTTATCTTTATACAATTATATATATGATTCTCTAATTTTATAAAGAAACAAAATTTATTTTACATAGGCCTAAGACAAATTTAAACCATTTTCCATATATATAATACTTCTTTCGTTTCATAGAGAATGACCTAGTTTGATTTGGCACAGAGTTTAAGAGTATAAAGAAAACTTCTAAATCTTATGGTTCTAAATTAAAGTTAGGTCAAATGTACAAAATTGTTCTTTGATCTTGTGGCCTTAAACATGCCACGTGAAAAGTTATTACTAAAAAATGTACAAAATTGTTCTTTGATCTTGTGGCCTTAAACATGCCACGTAAAAAGTTATTACCAAAAAAAGAAAGAGGTCATTTTTTTTTAAACATACTAAAAAGGAAGGAATGTCATTCTTTTTAAAACGGAGAGAATAATGAAGAAGAAAATAAAGAAAAAGAAACTCCTTGTTTCCCGTCGACAGTAATGGTAGCATTATTTTGTACTCGAGATAATATTAGAGAAGATGAAATTTTATAAATGTAAAGATAGAGTATATATGCAAATTAAATAGAAATCCAATAAAGTAAAACTATAGGTGACAAAATTAAAGCCAGCCTATTTAAATGGTCCAATATGTTTAAAATTGGATGAGCTAATAACTTATCTATTCATTAGCTCAATCAATTTCAATCCATTTAATTTCAACTCATTAAAAATTATAGAGCAATTTTCACATATAGTAAATATAAAAATTATATTTGTATGTTATAGTTATAGTTTGCATAATTGCGCTCCATATCAAACATAAATATGTATATTTTGATATATATATACAAAAGAAAGTAGTTGTATATTTTATTTTCGTTTTGATATACATATACAAAAGATCAATTGTATAAGCTGCGTTTGCATAAAACGATAAAGAGAGAAAGACAAAAGAAAATTGAGTAGAGAAAGATCGTATTTGTATAATCATAAGTGTATAGGGCAAAATATATGCATTTGTATTTGTATATATACAATTTTCTCTCGCTTTATACAAACACAAACGCAATATTTTTTGTTTGTATAAAGTGAGAGAGACGAGTGAGAGTGGCGAACGAGACCTGAGAGAGTGGCGAGCGAGATCTGGGAGAGGAGAGAGAGGGGACGAAGATATATGTATATATACAATTTTCTCTCGCTTTATACAAACACAAACACATCTTATACATTTGTGTTTGTATAAAAGCGAGAGATACGAGAGTGGCGAGCGTGATTCATCAGGAGAGAGACGAAATATCAAGAGTTTGCTATGGGGTACAAATAAATCAAACTAAGTTTATAACATTAATTTGAATTAATAGTTTGCTATTATATACAATTTTTCCAAAATTATATAATCCGAATTAGCTCATGAAAAATCTTTTCAAATCACTTTTATTTATTTTTTCCTTCAAATTTCATAGATTGCGTATAACCCTAATTAAGAAAAAATAATAATTTTATTAGATACTAAAATAGTCCAAAAGAATAAATAAAATAATTAAATTTAGTAAACGTTGTGTTGAGTATTGATTATAATGTAATACATAACCTAGCTTATTTTAATGCAACCAAACTAGGTTAGACGGGATCATCACCCGTTCACATTTGACCCAACCCTCAATTGCCACCATAAGTAAAATCTATTAAAAAAAAGCGAAGTAGATAATTAATTTTATTTTTAAAAATAAATGAAAAGCTCAAAAGTTAACTTTTAGATTCCCCAAATCACCCCCGCAATCCCTAACTCCTTCATCACTGATCCTGTTTCTCTACGGTCGCCGCGATTCATATTTCCGGCCAGTGAACTTAACAATTCTTCTCCGACCGCCGCCGTATACGCCGCCGTATCCGTCGTCTCCGTCGTCTCCATTGGTATGTATTTTGGTACTATTGCGTATTTTGATTGGAAAATGATCGGAAAATTGAGTGTTTTAAATATGCGGTTGTTGTTTAATTTATTGTTAATCCAATTTAGGGTTGTTTTTCATGTATATATGGAGTAGTGAATTCTCCTAAATTGTCAGTTTAAGTAATTGGATAATCAAACTTCAGAAACTGGAATGCAAAAACCTAATAGTTTCTCTTTTTCAATTTACTTTTTTGATTTGATATGTAAGGTTTCAGAAAGTAGTATAAGCTTTTATTTCAATAAGCTTTAATTTTTGAGTTCATTTTGTGAACAGCTATTTAGTATATGAAGTTAAGAAACATAAGTAACTATGGTTCAGAAATCTATGTTGCTCCGACTATCTAAAAATGTTGTTGCACTTGTGCTGGATTCTCCAAAAATGCACTACTTTTGAATAGTCTGTTAGGCATGTCGATATTTTCAAAGAGTACATGCAACATAGCTTGAAATTGAATCACGACTCGCTGTTTTGAAGTTGCTGAAAATCAAATGTTTGAATTTGGCACAATGACATTTTAGTTTTTACTTGAATTTTGTTTTTTTTTCCCCTTTAAATCCTACGATTGTTACTTGATAGATGTAACTTAAAGAAGAAAAATGTTCTGTTAAGTGATCATAGAAAATAGTGAAGACTAGAAGTTCTTTTTGCATCATTTACCAATAGAAGTGTATATGGTAAAGGTAGAAATGCAATTGAAACTTTCCAAATCTATTGAAGCACATAGAGTTTTTAATATAATTGTAGTTACAGCCCACTGATTTAGAATTTTGAATACGTCTATTACAGCCTGCGGATTGTGAAGCATAAGAGAAGAAGGGCCCTGGATTGACCATTCCAACAAGTTGTCCACATAGCTTTGTGGCTTGCGAACTATAATTGAGGCATAAGGAAGCGTCTGCACTAGGCAGACTCCATGTGGGGATGATCTGTTACTTGTCAAGTCGAGGAATGAATGCCTGTTAAGGACTTGCTTAGCTGATCTGCTATCGTAGGGTTCCATCCTCAAGCTATTATCGGCTTGGGAAAGGACGAATTCGCTTCATTTTGAAGTAGGCGTGCTATGGAATTGAATGCTAACGTGTCCACTAAAAGGACAATAAACCCTAGGAAGGCAGATGGAGGTAAACCCTTCATACTCATCATTTGTGGCAGCCTCGTTTACTACCACTGTGCCTATCGGAATTCTAGTCTTGTCTCTCTCATCTCAGACGTCTTTATTGTACTCCTTTGTTCCCTCGCCATTCTCGGACTCCTCTTTCGCCAGATGAACATCTCGGTACCTGTGGATCCGCTTGAGTGGCAGATCTCTCAGGACGCTGCCAACATGCTTTTTGCCTGCCTCGCCAATACTATCGGTGCTGCTGAGTCTGTTCTACGGGTTGCTGCTACTGGTCATGATAAGCGCTTGTTCCTTAAGGTTGTGGCTGCTCTGTATGTTCTATCATCTCTGGGAAGGATAGCGTCGGGTGTTACCATTGCCTATGCTGGTCTCTGCTTTCTTTGCCTTTATATGCTCGCTGAGAACTTGCAATTGATTAGCTCGAGGTATCCTAGGAGAAGAGACAGCACGGACATAGTTCAGGACGACTAAATTGATTTGATCTAGTTCAAATGGGATGAAGGAAGGAGTCGATGCATTATTTACAGCTCTTGCTTCTAGTTATGCCAGGTTCATCGCGTGTTTTTGCCTTATTAATGTGATTTCTCTTTCCATTCATGTCTGCAGCCTTGTGATTTCCTTACATGTCCCTGTAATATATTACCAGTCCCATGATCATTGTCTCCCTAGTTAACATGGATACATGATATAAGTTGTTAGCTCACTGTTAAAAAAAGAAAAGAAAAGAATACACTTGTGATGTAAATTGAAAGATAAGTATTTTTTCTAAATTAAAGCAAGTGTACTTTATTATGATACATACAAGTTTGGGATTTACAATATCTCTGGATATTTTGGATTTCAATGGCCCAAAAGGCAAAACCACAAGAATGAAACTAAAGAATATAAGGATGACTTTGCATATTAGATGCTTTTCAAAGAGGAAAGAAGAATCTTGATTTCCAATAACATTGGTCCATACTTTTGGGTTTGTAGGAGAATCCTAGCCAACTGTTGAAAGGTGTCAAATTTTGCTAAAGTATGATACAAAGTCATTAGAGAATCATATTTGAAGATTGTTACTTGAACTAGGGTTGTCAAAGTGAGCCCAAATATGGGTAACCTGCCCAATCTGTCCAGAAATTTATGGGCAGTGCTTAAGATAATTTGAGTTAGGTTCAATCTCAATCTCAATCATTGCATTAATGTAATGTATGTTCTCATATTTAAGATATGAATTACTATCTATTTTATATCTTCTACGATTTATCTATCCATTTGTAACTTGTTTTTGTTATTTTTTGAATTGCAATTCAAATTGGTTATAAAAGTTAAATAATAATAATAATATATTAAAATTATTGTGATTAAGCAGGTAAAATTGGTCGAGTCATGACCCATCTTGATTTTAACTCATTTGAGTCCAACCAATTTGTGCCAAAAGTAAACCTGGGCAGGTCATGACCCAACCAGATTTCTATTTCAACATATTTTAATATGGAAAAATTATCAAATCCACAACTTAAGTTTTCTTACTCTCTCGTAATTTTTTTGCTTTCGGTATTAGATTTTCTATCAAACTTGTTTTAATTTTTTGATGTTCATTTTAAATATCTGATACATTTGAATTCTCGTCCATCGTTTAGTATTGGTCATACCCAATTAGTTTCACAAACGAAAGATCTCGTGCCTCGTGTTTTTATTAGAATAATGATGATTTTCATGGAAATAGATCTAAACACCGCGACGATCCATTAATGATGAACAAATTGCAAGAGGAGAAATTGAGGAAGGATGCATGTTCAAGATCAAAATCCCTATTCTCTAATCCCCTCATTAATGGTCTGAATGCTATGAACAAATACATGAACTCATTGTTGGCTGACTTGTGCATCCTTACACATGAGTTTGGGATACACAATATTTAACATATGAATGTATATATATAGGCATCTGTCTAAATCCATCTGTTGGTTTACTCTGTAACATCTCTATTGCACGGTCTTTAGTACGTCATGCTTTTTGGTACGTAATATCAACTCCATAGGCAGCTTTAAAATCGTCAATTATGTCATTTGGAGTGTGAATTCTCTTATGATTGACCAATTTCTAGGCAGTGACACCACTAACAAAGGGTACCCACAGAGGAGATAGACTGGTCTATAAAAGGTACCTTCTGGAACTAGAAGAAGGAATGTAGGAGCTAGTCTTCAAAGCTATCCGGCATATGGGAAGTTGTGCTCATTGGCCTGTGGCGGGGGTAATAATTATTCTATATTGCTGGAATAAATAGCCCCTTTCCCAACTCGAACTTGGTTTATCTGATGCTTGGCTTCAGAACTTTGTTGAATATCCTTTCTTTCAATGGACATGTATGTACACCATTGAAATACCGCACTCTGAATACATCAGAGTTTTTCCTAAAAGATGCTTATATAGTCCAAGCACAGTCTTCTGAGTAATATTTTAAGACATAGTTACACAATTTGTTTAACACAATATATATCAAATTTAACAAACTTCAAATTTTATTATATGTATGAGATATATATAAACCACCACAGTGTAATGTATCATTGACAAAAAAGACTAACTACATAAAACAATTACATGTATAATGTATGTATCGATCACAAGCCAAACATCGCAACAACTACATGTTAAATGTATGAAGTAAAAATACAATACTTATCAATTAAAACAAGATAGTTATGTATCATGATTGATCTATCAATTGTACCTATTGTTTTCTTTGTTTCAATTATTGTAGTATTCATTGTACTATTCTTTTCTTCATTTTTTTTCCCGCTTGACATCTATACTGTTGTATTTTCTTTTCATATTCTTTTTGATATGCTTTACTCGAGCTGAGAGTCCTGCAGAAACTCTGCCCTAACTTCTTCACATTTCTTTTTCATATTAGAGAGTGCAACTTGGTGTGCAGTGGCAAAGTTAAACATCTAGTGAGAATATAGATAAACCAAGAATATAAGATTGGAGAAAAAAACCCTAAAGAAGAGATGATTTTCAAAGGCTGGCAGTTAGCCTAATAGAGTTGATAAACTGACCCCTTTGTTTGATCATGAAAAGTATGACAAGATACAAATAGGGACCATATATGATAATGTCATTGCATTAAAGTATATGTGATGCATTATTTGTTAAAAAAAAAAAAAAAAAAAAAGAGGTGCCTTCCAAAGTAAATTCAAATGATGATATATTCTCTTGGCACCATTGAAAAAGATGAAGACCCTTCTCTATCTAGCCAAGTCAACATAGTGCCAATACACACACAAAAAAAAAATATTCACTCATTAATTTCCATGAAATTAATGGCCAACCTCTTCTGCATGATTCTCCCCTCTCCTCTTTGCCTTTGCCTAGCATCATGGTCCCCATGATAAATTAATGAATTCAACAACAAAATAAAAATAAAAACAAAATATAAATGTATGTACACATAATATATGAGTAGTCATAATTTTATACACTGTTAACCTAAGTACTTACCACAACAATATATCCACTGTAATCGCACCAGTCTTACTCCTAGCTTGTAAGTATAGAAAGATTATTTTCAGTAGACTTTGATTAAAACGAGTGAAAAATTGATAAAGAAGTCTTGATAGCCCTCCAGCATTTGAATATTTACTTGGAAGCTAAGCCACAAATCCTTTGCCTTACCACTCGGCGTGTATTTAAGAGTGAATATTACTTATTTTAATAGGACTTAATAGTTTTCGATACATAACATTAGAATTCTAAACAATACAATAATAAGTATAAAATGAATTTAAAAAAACCGGAAATGGTAAATAAAAAAGGACGCACATAGCTAATTGACAAATATCTTGTCCATAAATAAAGACTTTTGAAACTGATAGAATATATCAAAAATCACACCCCTTGTGTGTTTAATCATATTACATTTCATAAATCTATTATCAATAATGACTAGTATAATAATTTAATTACTAGTCATAACAAATTCATAATAATTTAAACATTAATCGCAAATAAAAAAAATTAAATTACTACGAATTTGTTATGACTAATAATTAAACCAGTTATATATGTTTGTAATTATCAAATTGTAGATTTATTGAATGTAATATATAGTCTTTAATACACATGTGGGTTGATATTCCCTTTATATATCATTTATAGATAGGATATTTGGTCAATTCATTCTATGCATTCTTTTTTAAATTTAGTTTATATTTGTTATGTATCGTTAGAATTCTAAGGTTAGGTATTGAAAACTATAAAGTTCTGTTAGTGCTAGTAATATTCACTCTTAAATAATTTAATGTACTCGAAAAATAATATGAAAAGTAGTTTTTTGGGATGCAAATTAGTGTGGATAAAGTAATATTGAATTGTTGAAAAATCCAATAAAAAGTTTTAGCTATAACTCAAGTTATTACGTAGATAATATAATTAATAGCGTCAACTATATTGTAAGATTATTATACTTTGATTAGCGGGAAGTCATAGAGTAATACTGAAATATCTTTATATGAGTTTCAGTCATGAAATTAGTTATGAATATTTACTTTAGAGTAAACTTGCTAAATTACATATTTTTCTTGAATTCGATATATAAACGCAAAGTTGTTTTTGCACATTTTCTTTAAAATAATTTTAAAAAAACAATACTTTGATTAGTATGAGTGCCAAAGTTCATATAGTATTGATATGTGTTTTTCTATTTTGACGATATGATATTAAGAAAAAGTTATTAACTTTAATGCACTAGAAACTCCTACAAAATCATGGACGACAGGCTTCTAGTTGAAATAAATAGGTTAATTATTTTCATATAGTAGTAATTATTTATATTAGTTTTTTTTATCATTATTATATGTTTTAGACCAAAATATGTTACCACATTAAAAAAAAAAAGATAATTTATTTTGGCAAATATCATTGCATTTCCTTTTTTCCAATATGTTGGTCCCCTGAAGTATCCTTAATTAAAGATTGACCCCACTTATCTGAAGAAAAGCACATATTCCCCCTTCTAGTATTCGTAATTTTTAACTTTTACCATTTGGAATAACATTTTTTTTTAATAAAAACAAAGCATTTAAAAGTTATTTTGATGTGATGTGTAGTGCACAATCCCCCTTTTTTTTTTTGGAAGGGAGGACACATGTTTTATTTTTATAATCGTAATATTTGTGACTGCTTGCATATATATTTATCAATTCGCTGAAGTTTATTATCTCTTATCAATACATTTTGCCAAACGAGAAGAAATTATAAATAATTTTTTTTTGTGAAATTTAAATCCGAAATTACATTATTCACAACTCACTTTATTAATCGTTAGACCATTAGTTGTATTTTTCTCTATTAGAATATAAAAATGATATGTTAGGATTATAATCAAGTTTATTGATCATTAGGTCATATTCTTTTTCGAATATATTGATATTGGCTTTATACCAAGGAGCCTTCTTTATGTATAGCATAATTAATAAGTTCTCTTCTTTTGCACATAATTTTTTATTTTTTTTTTAGATAAATCATGTCATAAAATCTGATGGAGATATGATAGATGATTCAATTCTTAGTGTTGTGTTGATGATTTTGTCTTTTCAGAGTAGTCAGTCCCCATTTAATTTCCTTTTATTGAATTTCTGTTTTAAATATATCCCCTGGTAATAATAATATTAAATATAGAGTACTGATGTGTACCAAACAAAAAAGATTGGGAAAGTTATTGCAAAGTTTCTATTTCCTAATAAGGACATGGATACTACTAGTTTTCCAAAAGGTCCTTTAAATATGATTTTTTTTTAATAAAAAATAATAAATCATTTTCTTATGTAAAGGTTCTTCTCTGCTTGAAGTAACTATATAAACATTGACATAATGGTAAATTTGATTCTATATTTATTTTAGTTTCCCACATCAATGTGGAATCTAGCAAAAATATGATTCGATTTTGAACCAGGGATAATTATATATAATAGCAAACTAATAACCTAAAATAAATGGAATAGCTACGGTTTGATTTAATTGTGCTTCATAGCAAACATTTGCCAAAGTTTGCCAGTTGCATCTCTCCCAAAAATCTCGCTCGCCACTCTCCCATTCTCGCTCACCACTCTCCCTCTGCTCGCCTCTCTCGTTTTATACACAGAAGTGTATAAATTGTGTTTCTATTTTGTATAAAGCGAGAGAAAATTGTATATACACATGTAAAAATATATATCTTCGTGCTATACACTTAATTATACAATTTACAAACATATTACTTCGATTTAATTGTAGACAAATGCAAATTTTATGCAAATATTGCAGTGAAAAAGTCCAACGAATTATACAATTGCTAATTATACAATTGCAGTGAAATATAATTTTCTCTCGCTTTATACAACAGAAGTGTATAAATTGTGTTTCTGTTTTTGTATAAAGCGAGAGAAAAACATATATCTTCTTCCTATACAATTATAATTATACAATATACAAACATTTTACTTCGATTCAATTGTATGCAAAGCAAATTTTATACAGATATTGCAGTGAAATAGGCAGCGAATTAAACAATTGCGCATTATACAATTGCAATGAAATAGGCCAGCGAATTATACAATTGCAGCGAAATAGGCCAGCGAATTATACAATTTAGGCCAGCGAATCATACAATTGTATATGTATAGCGAGGCCAGCGAATCATACAATTGTATATGTATAGTGAGGCCAGCGAATTATACAATTGTATATGTATAGCGAATTTTACAGTTATATGTTTGCTATGAAGCGCTATAGCATACAAATATGAATTTTTTGTTTGCTATATGTGAAAGTTACCCTTTGAACAATTCTCATTTTTTGAGTTGGGCAAAATATTCATTATATTCACCTATAACTGTACGATATAAATTCTTTAGAAATTGAAATCATAATCAGGCATAATTATTATGGTACAAAAATATAAGCTTATACCTAGTAAATAAATTACTTTTTATGAGATATAAATTAAAGACCAATACAAAACAGAAACAGAAATGCAAATGACTCTTTTATTTATTAAAGTTAAAAATATTTTAATTCATTGTTTATCTGATATCGATTGCTCTCATCTTCTTTGTTTGTCACAAAGATATCGAGAATCACAAAATCAAACCAAGTGAGGTAGGGGTGCGATAATCAAAATTTGTTCAAGATACTTCACATTCGAGTTATAACTTTAATTATATTTGCGCACCGCAAATCTAGATTAATCAAACCAATTAGAAATTTGAATGGCAATGCACTACACCCCACATGTATACACACAAGTGATGTCTAATTTATGCATAGTGTAGCTCCTTTCTTGTGACAGCCATTATTCCTTATATATATGTATATAAATCATCACAAAAAAAAGTACTTCACATATTGTTTGGTTCATATATTATTAAACACCTCCACCTTCTTCACCTGACATTTTCATTTATTAAATATCTACCCCCACCCCCACCCCCACCCCACCCCCACACCAACCCCACCCCCCCCACCCCACCCCCCCACACAAATAATATACATCCTTTTTTGTTCATAATAAATATACATCCTTATATATAACAAAGTCTGACAAGTTCATTTAACATGATGCATGAGTACACATTGTCCCAATTATTTCTCAATTTTTTTTTCTCTTATTGCTAATTCCTAAGTAAATCAGAAAAAAAAAGTTACTTTCATAAAAGAAAGAGAAGTTTTATCGATTTTTATATGTAAGGAATGTAATTATTTTGGATGAAATTGATAATAATCACTTCTTGTTATTTAAGAATTAGCCAACGTTTTAAAATTATGGAGTTTGAAATGTTACATGTATAATTTCAGAAAGTAAATTTTAGCAAATGATCCGAAAATAGATGTTTCTTTTTTTTTTCTTTTTTTTTTTTCTTATAGCCTTGAATATCTAATCATCTTACACGTATCTCGATTAATTTCATGAATCATGATATATTTTTCACCTTCCACTATCAATATGTGTAAGATAATATCGTCCAGTAAAACTCAAACAGATGGAAAAAAATACCGAAATATTTTTAGTTTGTACTGAAATTTAAATTTTGAGACTTCATTGATAACCTAAGATGAATAAAAGAAAATAAATTGGAAGATGTGATCACATATCACACCTACAAGTAAAGCAAAAGCAAAGTCATGCCTATAAGTTGTCATATTTAATTTAGGTAATGGTTTACATTTTAATTAATTTGTCCATTAACCAATGGACACCTTTCATCAATACCAATTAATTAATTAATTATGTCATACTTGTTTCACCACTTCCATTCCTTCCAAAATAATATATTATGATGGATACTACACCAAAGATTTATTTAGTAGGTCTCTCATCTTTGTCAAAGGTAACAAGTTATAGCCATAAAGATGTGTTACATATGAACTATTTTTAAATTTATATTATCGTCAGATATGAAATAACAATACAAACTTAAATAGATTGGTAAATGTTCACAAATAAAGAGATCAATAACCGAAGAACCAAAAATGTTATTAACCCTAAGCCTGAAATTTAGGAGAACAAGATTGAAAAGGAGTAAATATTGAAAAGATAAAATTATGAAAATTAGGAAGCAAAAATTATCCTAGAAGGTGAAGGATTGGTTGAGATGTGTTTAGGTTTTGAGGGGGGAAAATAACATAAATAGTGGGTAGGTTGTGGGGAATGGTGGAATTGGCAAGAAATAAAGCAAAATGTAATTATTTTTGGAAAAATATTTTTAGCTAGAAAATTTGACCAGAAAGATATTTTACTTATAATATTTTATCTTTTTAAATATCTTATTCTTGTAATTTAAATACTTTTTAATCAAAAAATAAAAAAAAATCAATTTTTTTTTAAATAAAAAAATTATGACAAATTTTTAAATTTCTGATCAAATTTTGACCACTTAGCATTTACCCATTACTTTTTTTTGGAAAGAAAAAAGTAAAGGAAAGGAAAGAGAAAAACCCTAGAGAATATGAAAAAGGAATTTGGAAGTGTGTGTTTAGGTCAAGAAAATAATGGATGGGTAATGGTTGTATTAGGATTAAAGTAATATAAATTACTCTCTTATTCATCCGTCTATTTTTATTTTTTCAGTATTGATCTTATATACGTTTTAAAAAGTATTTCCCCTTTATTTTGAAAAAAATGATCAATTTTCATTTTTAGTATGTTTTACAAAATATGGCCACTTTCTTTATTTTACAATACTTTGATTTCATTTTTCCAAATAACATCTTTAAGTCCGCAAATATTAAAGGTATTTTGATGTGTTTCATTTAACCTATAATTAAAAATTATCAAATTAAAATTTTTTTTTTATTTTTTTTAAATTCATGATCAAATTAGATATTTTTTTTTCTTTTTCTTTAAATAAAGGTTAAAATTTATTTTTAATATTGTGAACGAGTAAAGCTGGACGGAGGAAAGTAATAAATAAAAGATTGTTGCGTCTACCCCTCATGAAAAGAGCCTGGTTTCATGACAGTAATCTTGGAGATGATGTTTTTTCAATTCTCAAAGATATATGAGAATAGAAAGAAAAAAAAAATGTCTGGAAAATGATAATTAGAAAAATCAGTCAAATCTATATATATATTTTTTTTGTTAAATGTACACTTCGAAAATGCATGATTCAGTCCCCAGTAAAATTAATTATGGTTTGTACTGTGTAGTTGTTTTCCAATATACTAATTACGCACTGTGTTTTAGAAAAAAATGTCAAAATTATATATTATTTTTACTTCTCGAGAGGGGGTAAATTATATAAATTTTGATTAATGTTTTAATTTTTTTAAATTATATTGGTAAGAGAAGAAATATAATTTATAGTGTTTATTTTTTTTAAAATACTTTTCAATATTAAAATAATAATTCTAAAAAATTAATTAAATTTAATTTAAAACTTTTAAGATTAGTGAAATTGATTGTCGACCGAAAAACAAAACATAACGAATAATATGAAATAAAGGTAGTTATTGTTCAAAGAACCTGATGATTTTTTCTTTGATATAATATATAAACATATTAGCTGCTCTCAAACTTTAAAATATACAGTTAAACAAGTAGATACATATATTCTACGTAGCGTAGTGTAACTTAGTTTGATTGTATCACACATGAATTGTCATGTAAAATGTGTGTGTCTACTTGTTTAACTTTATATAGATTTCAATTTCAATTTCTACACATAAAAAATTAAAAGATATTAATATTTGCCAATGCTAAATTAAAAAACATATTTATGCATCAGGTCAAGAGAAATAAACGACTCCAACCAACAATTTAGGCAAAATAAGTATCATATTTTTTTATTTTTTTTGTTAATAAACAGAAAATGAGAGAAATTTGGGGTTGAGTCATGTGGATGAAAAAATATTTTATGTCATTTAAGTTTTATTTACTCAGCTTTCGAGATCGAATTTTGAAAAAATAAAATTCTAAAAATGAAAAATTTGTATCACAAATCTAAATTAGTCATGATTCTAAATCAGATAACGGATTTGCGTCAAAAAGGAAAAAAAAATCCCATCACAAATCTACTTAATGCAAAATAAATAGGAACTCATTATGTGGTGTAAATATATGTATGATGATATTGAAAAGTAGTTGAAATAGTAATATTTAGCTTTAGTTTGTGATGGCTTCAACATATTTACAGTCAATATTCATAATCACAAGGTTTTGCTTTATATTAATTACAAAAAAACAAACAATATTTATTAGAAAACAACAGAGGTTTCTAAGGGCCTCTAGAAGAAAATAAAAACAAAAAAGAAACTCGTCTAATATTTTAGAATTTGTAAGTTTATTGACTCTTCACAAGATTCATTATTTACTAAAGTAATTTCTCATTTAGCTTTTTTGTTTTTGATTTATCGACTTTCTTAAATATAACTATCAATCGACGCAGTGCAATAGCTGATACTGTTTCTTCCTTAATCAAAGATCTATGAAAAAATGCTTGATAGAAAGCGTTTAATCTCAAATGGGATCAATGCGATGCAAATTCAAAACAATTAGACCCCAACATGATTATAAAATCAATAAATCTAATAATTATGATCTAAATTCAATATTTGTCTCATAACTTAAAAGGCTCTGAATCTAAAATGTATAAACTTCAAATTATGAATCACCCTGCGCTTTAGAATGAATAGTTTAATCTTGCATTCTCAATTTAAATTTGAGATAATTATCTAATTAGACAAATTTATACATTATATTTACCGAACATACTAAGAGTTAGAAATTTATTTTACCAAACGTAGCAATAGTTTCTAAATTTCACTATATACCATTAATACAACAAGTTATAAAATTCGTTCAAGTACATTTTAAAAATTCTCGTTACATTCAATAATTATTTAAACTATCGCTATATTTATTGCCATCAAACTATGCTATTTCTTGATTATTATTTTTTCCTTAGAACATCATGGTAATTACACAAATGATTTATAGTTATATATAGATCATCATTTTAAGTTAAAAATTAAATTATATGGTCCCATTTCCTAATTTTATTTTATTTTTGCAGAAACATCATTCTCCAATTTATCCTTGTGGATTTTGTCTATGATAAAGTGGTTGTAGTTTTCCATTTTAATTCTTTGTTTTTTTTTAAAAAAATTTATTTTTGTGAAATGGACGAAGAGTCATCAATATTACAAAATCAGGACCATTATTTTGAACCGCTACAAGTGGCTAATACACGAGTTGAGTTAATTGATTTTGAAGTGACATAAAGACATATTATATAATTACTTAAAAATTCATCGAAAAATATAATTTCGATTTTCTCCTTCTTCGATTTTATATTAAATTAAATATCCGAAAACTCCCCGCAGATGGCCAGTAGCCCAAAGACGTTACGTATATTCAATTATTTTATATTGAAAACATATACACAAAATTTAGAAAGAAAAGATCATGAATATATCCACCCATAAAAAAAGAGAGGCTAATTTTATGAAAGAATATAAGCAAATAAAGAATGATAATTGGTTGGTTTATGCACTTATATTGCGTGAACAATTGTTTACCACTAAGTTTTTATTTTTTATTATCACGGCGTTTCCTCAATTTATGCACAGTTCAACTAATTATCACCTTTTATCAATATCTGATGTCAAATAATTTTATCAAATAAAATTAACTAGTTTGTTTAATTACCCACTAAGCTACGTCATTGGATGCCTAACTTAAAGTATTAATATTAGGCCAATAATTTTGAGTAATTATCTCTAAAGTCAATCAATTCGGCCTGCATGCATTTCTGACTTGACTTGGATTATTACGTTGTGGTATTTAATTTATTAGTCAATTAATCAAATAAAGCTTGCTATTCATTATCTTACCCTTAGTTAGATGTTAGGTTTTTGGTCCTACAAAATAAACATGTATACAAGTAGATATAGTTTTTTTTTTTTGGGGGGAGGGAGGGGGGGCTAGACACATCTATATGGTCTTCAATATATAATAGTTGAATACTTTAAAAAATATATATAAGTGTGCTTAATTTACATTTCGTTTCCTACTACACACCTATTGAACTTAAAATATCTAAATATGTCTGACAAAAGGTGATCACAAAAGGCTTTAATTACATATCGTCGTTTGATTCTTATCGTTAAATTATATATCGAGTAAAAAGTTACGTTCATCTTTTTTGAATTTTATCAAAAATCATGATATTCAGATAAGCTAACATTTACTTAAACCAAAAACATTGCACAACAATCATGTAATGAGATTTAATCAAATACTAGCAACACGTTATTTAACATCAATTACACCATTACGTGGCAAAGTAATTACAACTAATAAATACAAATAATGGTTAGTATTATTTTTTAAAGAAAAGAACAAAACCAATAAACTCAAGCAAAAAGAAAGAAAAATTGAATAAGAAAGGTGTGTGTCATAAGAAAGAGACATAGCAAAAGAAACAAATTATACAAGAGTTAGATAGGTGGAAAGGTTTATAATTGTGCACATAGACTCTATGATCACCCAAATGGTATGCTTGTGCATGAATGAGTAGAGATAGTTGTCATAGTAAAATGAGATGACGATTAGAGACGGTATCAGAAATTAAAATTTAAGAACTTTGAATATAAAAAATTTAGTCGAAATTATTGATAGTCTGAACCCGTACCTAATATTGTAGCTCCGCTATGACAATGATGATAAGTATAAATTTGATTTAAAAAATTTGCCGTGCAATGCTGTAATGCTATGAAAAGATAGGCAACAAGAGGAAGAGGAGAAGACTAAGTACTAAAAACTAATAAAAGGAATCGTGGGACCAAAAACAAAGACAAATTTGTGTGATGCCATTATATGCACTTTCTTTCACATTTTCCTTGCTCTTTTTTTTCCCCTTCTTTTTCTTTATCATTAATTAAAGTTAAATAACCTTCTTGGATTTGGGGAAAATTAATCAAAATCCTTGTCATCTTTCTTCTTTTACCAAACACAAATAAGATTTACCATCTCTTTATTAGGTAGAAAAAAAGTCACATACATGTCTTGTGAGAGCTATAAGCATTAAAAAAATTTAAAATATAAAAGAGTAAATATATCATGAAATGAAGACAAAACATCTATTCCGCTACTATAGATCCTTACGATTTCAATTCAATAAGAAAAACTTCTCCTTTATAGAATAGTAGTACGAAACCTAGCTCAAGCTAGAGCCATAAGTATTGACAAAAGATTCACACATAAGTGGTGGCTTCTTTTAGCTTGCAATGCCGGTTATTTGCATTTTTAATTAAACGTTGAAGTAGAGGTACTTTTATTTTGACGATAGTACTTAAAATGGATCATAGCCATAAATTTTTATCAAAAGGTAGCTACAAGATATACAATTCTAATGCACCTAGATGGTTTTGAATTATAATTAGTCAGCCAATTCAACTAACACACAGACACATATATAAAGAATAACGTAAATGCATACGATATCACCCTCTCCAGATCACACTTTGTAGAATTACACTATCGTCAATGCAAGTGAGTTTTGCATTACGAGGACATCAAAATAATTGTTTATCTCATTTCATTTTCTTCCACCTCAATATGTTCGTTTGATGGATGGATGGGAAGGTCTGACAATTCATGAGAGTCGTGTAAGTTAGGGATTTTCCTTAATGAATACATAGTACTCTGAGTCAGCACAAAAGGTGCACAAAAATACGGAAAAAATGAGTTTAGGGGTAATAGGACTCTAGTTAAGTTTAGGTGTGTGTCTGAGATTTCGGTCATAGACTAAAGTGTTACTTGTGCATTTTCCCGTATATTATAGTGTATTTACTCTTTAATTGTTGTTTTCATCAATGGTGTTTGGTCAATTGATGGTAAGGACAATTCCAAGAGAAAGAATGGGCTGGCATTATGCCTTCACGAATGAAAGCATACAAGATGGACATATTTATAAATGACTTTTTATGGTTGACAGAAAAAAAAGATGCTATCATTTTTAATTATTTTTTTTGTCAATATGGGAGAAATTTAAATTTAATTAGGATGTATGGTGGAGTAGAGGGACTACTTTTTTGTTTTGGCTCAACTATAAAAATGATTTTTTTTTCCAAATAGTTTCAACCTAATTGTTCGGTAAATTTCAGTTAATCAGGTTTACCACATGACTGTTAAATTAGACTTGTTAATTACAGAGTCAAGATTCCAGAATGCAAAATAAAAGGGAGAAAAGTAATATTCATAGCATAACCCATCTTTTTCTGATTCCTTGTAAATTAAATCTATGAATGATAATAATAATACTTAAAAAAAGGTTCAGGTTTCTTGAAGTTTCTATTTTTCTCACCTGCTCATAGGCTAAATTATAGGAAAAAGATAATAATAGGTGAGTGAATTTGACAGATTCATTTGAATTTTTTTTTTTTTTTTGGGTATAACATTAACTTTGAGAGAAGAAGAAGCTAACTCAGCCAACAAACATAGCAATTAGGTTGGAAGTATTCTTATTTGTAAGAAAAGGAATGTGATGAATACTAGCTGTTTGAATCTTCAAAACCAAGTAAAATTCAACATATCTATTATTATTATTATATTTTAAAAAAGAATTTTTTTTTTGTTTTTCCCACCTAGTTTGCGATTCACATTAAAGCTCAATTAAAATTGAATTCACTTCTAAAAGTTTCAAATTAGGGGTTAAACCGCTCCCTAACAAAGGTGTGTACTCAGAGGGACTTAAATTCAATACCTCTTATTAAGAACAAAGAAATACTTACCATTTCACCTCAAACATAAAAAAAAAAAAAAACTAAAAAACTAAAAAAAAAACTAGTTTGATGTGTGTGTACACATCTCATCCATCCAACTCCACTTCAAAAAAAGAAAAATAAAACTTTGGAACAAGCTCAAACAGCAATATCTAATTTCAAGAATCATAATTTTTTCAGGACCCACTAAGCAAATAAATCAATTAAAAACAAAAAAAAGAGAAGAAAACTATTTCACAGTGAAGGTGACCTAGGCTTTAACAACTAGATGGGCATCTTGTATTAGGCAACCACAACAAAATATAATTATTAGAACAAGAAACCAATCTCCTTTCTCTATGTATACAGGGACAGATTTGTCTCACACTTCAAATAGTGCTCCATTTACCAAGAATTATAGACTATATAATATTATATAATATATATCATAATACAATTTCAACCCCTCCATTACCTTTTTAAAAAAATAATTAATCCCTAAAAAAAAAAAAAAAAGAGTTATATGAGGGATAGGTGAGCAGCATGGGCCATATAGAAACAATTCCAGCGGCAGCGGTAACGGCAGAGACCTTCTGCACGCCCAACAACAATATCAACCCCAACTCCAAGACTATCCCCACATCTACCTTATTGATGATTCTCCTTCTCTTTCTCTATACTCAATAAATATATATATATATATATATACAAAAACTTTACGTATATGTGGGGTGTGTGGATAATACCAATATATACAAATTGATGAAAAATTCAATGAATAATAAATAAGAGTTGATAAGAAACACAAGAGTTGAGAAAGAGCCAAACCAAAGCTAAAGCCACGGCAAAAGAAGAAGAACAAAGCAAAGGAAAAGAAAACCAAGAACCAGAATAAGACGGGCTACCCCTCTCTTTCTTTCTTGGACTGATTCTATATTTCTATCTTTTCTCTCTCTCTTATATGCTTTCAAAAGCATTTTTTAGCAAACCAAAGAAGCAAGCATAAGGAAGAAGAAACAAACAGAGAAAAAAGAAAAGTGAAGGCAGAAAATTGTGTGTTTGTTCTTGGAAAATGGCTTAAAAAGATTCATTTCACTCTTTAACCTCACTCACTCTTTGAAAAAAGCTTCTTTCTTTACCTTGTCCTCATTCTTTACATTTCTTTGGTATTTTCTTGAAGGGTGTAACTGAAGAGTCTGCCTTGGTTTAGGGCATCTTCTTCTCTATTCATGCTGTTTATGTGTTAGCCTTTAATCAGAGAGAACCCCCACCCACCTACCAATCACACATCTCTTCATTACCATCTTCCAACTTAGAATCCATTTTCTCTTATATATATATATATATATATAAATCTATCAATCTACCTTTCCTTTCTCAGTTCTGATCATAGAAATGGCTGTTCAAGCTCAATACCCATCAAATGTTCTCTTTCTAAACAGGTCTGCATTCAACACCCTCTCTAATCTCTTTTCTTTTTCTTGTCTAAGTAACTTTAATTGGATTTTCCTTTTGATTCTTGATTGCAGAAATGTACAAGAAGGAAAAACCCCACTTGGTAATGATTATTCATTGCAATCTCAACCTGGTGGTGGCGGAGGATCTTTTCTTGATCAAACACAAATGTTATTCAATCCAGGAGGTAGGAATTCATAGTTAAATACGATTCAAATTCAATCCCAAATTCAAAAAACTCGAAGTTTTATTGGTTTTTCTTCTTTCTTTTATTATCAATCTTGAATTGAACATACAAATTACAATCTCATGAATACATATACGGAAAAGGAATCTAAATTTTTTTTTTGCGATTATAGTTGGGGCAAATTCAAGGAAGAGAGGAAGAGAACTTACAAGTACAACGGCAGCAATGAATCCATTGATGTCAATGCAATCTCAGCCTCAACCGCAACTCATTGACCTCACTCAACTTCACACATCGCCTCCTTCGCAGCAACAGCCACCCAACCTTGTCTCCACCGGACTCCGTTTAGCCTTCGGAGACCAACACCAACACCAACACCAACAACATCAATTACAGCAGCAACAACAACAACATCACCACCATCATCACTCTCTTTCTCCTCAATCCTCTCAATCATCAGCTTTCTATTCAATATTAACAGAAGACTTAGCTACTCATATCAAACAACAACGCGATGAAATCGATCATCTCCTCCTAATTCAGGTACTATTTTTGTTCAAAATTTTACCATACAATCGATAACAAAAGCTTGTTTAAGTTACAAACTAATTCAAATTGACATATATCAATTTCGCTGCAATCATATCAAAATGTATCACGAGAACTCTCTTCTCTTTAATCGGAGTTCAGAATCAACAATGTGAGAAACTCAAATAGATATATATTTTTTTCCCGCAAAATTTACTATGCTTTTTGAATTTGTTCACGGAGAATGAAATTTTCTGATTTTTGCTATTCAACAGGGAGAGCAATTGAGGCGTACGTTAGCAGAGAAAAGGCAACGTCACTACCGTGCACTGATCGGAGCAGCAGAGGAATCAATGGCACGAAGACTAAGAGAAAAAGAAGCAGAGATGGAGAAAGCAGCTCGGCGAAACGCTGAATTAGAGGCGCGTGCAGCGCAATTAAGCGCAGAGGCACAGGCTTGGCAAGCTAGAGCAAGAGCACAGGAAGTAACGGCAGCAACACTTCAAGCTCAGCTGCAACACGCGATGATCAACGGCGGAGGTTGTAATGAGATAAACGACGGTAACGGCGGCGAACCGGAGGATGCTGAATCGGCGTACATTGACCCGGACAGAGTTGTTGAGTCTACCGGCGGTCCTAGTTGCAAAGCGTGTAGAAAACGAGTTGCCTCAGTGGTAGTACTGCCGTGTCGCCACTTGTGTATGTGTACAGAATGTGATTCTGTTGCTCAAGCTTGCCCGCTGTGTTTCGCCATGAGAAGCTCAAGTGTCGAGGTCTTTCTCTGTTAGAAAAAGCCCAAGTTGAAAAAAGCCCAAATCAAGGCCCACTTTGTTTTTTGGCCCAAACCCAAGCCCAATTAATGCACTTAGAACTTTTCAAGTTAATGTTTTAATGGTAAAACAAAAAAAGGAGTTTAATTTTGAAAAAAAGAAAAAACAGTAAACATAAATGAAGAAAACATGAAACAAAAATAATATTTCATTTAATAACTATATATCCTTTTTTTCAGATTTTTTTTTCTCTTGGGGTTTATTTTTTTTTTTTTTGCAACAAATCGAGGATAAAAAATCTTCGTAGTTTTTTTTTCTTTTTTTTAAACACAGTTCGAAATTTAATTCATTTGTATATATTCGTTTTATTCTTTTATTTACCGTCCTGTGACATCATAAATCAATTTTCATCATTTTTCTTCCTTAATGAAAAATTACTAGTATAAATTATTCATGAAAAAAATCCCAGGTGATAATAATTTTTTTTTTCCTACCATACAAGGGATAGTATTTCTTACTTATAAACTATTAAGTTCAAAACATTTTGGTATATATTAGGTGTACAGTAAAAAATTAAACTATTAGACACATGTGTTCAAATGACAAGATAAATCGTATGAGATGCATCTGTTTTACCTGACAAATCGTGTACGATACCTTTATTAGCACATGCATGTCCTATGTGGTAAATCACGCGAGATTTGTTTTGTAAGACGTATGCATCGACTTGTTCAAATTTATGATATTTGAAGTGTTGAATTACTAATGTACAACAAAGTTGAAGGACATAAATATAAGTTGAAACCAAGTTAAATAACATGTTTATGTATTATACCGCAACCTTTTTATTTATGTGACATGTCAAAAAAAAAATTCAATTATTATACGAAAGTTTAATGTGCCAAAACATAATAATAATAATAATAATAATTAGGATATTTTTCTTTTTAGGGTAAGGTCAGATTTTCAAATTTTAAGTGGACTGGTTCCTTTTTATGTTTAACCTTATAATTATATTATGCAAATGATTCAGTCAACTAATTATAATGGCTACATAATTAATTAGAGATATGATTGGGATAGAGAAGATTCATTCATTTCTAATTAGAGATGTCGAGTTTAATTCTCGAGAATGAACGATTAATGTTTTTTCTTTAATAAGTCATACGTAATATAAGTTTAAATTAGTCTGATCGATCGATAAATTTTAAATTAAATTCCTTTGCCTTAATGAGCAGTAGTATCAGGATTGAGTCTTGAAAATATGATAAATCTATGATTGAAAATGTTATCCTTTAAATAAATTACATGTGCCACAAATCTAAATTAATCTGAACTTAATTTTGAATATCAAATGGTTAAAAAGAAAGAGAAAATACAAACTTTATTCAACAAGTTGCAAACATAATTAACATGCATGATGAGATAACTATGCATGGTACTTAATAAGATCATTAATTTATGCTATTATTACCTCTCTAATTATAGTGTTCTAAGAATGGTCAAAAAGTTTAAAAGCAAGTATTCCACATGACAGGGCCTAATTAAGTATTAAAAGTTTGGCTGAATGTATTTTTTTGACCTAATTAAGAAAGTATTTAGGACCATGTTATTAAAATAAACTTCTACAAGGAGATGGATTAGTTAAGAGTTTGACTTATTTAGCAAAAAAAAATTACCTAATTGTATTTAAACATTAACTAATCTCCTTCTTGAACTTTAAGATAGAGATAATATTCTCCATAATTTTGGTGTCTAATTAGGCAGCTACGAGCATATTCAGATGAAAAGTCGAAAGTAAAGTTATAAGTTAGGATAATGTTTCAATTGACTTATTTTAAGTTTTTTTGAAAAATATTTTTACAATGTTTGGTAAAAATAATCCAAAAAAGTCAACTCATAAGATTAATTGTGCGAATAAAATTTTTCCGTAATTCTATTCACAAATTTTGTTACAAGCTCAAAACTCAATTTTATGACATCTATTGTCTGTCCTCTTTGGTAAAATATGTCTCGCTTTTTTTTCCGGTCAAGTTTTCTTATTATTGTGCTTGAAATCACATATTTATTTTCTCTTTTATTTTAATGTAAAACTCACGCAAGACGTCATGTATATCCTTCTCATGTCAGCCTAAACTTTTATTGATCCCTCTCTTAATCCGCCAATTCTTTATATAGTACTTAATTATAATTAGATCAATTATAAATATCGAATACATAAATTTCTATTAATTACTATAATTATCTAGGAAATGTTTCTTTTCACAACTACTTCAGGTGGTTAAATATAGCACAAAACCAAATGTCAGGATATTTAAACAATTATTGTAAAAAAGGGGCAATTTTTTTTTAATAAAAGAAATTAATTAATTATAAAAAAAATCGTTGCTAATTTATCGCTACATAATTCATGATATATTTATCTATCATAATTTTTTTTAATTATTTGTTGCTAATTTATCGTTAAATACAATTAGCCATGAATTTATCTTTTGTATAGAGATAGCTAAACGTTGTTCATCCGCATCTCCTTTTTCTATTTTTTTGGTTTTGTGTATTCTATATATGAGTTTAGCTGAAACAATAAACATATATATTATAATTAGAGCCGTCAATATGCGCTAGAGCCGTTGGATTGGCCTGGTCTGGAGGGCTGGACTATGATTTTTGAAGCCCATTTAAGAAAATGACTTGTTAGCCCGGCCTGAATAAGTCTGCTGATTTGATGGGCTTGAGAAATATTGGTTGGGCCTACCGTGAGCCAATAAAAATTAATTAAATACAATATATTATTAATATTTAAAATTAAAGAGAGTCCAAAATCAAAACAATTAAGTTAATATTTCTATTTAGATATTTATACTTTTACTTGAAAAAAAAACTTTATAAATATTATAAAGAGAATTTTATTTGTGGATTTGGTTAACAAGTAGGAACATCAATATCATATAATATTCTTTTGTCGATATTTATGATAATATTTTAAATTATAATTTATAATTTAATTTAATAATTATAAAAAAGAGAAATTTTCACATATAGCCACTTAAAAACAATTAATTACTCTCCATAGCTATAGTTTGATAATTATAATTTATAGCTACATGTTATATGGAGGAGAGAGGCGAGCGAGACTGAGAAAGAGAGGAGAGAGGCGAGAGAGAGGGGGAAAAAGTGGAGAAAGGTGAATTGTATATGTATATTGGTTAGATAATTGTATATTAGACATATGGCAAGAGAGATTGGAAGAGGGTAGAGAGAGGCGAACGAGATTGGGAGAGAGAGGGCAGAAGGAGATAGGTGAATTGTATATGTATATTATTGTATATAACTATATATTATACATATACATTTGTATAAATGGCAAGCAAGATTTGGAGAGGGAGAAAAGAGGCGAGCGAGATTGAGAGAGGGAGGAGAGAGGCGAGCGAGAGAGGGCAGAGAGTGGGAGAGAGGTGAACTGTATATGTATATAAGTTAAAAAATTGTATGTCATACATATTTATTTGTATATCCTGGCGAATTATACATATACAAACATGACTAATTATACAAGCTCGAAGTCAGTCCATCTAATTAATGTATAATGTTAGTCGCGAATGGTAATTAGAGCAAACTATAACTATGATTAGTAATTAAATAGTATAAGTTTGCCTAGCCACATAAATTTTTCATATTAAAAAATATAATTTTTAAAAAAGTGGGCTGACTCGGCAAGTGTGTAGCCTACGTACTTGTGGGTTGGGCCATACATTTTTTGGCCCACACAAAAAATGGGTCAGCCCGACTTGGCCTGTAAAACGTCAAAGCCTATATGAGTTAGCACGGATGGGGTGGTCTAGCCCATATTGACAGCTCTAATTATAATATGTGTGAAATGAATATAAATATTGAATTCATCTAATTTAAATTTTGAATTTGTGGATACGCTTATAATGGGTTGGCTCCTAACTTAACTTTGTCTTAATTATTTAAACCATTAAAAATCTTACCTAATATACACTTCGCTTTGAAAATACAACCAGAGGATTAACAAAAAAGATTTTGTAATTTTACTCATTTAATTTCTTTTTTTTAAAACTATATATAATAAATAAGCTATAAATATAAATGTCCTGTTGTTTTTTCAGAAGTTGAAATTACACAGAAAAGAACTAATTAAGCACAATAATATAAAACTTTACAACTAAAATAAAAGAATAAAAAGATACAGGACTTAATTAATACCCATAAAATTTAAAGTAATACTCTATTCTCAAAATTAGGCAAAAGATTTCAAGATTGAGAAAAACGGCGTAGCAATTTTGAATGAACATCATATCCAAGAAGGTATACTTTTACAATCTCTATCAAAATAATCTTACATTCGGCTATAATGTGTGAGTATTTCTTTGTTGAAATAGTATCTTAATGAATCTGTTGAAATACTTTTACATTTTGCCCTAATGTATGTTTTATTTTGTTAAAATATCATCTTAATGACTCTGTTAAAACACTGTTACATTTTGCCTTAATTTTTGTGTTTTTACTTTGTTGAAATAACATTTTAAATAAATCTGTATTACATTTTGCACTATTTTTTGTGTTTTACTTTGTTGAAATAACATCTTAATGACTGTTGAAACACTGTTGCATTTTGCCCTAAATTTTTTGTTTTACTTTGTTGAAATAGTATCTTAATGAATCTGTTGAAATATTGTTACATTTCGCCCTAATTTTTGTGTTTTATTTCGTTGAACTAGCATTTTCATGACTCTATTGAAACACTGTTATATTTTCCCCTAATGTATGTATTTTATTTTGTTGAAATAGTATCTTAATGAATCAGTTGAAACACTGTTACAATTTGTCCTAATTTTTGTGTTTTACTTTGTTGAAATAACATCTTAATGACTCTGTTGAAACACTGTTACATTTTGCCCTAATTTTTGTTTTTTACTTTGTTGAAATAACATCTCAATGACTCTGTTGAAACATTATTACATTTTTCCTATGTATGTGTTTTACTTTGTTGAAATAGTATCTTAATAAATCTGTTGAAACACTGTTACATTTTGCCCTAATTTGTGTTTTACTTTGTTGAAATAGCATCTTAATAACTCTGTTGAAACACTGTTACATTTTGCCCTAATTTTTGTGTTTTACTTTTTTGATATAGAATTCTAACATCATGTAACATTGTTTTCTCGATATTTATGATAATATTTTAAATTATAATTTATAATTTAAATTAATAATTATAAAAAAATATAGTTTTTTAAAAAAGTGGGTTGGTCCGGCAAGTCTGTAGCCCACGCACTTATGATTTGGCCAATCATTTTTTAGCATACACCAAAAATGAGCTAGCCCGATATGACTCATAAAATATTAAAATCTATATGGGTTAGCCCGAATGGGGTGGGCTAACCCGTATTGACAGCTCTAGTCAAGAGAGTCAGAGAATTCTATTTTAATAAATTCATAGAACTCTATTTCAACAGTTATAGAATGCTATTTCAACAGAGTTATAGAACTTTTTTTCAACTAGTCATAGAACTCTATTTCAACAGAGTCATAGAACTCTATTTCAACTAGTCATAGAACTCTATTTCAACAGAGTCATAGAACTCTATTTCAACTAGTCATAAAATGTTATTTCAACATAGAATACTATTTCAACATTCATTAGAGTCTTTCATCAATGTAATAGAGCTTAATGTAATCAAACTGTGTTAAACAATAGTGTAGGACCTTTCATATCTTGTTGGATTTCTTATTTTTTCTTGCTTTGCCAACTGAGGCTTCCTTCTCAGCTTTGTTTTTCTTTTCGAACAAAAGTATTTTATGTTAGTTTTTTGTGTTAACTCAAACTTTACTTATTAGTTTTATCAAAAATTAAATATTTATTTACCCTATCCTTCCTGCAGTTCTCATCATGTTTGACACGATCATCTATCTTAATTTGTTTTTTACAAGCATTACATTTCATTTTTCCGCTACTGTTCTCATGATTTCCAGTTTTTGTTTTAGTCATGATTCTTCCTACAATTAAACAACCAAATTAATTTTCAACAAAGGCAATCAGATTATATTTCAAGCATATTAAAATACACACTGTTGACACCCAATTTTGACCCGTCCCAATAGAAAATTAATTAATGAGTTTCTTAACTTTATACGATTTTGAAATAGTTAGCTTTTATAAAGTTTAAAATGTCTTTAAGTTATTTTAATTTAATCTGATCACTTTTTATAAATTTAGATAATATATATGTTTACGTAATTATATATACGATTAGTATGTTTTATGTTTATTCGAAAATTGCCTCAAAAAGATTTCTTCGTTTAAATATTTTTCTAATTAGTTCGGTTATATAATTGTCTATGTTTTAAATTATTTAGTTTGTAATTAAATTAATTGTTTTATTTTGTTAACATTAAGAAGCTCAATAATTAATTCATGACGATTCATTTCACCTAAGTTTTACCCAAATTGGCACATCGACTCGATTCGGTCAATTTCTTAAAATTCATTTGGGCCTAAATTTACAATCTATTTGACCCAACTTTGGTGACATTATTTTTCATTATCAGCCGCCCTTTAGGCAACTTTCTGCCCAGCCCAATAAATTTTCCCAGCCCATTCCCTTATTCTCCTAACCCGGCCCATTTCCGTTAGACCAAGAGAGACTTGTCGACGTCTCCTTCAACAGGTAGCAGAAGACAGAAATGACAAAGTTGATTCACGGCGTCAAATCTGCGACACCAATTGATGGATGCATGGACGAAACCTCGACCTTTACGCACCTCACGCTCCGCACGCCGGAAGCGACGAGTCACGGTGTCGTCTATTAGACGGAAAAGCAGCAACATCAGCGTCCCTTCTTCCTTTTATGCCGTGTTCAGCTCTTAAGTTGCGCGCTTGTACGAGTTGCAGCAGAGGAGCACCACATGTTTCGTCCATTGTCTCAAGATCGCGCCATGTCAAACAACAAGGACGTAGACTCAATCTCAATCGTCCATTTCCCTTGCCATTTTCGGAATGAATTTAGAGCTTCAGAAAAAGAGGTCTGCCTATAATGGTGAAAGAATTCAAATTTTGAGTTTACATGGGTTTTGAATCCAAATTCGATTCGATTTTTCCCCGAAAACGAAACTCTAATTCTTCCTCCTATAAAGCTTCTCTTTCCAGTTCACCAAGGGGGATATTTTATTTTTTTTGGAGAAAAGGTCGAAAGCTTTAGAGTTAGAAATCGGAGTCGGAATTTTCTTCTAGTATAAACACTTAGAACAATTTAAGCGAAAATAAATAGAATATATACACACAAATACATTATGGTTTGGTTCAAAGTTTGAGTTGCTGCTTGGGTTTTGCTTTCTCTACCTATATTTCAAACTTCGTGGTCGGAGATAAGCTCCTTGCTCGTTTCTGTCTCTGTCGCTGCCCATTGAAAGGTAAACTTCATTCAACTTATCTCTTTCCATTTCGATTTATTTGAATACAGAAGTTTGGAATGTTTAATGATTTGTTAGTTTCTTCTAAAATCATTAACAAGTTTCGCCCTGAATATCCAAATTTTTTTATCGTTTAAAAAATTCGCATTCGATGTTTAGGTAATTGTTGTCTAGTTTATAGCCTATGATATTATGGATATGCTCCTAGGCATGACCTCATTGTTTCGTGGGTATGTTTTTACTGTGATTTTCTTTTCTCATATGTTTATTTGATTATGTCAAATTTTTTGCCTCATATTTTGTTGGGTCTAAACCCCCAAAGTTCTACCTTTCCCTCGATGTTATTTTCCTTTAAGAAAATGAAACGGATGTTAAAAACAAATCGGTATGGTTACTGCCTATCTCGTTATTTACTATGTGCTGATTGAGACAAGTTATTTTCTTTCTCCCTATTAGTTTCTGTTTTCAGCCTGCTTTAGCGTAAGTCTTTTTTCTTTCGTATTTTGCATTACTTCAAAGCTCGTCTATTGTTTATCGCCTTACTAGATGTATGTGTTGTCTGGCTTGGTATGGGGTACTTTTCGTGCTAGTTTTTTTTTTTTTTTTTTTACGGTGCTTTCCCTTCTCTGTGTCCCTCTTCTATGATAAGTGTTTGTTTCGTCTCTGTATTATTTTGTCTCTGAATCATGCCAAGGACCACTTTCTGTATGACTGTTGTCTTGTTGGTTTTGAGTTGTTGATTTTTGACTCCCTCCTTTCTTCCGTTTTGGATTTCACTTCCCCTTACATGTTGTTTGATAACACTGTTAGGATTCATATTAATGTTCGAGTTTGCTTCGTTTCAGCAATGTTGGATCATGTGTACTTTTTGTTTTTCTTTTTTATTGCGCCTTTGCCTAAGCAGCAGGAGTCTTAAAAAAATAGAAATAAATGAATAAAATCTAGCAATACAATGTGTTTTCGATCTTAATTTGGATCTGCATTACTGATGGTCTCATCAAGATTTCCCTGCATTGTATCTCTATGTTCGCTTTACATGGCTTTGGTGGGTATTGGGTATTTAAATCTAAAAATGCATAAATTTTGAGTTATCTTATTTTTCTTTGAGGGGTGGGTGGGGTGTCAAGCTCCATCTCACTTGTGTAAAATGTCAAATTGTATGCCTGTTGTTAACTGTAAAAGTTTTTCTTCTAAATTAGTAAAATTTTATTCTCTCTGTTAAGTTGAGTTTATGGGTCATCTTGTAAATAACTTTGTGTTCTACTGTAAAAAAAAATTAATTTTTTGTTTTGGACTCTATTAATCTAATTTAAATTTTTACTTATGTATTTTATTTGTTTTGCCACATGTGAATCTGTCCGAGTTCACTGTGAACTCTCGTCTTCCCTTTGCATTTCGAGAAAGCCGTAAAGGCTTAATTTCTCCCTTTCGAGTCAACTCGTAGAAAAGGCGAACAGGTCCCAAATTTGAAGAATGCGCGCAAATTGGGGTTAAAGAAAAAATGGGCTAGAAGCCCACATTCATCTTATGTTGTATTTTGTTAATTTGGGCCTAAGCCCTTGTCTTTTGCCATTTATTATTTTTCCAGAACTTAGGACAGGTACAAAAATTGAAATAGGTCAAAACCCAAAACAAAATAAACGGGTTCAAATGTCGATCTAGGCGTACAGAAACCGAATTTGGACCCAACTCTCTCTCTCTCTACCTCTCTCCTTCTTGTTTACTTTATCGCTTCCATGGCTTGTTATTATCCTGTTGTTAGATTTAGGGTTGGAAAAATCCAAATTCCCGCAAGACGCCACCTCATTTTTTTTATATCAGCTATTTGAATCAATTAAGTATAAATAAACTTAAAAATAAATTTGCAAATTTCAAGTAGATAATAATATTCATTTTTCAAAACAATTCTAAATATTTTATCACAAATTTTAAGTTAGATCAGTCTAGCCAAACTAAGTTAGTTGTCGGATAACCGCAAGTAAGCGGACGTCTCAGATGCTTTCAAAACCTTCCTAAGACGCTAATAAAAATTCCCGAACCCCTTAAAATCTTTCAATTTGATTTCCTGTTTTAGTCAAATTGGAAGAACAAGTTTTCTTAATTTTCTCAAAATTAAGTGGCGACTCTAACAAAGTCAAACTCATAAAAATAAATATTTTCTCAAAACGTTTAAAACACACACATTAGAGGAGAATGTAACACTGTTTCAAAAAGTCATTAAGATGTTATTTCGACAAAGTAAAACACATACATTAGGGCAAAATGTAACAGTGTTTCAACAGTCATTAAGATACTATTTCAACAAAGTAAAACACAAAAATTAGGGCAAAAATGTAACAGTATTTCAACAGATCCATTAAGATACTATTTCAACAAAGTAAAACACAAAAATTAGGGCAAAATATAACAATGTTTCAACAGTGTTTCAACAGAATCTGTTGAAACACTGTTACATTTTGCCCTGATTTTTGTGTTTACTTTGTTGAAATAACATCTTAATGACTCTGTTGAAACAGTGTTACATTTTGCCCTAATATATGTGTTTTACTTTGTTGAAATAGTATCTTAATGAATCTGTTGAAACATTGTTACATTTTACCCTAATTCTTGTGTTTTATTTTGTTAAAATAGCATCTTAGTGACTCTGTTGAAACGCTGTTACATTTTGTCCTAATGTATGTGTTTTACATTATTGAAATAGTATCTTAATGAATCTGTTGAAACATTGTTATATTTTGCCCTAATTTTTGTGTTTTACTTTGTTGAAATATCATCTTAATGACTTTGTTGAAACACTGTTACATTTTACCCTATTTTTTGTGTTTTTACTTTGTTGAAAAAGCATCTTAATGAATTTGTTGAAACACTGTTACATTTTGCCCTAATTTTTGTGTTTTACTTTTTGACAAGCCACACATAACTTTGTGACCTAATCTTTTCTTCTTACTTTTCTCTCCTCTTGCAA
Organism: Solanum lycopersicoides; assembly: GCA_022817965.1. NCBI lineage: Eukaryota > Viridiplantae > Streptophyta > Magnoliopsida > Solanales > Solanaceae > Solanum > Solanum lycopersicoides. The sequence goes on along the minus strand of CM040625.1, from coordinate 82,275,494 downwards.
AAATAAATATAAATCAATTAATAGATTGGGATAATACTCAATTACCCCCCTAGCCTATACCCAAAATTCCTGAGACACACCTTACCTTTGATGAGGTCCTATTATCCCCCAAACTTTTTTTTAAGTAATTGTTTACCACTTTCGTACCTACGTGGCAATATACGTGAATTCACCCATGTAAGGCGCGTGAGTGAAGATTTTAGATAACAATGACCAATAAAAGTTGACCACGTGTCAAAGTAATTTGAAAAAAACTCAAAAATAAATATAAATGTTTATCGAAAAGGACGCAGCTGTCTTCTTCTCTCTATAGCAGTGTTCTTCATCTTTTGAAAAAAAAAACTCAATTTTCAGTGTTCTTCATCTTTGAAAAAACTCCATTATCATTCAAGTTAATAGCTCCTTGATTTGAAAAGGTAAAGTAAAAATTTAATATATTCTTTACATCTTTTTATGGCGATTATTAATTCTTAAACAAAAATTAACTATCAAAATCCAACATCGAAAATCAACTATCAGTTTGAAATCAAATGTCTAACCTTTGTTGATTTTTTGAAACCAAGCTAACCTTTCCCTCTTTCTTTCCTTGTTCCTTTATCTTCTTTTTGGTAAAGTGAATATTGAAAACGTAAATGGCCAGTTTTTTGGAATTTTGGGAAGTGTAAAAGTCTATTTTGAGCTGATAATCACTTTTTAGAAAGCTGCAAAAGTGGGACCCGGCGCGTGTTGAACAAACCGATCAACCTTTCTGATTATTATTGCCACATAGGTACGAAAGTAGTAAACAATTACTTAAAAAAAAAGTTGGAGGGGGTAATAGAACCTTATCAAGGATAAGGTGTGTCTCAGGGATTTTGAGTAGAGGCTAAGGGGTAATTGAGTATTATCCCTAATAGATTTATATTCTTAATCCATCTCATGTTTAATCTAAGTTCGTCTTCTGTCTTAATTCAAAAAGAATACACGGTCTATCTCCAGAGTTTAGAATCATTGCAATTCTATTCTATTTTTGGACTCCGTTGGCGATCACGTAAACACATCTTCTCTTTCAACACTCTTATATCTCTTTCAACTTAGTCATAAGTAAACATAGTCATGAATGTTATTTCAAGAGAGTCATTGAATGCTATGTCAAGAGAGTCATAGAATATTATTTCAACGGAGTCATATGTGACATCCCGCCATTATTCTAATCGATTCTGCGTCAGGAGAGGTGCAAAACGTTCTAGAGTTGTGCGGAGGGCTCTAGAACTTTTTGGAATCCTCAAGAAGGCTAAAGAATGTCTTAGAATATGTAGAATTATCTAGAAAAGGGATCAAAGTGTAAATATTTTAGGGACTTGTAAAGTAAATATTAATTGCACTTTAGTCTCTAAGAAGTAGTATAAATAGAGATGTCCCTCATTTGCAAAGGCACCACTCAAAATGTAAAACATTCTCCAAGCAATATACAAAGGCTTCTTCAAATCTCTTATCAAATCTAAGTCTTAAGCTCTTATCGATCTAAGTCTTAAAGGCTTCCTTAAGCTTAGAAGACATTGAAAGACAAGTGAGTAAGTTGACACATAAAACTCTATTTCAACAAAGTCATAGAATGTTATTTCAACTAGTCATAAAACTCTATTTCAATAGAGTCATGGAATGCAATTTCAACATAGAATACTATTTCAACATTCATTAGTCTTTCATCAAAGGCATTAGAGCTTAATGTAACCAAACTGTGTTAGACAATAGTGTAGAACCTTTCATATCTTGTTGGATTTCTTGTTCTTTCTTGCTCTGCCAGCTGCAGCTTCCTTCTCAGCTTTGTTTTTCTGTCCGAACAAAAGTATTTTATGTTAGTTTATTGTGTTAACTCAAGTTTTACTTATTAGTTTTATCAATAATTAAATACTTATTTACCATATCCTTCTTGCAGTTCTCATCATGTTTGATACGATCACCTATCTTAATTTATTTTTTTGCAAGCGTTACATTTCATTTTTCCGCTACTGTTCTCATCATTTTCCGTTTTTGTCTTAGTCATGATTCTTCCTACAATTAAACAACCAAAATAACTTTCAACAAAGGCAATCAGATTCTATTTCAACAAAGTAAAACACACACATTAGATGAGAATGTAACATTGTTTCAACAAAGACATTAAGATGCTATTTCAACAAAGTAAAACACATATATTAGGGCAAAATGTAACAGTGTTTCAACAGAGTCAGATGTTATTTTAACAAAGTAAAACACAAAAATTAAGGCAAAATGTAACAGTGTTTCAACAGATTCATTAAGATACTATTTTAACAAAGTAAAACACAAAAATTAGGGCAAAATGTAACAGTGTTTCAACAGAGCCATTAAGATGCTATTTCAACAAAGTAAAACACAAAAATAAGGGCAAAATGTAACAGTGTCTCATTTAATTTCTAAATTGTTCTTTACACGTTTTTTTTTTTTTTGCATAATTAGTGCATGAAAATTCAATTGTTATTTATTGATAGATGGTGAAATAAATTAAAAGACAGTATTGAATGTAAAAATATTTTCTCTTCAAGTATATAGATGTTCTAAAATTATAGTACTATAAAATTAAAATTCTACATTATAATTTTAAGAAAATATATGAAACGAATTTATTATTAACATTAAAATACTATATCCTAATTCTAAAAATTGTGTCACAAGGCAAGGCAAAGTAATAAAATAATAATATAAAAGATATTTCATTTGATCCCCCTTTTTAGGTCTAGCAATCTTCAAGATTTAATAATAAAACACATAATTGATGTACTCTTTGTAATTGAAACACTCAAAATGATGTAACCATAAAAAAAATGTTGCACAGAAACAATTGTTCTATTTTTCATAAATAAAAACTAGCATTGAGAAACGTTTGTTGTTTTTAATAAAAATTCTTCATCACCGAGTAACGATGTGATAAAGTGGATGAATTAACCTTTGAATGAGAATTCTTAATAGGGAGTGCTATTCTTCGAATAGACGTTATTCGATGCAAATTCTAATCAAGCTTTAATATAAATAGATATATACCTTGTAGTAAATAAAATAAAATTGTCACGAAGCTTTTTTAAAAAAGTCTATGTGAAGGTTTTGATAGCTACCTTTTGTTGTTTTACTACAAAGAGAATCATAGTGTAGTGATATGAATAAAATTTCCCGATTCTTAATTAGAGATTTTGGTCACAGTATTCAGGATAAGTAACAATCTCCCTTCGATAATCTTTAAGAACGCTGAATTAGGATTAAGTAGGGTTACTAAAAGAGAAACCGAACACCGAATAGGAAATTATAAAATTTACCAAAGGGGTAAAATCTTCAAGTTACATTGTTATTTCATTCTACTATATTTTCAACATTAATTTGTCTGTTTGTTTTTCTTACTATATGTTGGATATGTTGTCAATTTTCACAATAAATAATGGCAGCTACAACACATACAACAATTTTGCTTGTTTATGTACAATTATTATTTGCTCAATAACTTATTGTACTAATAATTTTGAGAAACGTCTGGCCAATATAGCCAGAAAGGAAAAATTAAAAATTGTACTAACTCAACTAATAATGAAAAATCAGTCTTTTGCTTTGAATATATGGACCCTGAAAATGATCATGTGCAGTGGATCTGATACTAGCTAATACTCACGTTTTAATTAATTTGTTTTATTTTAACTTAATACGTAGTTTAACAACACAAAAATAACTTTTGAATTTTATTATCTTAAAACAAAGATATATATAATGTACCAAAGTATCGTTAATCTTGTGTCTCTCAACATGTCACGTGAGGAAATAAAATTAAAAAGTTATCAAAAAAAGAGTCATTATTATTTAAACAGATTTTTAAAAAAAATAAAACTAGGATAGTCATGATACGATATTAAAAACTTCGATTAAATAATTACTAGATTTGATTTTTTAAAATATTATATTATTACCATAGTAATTACATGGTACATTAGCTACTCCTCCGTTTGATTTTAAATTAATATTGACGGATTAAAATGTTTTTTAATTTTGTGATTTTAAATATATTATATAAAAAAATTATAACATATGAATTGCAAAAAAAGACATTATACCACTACTGACGTTGTTTTCTTATCCCTTATTTTTTTAATAAATATACATATTCAAATACTATATTTATCATAATAATACAATACAATATAATAACGATAACGTTGAGTTTTAAAAGTCAAAATTGCAATTGAGTCAAATGGCCCATATGTTATTTCCATATTACTTGCATTTGGACCATTGACTAGTAGATGAAAAATATGCAAATGCATGCGTTTACTTTGAAAATATATTGAGAATATTTTTGTAATGACGTACATAGTAGTATAGTACCCATGATTTAATTATTTTTTTCATAAAATTGTTACTATCTATAATCAAATGGAAACATTAATTAGGCAGATCGATGAAAGTAGATATTATTTACTATCGTCACTTTCCTCAGCAAATATTTCGGTTGTTGAATGCACAAAACAACCTATTCCTCTTTATAACCAACGACTTAGTGACCTTTGACATATTAAATCAGATTACACATAATCTTGACTTTCGCATTGCACTCGTATAATTAAACTTATTAATGACTTTAAATTAAATCTTTAGACCGATCCTGTCGAGAACCTTTTCTTTTGGAACCGTTCTTTTTCATTCCAACGTGAAATTAAACTAGTATATTTGCAGTCTGAAGATATACTATTTTGATTACTTGATGGATTATTTTGAGTTTAGATTAATCTTTGAATCGATTTAATAAATGAGTCGTTAATTAACTCTTAAACATATCGAACAAATTTATCGAATGAAATTTGGACTAATTTTGTCACACCTATATCATGTAATGGATGTCAAAGCATGTATATTTTTGTTGATAGCTAGGTAGATAATTAATAATGTACCTTTCACAACCTCCTGTATTCAATTACCATTCAATTTCTTGGGTTATAAATATTATTTTTCTTCCTTTTTTTTCCACTTTTTAACTGTACGTATAATTATACGCTTTTATTTGTAATAATAGTATCTAAATTCTTAATTAAAGATTTTAAGTTGATCTTTCAAAAATGATACATAACTTTTTTTTTTATAGAAACTCCAACTTTACATGAAAAAAATGAAGATTACTCAAAAATAAAAGAATTTTTTTTTTGTAAGAACTCTCAATCTTATCTGACAAAAATCAAAATTAATCAGATTAATAAATAACGAATATCAAAATATTATAAACAAAGAAGCATATATATGATGGCAGTCACAAGGAGGAGGACCTTTAGTAAGACATCATAAACAGAAGCGGAGCCAGAATTTTCAATTAAGGGGTTCAAATTTTAAAGAAATAGATATATGAAATAGCCGAATGGGGTTCGACATCTACTATATATATCTAAAAAATTATTTTAACAATATAAAAATAATATAATTTTTCGCCGAAAGGGGTTCGGATGAACCCCCTTAACATAGTGGCTCCACCACTGATCATAAATAGTGATAGTCATAATTTTACGATTATATCTTTGTTTATATGTACTTCAAACGGAGATAAAATTAATAATTATTATTTTATTTGAAAAAACAATTGTAAAATTCAAAATGAAAAATAAGACTAAGTGGAATAGATGTCCTTTAAAATAACTCAATAATAATAATCACACGTGACTATTATATACTTTATATTGAATTGAATTGTGAATATTTGGATTCCTTAAGAGGTCTCCAACACCTATACAGACAACAAAATACATACAAAAGCCCACGCACGAATTCAAAATAATCGAGTTTTAACGTAACCCATAGATATTTAATATCGAATAGAAAATAAAAAAAAATAGAAAGACATGACAAAAGTTCATGAAAATGGTTGGGCTGTAGTAACTACTTTTTCTATTTATTTTTATTTGTTATTTTTAATATATTAAAAAAAGTTTATTATTATTTGACTATATTTTATCCTTAAAATTATTTATTTATTTTTAAATCATTTTTTAAGATTTAAATCTAATTAAATATCAAGTAATATGAATATTATAATAAAATATTCATATTATTAATTATATTTCTTAAAAAATATGTAAAATTTTAAATAAATAAGTAAAAATGAATGATATTAACGATGATGATGACTACATACACTTAAAAAGACAGATCATCAAAAGCAAATATATATGTACAATACAATAGTAGGAATTAATAATAAGAATTTCTAAGACATTTCATTTAGAAAAACACATGCTGAGGAGAGGGTCATGACTCATCACTATCTCTAATAATAATCATAGACATGCATAATTAAAGAGCTCTTCTATATACTAAAATAAATATTATTATTATTATTAATTAATACGAAAGAAATACTTAAAAATATTATAGTCTAGTAATCAACGAAGTAAATTGAAAATTATTTTAACTCAAATTTAATTTTCTCCATAAACAAAATGAGAAATGAGAAGAAGAATCTTTTTTTGGAATATTCAACTTTGAATATAGGCAATGACATTGCCAAAATAGACTACATTTAGCTTCTTTTTCTTTTCAAAGGTAAATTTCAATGTTATTTATCGGGGTAAGACATAATTTTCTTTATTATTGGTCTAGTCACAACGATCGAAACAGATCGTTACAATATATCTATTTTCTTGAATTTCTTTCTCTATCATATAGGGACCATGGATCTAGGCAAGGCTAGAGAAACGGGAAGAATTAATCACGCAGACCTATAGGTGCCGCCTATTATTTTTATGGTAGAAGTGATATACACATCGAAATAAATTTAATATTTAAATTTTTTAATTTTTAATTCATGACTTCACATATATCTATTGTAAGTAATTGCAATACTTATAAATTTTTATACGTAATAAAAATATTAAATTCAGATAAGTTCGATTTTTATTATCTTTTTCGATAGTGCCAAGAGAATATGTCATCATTAATTTGAATTTGGTTTGGAAGGCACCTCTTATTTTTTGACAAATGCATGATCTATACTTTAATGCAATGACAATTATATTATCATATTAATATATGGTCCCTTTCGTATCTTGTCATATTTTTTTGATGATAAAAGAAAGGGGTCAGATTAGATATCAACTCCATTACTATTAGGATAACTGCCACCTTTTGAAAACCATGTGTTATTTGTTATTTTTTCCTTCAATCTTATATTCTTGGTTATTTGTGGTTTATCAATCTATTTTTCACTAGATGTTAAACGTTGCCTCTGCCCACCTAATTGTACTCCCTAGCTAATATGAAATAATGTACTAGTGTATAGGTAGTTTAATTTATACAATATGATCAATAATTTAGGCACAACTTTTAGAAGTTTGTGGTGGAATGGTTGTATAACAAAAATAGTTTTTTAGCAGTAACGATAAATATATATATATTCACATATAGAGGATTAAAGTTTTTATCAGTATTAGCTAATTGTCGTTGGATTTAATGTCACTATTATAGACTTTAGTGAGATTTATGAAAGTGTTAATTGTCTTCACTACAACAAAAATAACCATTAGCGACATTTAATTCTTAATTGCCGCTAAATATGTGTTTTTAGCGTCAATTGTCACTCTTTGTATATGTCCCTAAAGCCTTTAGCGACATTGGTTCTAATGGCACTTAACTAATGCCGGTAAAGACTTTAGCACTCTTAATATTTAATGCCGCTAAAAGTTATTTTTGATGTAGTGCTTTAGAAACATATTTAATGAATAATGACAATTAAGCTATTAAGCTATTATTGTTAATTACTCCCTCCGTCCGTTATTGTTTGTCATGATTTCTATTTTTAGAGTCAAACTATAAAAACTTTGACCAACCTTTTAAGATGCATTTTTTCATCATATTAATATGAAAAAATTATAATTTATAGTATTTTTCATATAGTTTTAGAATATTTATTTATTTTGTGTAAAATATCGAATTAATGTCATCTAATTTACCTTTGAAAATTAATTAAATTGACTTTCGATAAGCGTAATATGACAAATATTTCTGGACGAAGGGAGTAATTACTTATCGCAAAGGATCATTTTTGGTACAGTATTGTGGTAAGTACTCTTTTATCTTTGATAAGAGATTTTGAGTTCGAGCTATGTTGAGAATGAAATCGCTTTGATAGATAACATTTTACCATCACCACCCCAAACATGAAAACGTAAATTCGTATTTCATCAGATCTCCCTAGTTATAAGCAAATATCGTATGGGAAACAAAAAAAATTAAAGAGAGCAACCCTAGTTTTTTTTTTGACAAAAATACTCGTGTGCTACTAATTATTATGTTGCAAGTAATAATAAGATTCTATATTATTGCTGAAAGCTAAGTTATTTAATATGAATATCTTCAAATTTGATATCTAGCCGGTTAAAGTCATGAATTATTGAAGGCTAATTAATTAGCCAGAATGGATGAGATTAAAGAAAAGATTAATTTAATTTTAAGTATATAATTAATTATTAGTGATTTTGGTACTTTTCACAATGAAATATAATCCATTATTTGATTCTAAACAAAGAGATTATATTGTTGATTCTGGCCAAATTTGATCATATGGAACAATGGAAATGTGAATCTTCTGTAAATCCAAAAGTATATAATAAGGAGAAATATTATTGGAAGAAAAAAAATCGAACATGAAGAATCATATTTGCAAATTAAAGCCATCAAATATGCAAAAATTGTTGGTAAAAATTTGTATAATCGGATGTTTATATCAAATTATATTGAGTTACTATAGTTAAATAATTTAATGAGATATATATTTTGGTGTGAATATGCCATATATTTCATTTTTGTGAGTTGCATTTTTGACCAATTATTCCAATAAAGAAATATCCATAGTAAAAGATTGCAAGCACCAATCTTGTAGATGTTATAATGACTTGGATCAGTGATATTTGAATACCAAATAATTATATACGAAAAGAAAATATTGTTGTCGATATTGTTTTTTAACCTTTTCCATCAAATTTCAAGTAGTTGTTTTTCAACCCAACGGTCTCGATGTTTCACAAAGTTTCTTAAACTTTATTTATAAGACTATATTGAATATGTTATTGTTATTAGTAACATTTTCTATTAAATTTCAAGTAGTAGTTGTTTTCAACCCAACAATCTCGATGTTTCACAAAGTTCCTTAAATTTTATTTATAAGACTATATTAAATATGTCATTATTATTAGTTTCGATAATAAAAGACCAATAAAAAGAATAAAAGAAAAGTTTTTTAACTTTCCCAGGCTGGATGACCACTGTTATATATTAGGTCTGCATGCATGAGAGGGACTGAAGGATTCTCTTTATCTTATTTTCCCCTTTTTTTTCTGTTTGGAATCAGAAGAGATGTCTGAGTTTTGAATTAAAAAAATCATTTACATTTTTTCTTTCTATTTTTTTTTTTAAAAAAATAATATTTTACTCCATCCTTAATCCATACAATATAATGCTACCACATTGTCTACTTGCAGCTTTAAATTAAACTAGCTAGAAAATTTTTAAAAATTCTTTTTTACCTTTCTTTTATAATTGAAGGAAGCCTTGACATAATAAAAAAGTTAATTATCTCTGTATGACTTAAAAGTTATGGGTTTAAGCAGTGAAATCCTTTGTTAGTTTGTATATATAGACAATGTAGTAGATAGACGCTAAAATGAAATACAGTGTATCGATTTTAAATTTTTAGAATCATATATCAACGCGAGATATTGTGTACATTTGATCATGAAAATTAACCGTGGAAGACAAACCCTGAAATGAAATGAGAGTAGGTGTTGTTTTTTTGTGTAAGCTGTAAAAATAAACAAATTGGAATCAATGAAAGAGTACACACATGACATGATTTTGGTTCAATAAGTTTCCCTTTTTACTTTTTTTTTTTTTTGTATTATTTTGCTTTGATCCTTTTTTATATTTGAGATGCTCTTTATAATTTTATGGTGTGGCTTCTCTTTACATGACATGACCTTGTTGGCTTGATTGGAACCTTTATACATTATTATGCCTTTGTCATTATCAACTATAGGCAAATAAACACACCCTATAGCTTTATATATATATTAAAACTTTTTTTGGATTTTTATTATGTGTTGTGGAGTCTAATTCAAGATTGGATTGGAAGTTGAATAGCACCAAAAGATCTTTAATGTTTTTTTCTTTTTGGATCAAATCCAACATGTATGATCTTCTATTCACACCATTCATTTATTTTCAGTTAGCGCTGCAGAATTTGAAATTTATGAATTTTGATTTTAAATTAATAATACATATATACATGTTTCAGTGGATTTTTAAGATAAATATAAAAGTTAGATTGAAGTTTCTAAATTTGATCAAACACGTAGATTGGAAGTGGAATATCACTTGCATAATCTTCTTCTCACCATTACTTAAAAGCGCGGAATCAGAATTTGAACTTGTAAGTTCTGAATTCTAAATTAATAATATGTATGCACATGTTTCAATTGATCTTTTTAGATAAATATAAAATTTTAACTAAAATTTTTGAATTCGATCGAACAGACCGCTAGTAGTTGCACCTCAACCAATTGCATTATTAAGAATGGGCTACCAAAGTCTTCTCTTAGCTAAGTAGTTAGTACTACGTACCCACCACACTACTCTTCTAACAATACAAACGCAAAATATCGTGTGTCAATGTTTTTCTTTCCTTTCCATACACGTTGCTTTGCCTTGTTGCCTCCTATGAGTTTTATTGACTTAGCTTCCCGCTAGACGATTTATCTAAATTCAGTATTTTTAATATAAAACGTAAATATCTATATATAAATTTTTTAAATTTGTAACAAATTGTAGATTGGACATGTTATTTTAGAAACATAATAAGTTAATTTAATGGTGAAAATTTTGAAATATAAACTCGTAAAATATAAATTTTGAATCTGTCTTTATCCGCACCCGCGACAACCCCTTTTAATAATTTGTGTGCCATTATTATTATTTCACGCTTATACCGGTTCCTTTGGAACATATTCCCATTTTCATTCACCTACCTTTAAGTAAACAATCAAATGTTTATATAAAATTATATGTATGACATATTATATGTAACTTCACTACTAATCATTTTCAATCGTTTCAAAAATAATAGGAAATATAATTATTGGAGAAGATCGCTTTGAAGCATAAAAAATACTTTCTTTGAAGAGATATCGTTCGTATACATATATTGGAGAAAATATAAGCAATTTCCTTCGGGATATATATACAACAAAGCCATTTATATTTACGTGCGAATTTTTCTATCTGTTACTTTTAGTGAGCTTTTATATTTATAGATAAGATGACTTTTCATAATAGTTAATTAGTAATGTTCATTCATGAACAAATGACTTTTTCATAATAATTATATTTTTTTAATAATAGATATGTTTGTGAAATCAATTAAGACTTCCCATATATTATAAAATATCCAACAAAAATAATATTTTATCTTTAAGATTAAAATTATTATTTTTGTTTGATAAATAGACATTGTTTTTCCTTAGACTTCTTTCTTTTTGATGTCCCTTTGAGAAAAATTATGACTCAGTCATGTTGACTAGACACGAAAATTAATTGGGAAAAATTAAAAGAATTTTGAAATTTGTTTCTCAAAAGTCATAGAAATTTATGAGTATATATCATCAAATTATGGATAAAATTAATGACAAATTTAAATTTTAATTACTATTAAAAATATTTTTTCAAAATGTCATTTGTTTTTTGCAATTAACTAAAAAGAAAAAAAGGATTACTACAATATAATTGGGACGGTGAGAATAGTTAAGTTTATGGTACCTGTGATTCTGTGAATATCATAGCACTATTTATTTTAGTTATTAGAATGGTAACCACGAGTTGCCGTTGTTGAATATTTAATTTAAAGAAAATTAATTTCAAGAACCAAAAATAAATTAAATAATAGTAGGGACCATTTAATTTTAGATATAATAATATGCTTTTGTCCTTAATCTAATTATTGTTATTATCATTCTTCAATGGGGGTGGCCTAACTAAACCATTACATATACCCCCCCACACACACACACACACACAAAAGGTCATTTTCTTGCTTAAAAATGATGAAGTTTAAGATAATTAGCAATGTAGTTGGCAGCCAAACAAATGATCTTTGATAATTTAATTAAGTTCTATGGATTTTTCGAGTGAAAAAAAAAAGTTGATATTCGATGGCTGAATATATAGAATGCACTCATATTTTATCCCTGTCGTTTACATAGTTTTCTATTTCTGTCTCTTATCTTCTTTTCCGTCCATTCATTTTGGACTAATAAATCGAAGTTTGAATAGAAAAACGTTGTTTCCAAGTTAGAATAGACAGATAATAATGAATTAAAATTGAAATTGCAAATACAAAATAAGCATATCTAACGTGTTAATAAGGGCATGACGTGACATATGTATCGTCCAAATCTAATTTTAAACACACAATAATAACGTACAAGATTTTGCAAGAGAATTCAATAATTGGATGGTTTTCAATTGCCTAATTTAATAATTTCGTTTTAGAGGGCACTAAACTTGGTCAAACATCTCAATTTTAGTTTAGGAGGAGTTAATTATTAAGATACACTTTATTTTATATTATTACAAATTCTATCAGATTTTGACGCGTTTAGATATATATCTATGTATCTCGAGAAATATGAGGTCAAAATCATGTCTAATTTATCCTAAATACACTGTATCCAAGTAGATTCGCATGTATTTGAATACATAACAAATTTTGCTCGCCTCCCTCCAGGGGCGGAGCCAGCCTTCTGTTAGGAGGTTCATCCGAACCCCCTTCAGCGAAAATTTTTACTTAGTTAAAATTATTGTTTAGATATATCTAATAGATGTTGAACCCCCTCGATTAGTTCATGTGTTTAGTTCTTCAGATTTTGAACCCCTTATAAAAAACTTCTAGCTCCGCCTCTACCTCCCTCCGATCTTGTTTGTCACAGTATTACCAGATACATGTGAATCATACTAGAGACATGTATCTAGTATGACTCACATGTATCTACATTACAAATATCGCTCGCCTCTCTTTCTATTTTCTTGTTTGTCACACTATTACCAGATACATGCGAATCATACTAGAGACATGTATCTAGTATGACTCACATGTATCAACATTACAAATATCGCTCGCCTCTCTTTCTATTTTCTTGTTTGTCACACTATTATTAGATACATGTGAATCATACTAGAGACGTGTATCTAGTATGACTCACATGTATCTACATTACAAATATCGCTCGTCCCTCTTTCTATTTTAGTGTAGTTGGTATAAAAATACATGTACCTTCCTCAATATATAATAGAAAACTCTTAATTAATGATAAAATTTATAACATTTTAAAAATACAGATAATAATAGTATATATCGTTGTAGAGTATGTCTAATTATATAGTTTCTCCAAATAAAAAAATAAAAAATATTTTGGGCCAAATAGACTATGGGTCTCATTTTCATGACTCCAGCTTAAAGGGGAGTTACAATTGAGGCCCAAATTGTACTAGGCCCAGCTTCATATCGTGGCCCAATACAGCAATGCTTTGATGAAATTTATTATATTTTATCTTATTAATATCAAAGTTCGATATTTACATTGAAGCTCAATTATATCTTTATTTCGTTCTTTAATCAGGATGTTGATGATTAACTAGATGAGTTAATAACTGCTAAACAAAATTGGTTGTTAGTACCCTATCTTCTCCATTTTATTGATGTCTATATGATTTGTTTAGCAAATAAATCATTAAGAAGATAATTTTATACGAAAATAAGTGCGTCTCTAATAATAATTTATTTCTTATAATTCGTAAGGATTTTTTTTTATACAAATACAGGTCTACAGAAAAGCTACTGGTTCTCAAACCCCCACTTAGTTCTGCCCCTCATTAGTTTCGAGTTGCAACAAAAATAATGTTACCTGCTTTGCTTGACCTACTCTTCTAAATTGATTATTTGTTAATTAAGTAAGTGCTAGTTAGTGGCTTTTTTTGAAATTAGGGATTAGGATTAGCATAAACCAACCAACCATTTTTGTTTTATTTTTTGGAATAATAGAGTATAGAATTCCTTAATTAGTCAATATGGGAACCACAAATTTTAAGTTGGAATATTTTTAAAGAATTGTGGACCGTACCATTTAATTTGTGAAATGGAGTATATAATATGCCTTTTATCTTAAATATATTTGAATTATGTAAATATTTCATGGTAAAATATCTTTGATATTGCTATTTAATTTGTATTTAGCTTTCTGAAAAAATACCCACATATATCCTTTTCAAATATGGTGTTTTGAAATTTGAGTTTGACAAATTCAAACTTCACAAATGCAAGAAGTTATATTCCTGTATAAGTGAAGTTCATGCTTTAAGTTCAGATAAAAATAATTGAACTTTCAATTATTTTTATCGAAACTTAATTATTTTATTTGAACTTAAGTCATATATTATTAAGTATCAATCATATAAAACTTTAGTTAATATATCTGAAGTTAAACTTCATTAAAATTAATTTCAGTAATAGTATTTTTACAGTTTTCTCGAAATAAATATAAAATATCAAAAAATAAATATAAATCAAATCGATAACCACACAGTTATGTTTCCAATATATTCATTTTAACTAAGAGGGGTCATTTTCATACTTAAATATGATGAATTTCAACGTAATTGCTCTACATATAGATTATTTTTTTTTAAAAAATAATGTTTATTTTTAACGTTTAAAAACTAATAGTCGGCTAACACGATTATTAGGTGATAAGAATATTTAAACTCCACACAAATGACTAATCATCCTACTTTTTTTTAGAAGTATATATATATATAATTCAAATTAAGTGGCTAATTTTACGTAAGCCATCTTTATTAGGTTAATTATTAAGTGTTCAATTATCTTAAACATATAGCTAATTAGTGGTATGTATCAATGTATTCACCCTTATTTAGGGAGCTTGAGTTCGAAGCGTTCTGAATATATAAAAAAAATATATTTATAATTTTAATTAAAATGAAATTATTTAATTGTGAAAATCGAAATAATTATGTAATTATTTCCGCTCTAAAAATAGTACAAGCTCCACATGACACTTTCAAATCAGAATTCACATGCCCAAACTTTTTTTTTCTATAAAAGAGAAGAATAATGAGACAAACTCCATAACTATGTAACTTCCTTCCCCATTATACACGTTATTTAATTTAATTATTTGTCACATCATATTCATTTTTTTATTTTCTTACTTATATAATACTCCCTTAGTCTTTGATTTTAGTCTTAAAAATTAATTTACCATGCAATTTCTTTTATAATTACTCAATTAATAATTATCATTTAAAAAAAATATTTTTTTTATCGAAAGAAACAAAAATAATGAAGAGAAGTAATTTTTTGAAATAATAATTATTAGTTAACTGACCATCTGAAGAATCAACTAAATCAAGATAAATTGATTAATTGAAAAATATAACACTTTAATTCTTATCAAAATCCACTATTTATGCAGACTCAAACCCAAAATCTCTCGTTGGTATATCAAATCCTTTGTTAAAGGAATGAAAAGTTGATGTTGAGATCATGTACATAACTATTGAAAATAGAAAGCATTTGACAACCTTGTTTCAAGGAGGAAAATTGGCATAGAAAGATGGATTTCCACCAAACAAATTAAAAGGTCATGCAAATAATTATTAGAGGTACACATGAAGAATAAATTAAGCAATTAGGAGTTTTTAGCAAAGAAGCAACCAAACAAATCTTTATATGATTTTGAGGACATTATTTGAAGACAATATATAGAAAATAATGTGAAACTTCTTTGTCATAATTAATGAGATTTTTTATGGGATTCCTTACTTTCTCATTAATCTCTCCACTCATAATTTGGACTAAAGTATGGAAGTATTCTCTCGGTTACAAATTATCTGTCATATTTCTTTTTTACATGTTTCAAAAAAAAATACTAATTAGAAAATAAAGTTTTACCTCTTTTACCTTTATTTATATTTTAAATATAAGATATTTAATTTTTAAAATCACGACAAATAATTTAAAAGGCAGGAAGTAAGTGTGAGTTTGATGAAAACAAAGGAACATGGACCTTTTTATTTTGTTTGATTGTTCCAAGGAGATTGTATTGTTCTCATTTAAATTTCACTTTTTTGGTGCACATGATATGGAGGAACTTATTGGGATTCTACACCACTATCATATTATTGTTATTTGTATTTTGTGTGTGGTCATTCATGGGTTCTGATTGGGATGCTACTTTAAAATTAAAACAAGAAGATGAAGTGTGTGGATATTTCTTTATCATTATTTCAAGAATATAACTTAGAATAAAAATTAATAAATAATCACATATTTGATTTTGCATTTTCTTCTTGATTCTATCCTTACAATATTGGGAAAAAGAAAGTAAAATAATACTAGGTTTTGGTCGGTAGAGTTGCTCAATAGTCGATGTTAAAAGTAATCTTTTCTTTTATAATTGCTATATTAGGGTTAAATTGCATATCTTGACTAATTACACCTGATATCTATATACTATCCATCATCAATATAACTATCAGATAATTTTATCTATCGAATAAAAAAAAAATATTGAATGTTTTGTCCACCAACATATATAGGTCCATGTCTAGCCAACTTTTGAAGCTTAGAATATGGCAATTGATGATGCTCTATTGACTTATCATTAAAGGCATATTATGAATTTGATAGTGCTATACGGGAAGAATTTTGGTCTTGGTAATGTGAAAGAGGATAATATTGAATGTCAAATTGGATTTGGTGCATAATTCAACAAATATTATTAGCCTATATTAATTTGGTGATCATGATTAAGAAAAATTCAAGCAAAGTAGATAAAAAGAAGAAATCAAAAGTAAAATTAACGAATAACCACTTTTCAATTTTTATAATTGAAAAATAGTTATTATTACAAAGTTTTACATTTCACAAGTAAAACTTTAAAACGTTTTGAAATTCATTTTCAACTTTTGAAATGTGAAACTACATAACAATTTGACTATTTTTTTAAAAGATGAAGTTAATTAAATGGTCAATATATGCAACACTTGAATTGTCTTTTATCAAATGGAATTTCATAGAATTTGAAATTTCATAAAAATGGCTACTTTTTTAAAGTGGGGCCAAAAAGTGGTCAATAAATATTGATATATACTGATTTTTAGTGGTAATTGAGGTAGTGGATTTAGGCTTCTTGTTGATGGAAACAAGTGGATATTATGTCATTTTTAACTTTCATTTTTTCACATTACAAGTGATGGATTTCCTCTATAGACTTGTACCAACTATCAATTACTACATGCCCAATTATGTAAAAGGAAAATGATAACCCCAATTTCCTAAGTCATTTCATATTGCATTTGGTCACTTAACCATTAAAAAAACATAGTATTAGATATGTTGGTGATTAAGGATCTTTTGGTGAAGTTGATGGTTTTATCACTTTATTTTTCTCTAGTAGACTTTACATTGCTTTTCATATGATACTTTCTTCCATTGTTTTCTTCTTCTGTTACTTGGGTTGGATGCACTTGAGCCGAGGGTTTTTCAGAAACAACCTCTCTATCTCCACGACGTAGTAGTAAGATCCACATACACTTTATCCTCTTTAGAACCCACTTTGTGAGATTGTTTGTGAAGTTCATGGCTAGATATTAGGAACAAATACAAGACTTGATTTGTATGAACTATGAAGAGGTTTCCCTTTGATCTTGATTTGTCTTAAAACACAGAACAGACTGTGCCCTCAAAACATTTGTTCAGAACAACTATGTATCCATATTGGAGCACAGAATTGTTAAAAGGCCTGCTAGATTTTGGGAGTAACCCCAAAGGATCAAAATATATATGAGTTGGACTTTCATTCATGGGCCAAAGTCCAGTTAGCATGAAATAAAACAGCCAACTAAAATAGGTGGTGAAGACTAATTTCCCACAAATTCCATAAAATGGATTACCATTAAACTGTGCACCAGGCACTATCACTTCTCAACCATTCACTGGTCACTATATCACAACATGAAAGTTGAAATTCAGACCGCGAAATCGCGCACCTAACTAATGACTACATAACTTAGAACCCAACCTAAAGATTGTATAAAGTTACAGTTCTTCTATATCCTCAAGTGAATCAAACTCTTCATTAATTCGACGAAGTTCTTCATCATCAATAGTAACTGTGCTAAACCATTTAGGTTGAGAATGACCCCATGGCATTGTTGGCGGGTCACTAGCTTTCAAACTCTGCTCAGTGGATGCCTCTGCATCTTCTGGCTCTGCTTGCTTTTCTTCTTTAGGTTGGTTAAACAGCTGGGACTTCATCTCCCAGCAAACTTTCAGGTCTTCCTCATTTCGAGCTTTGTTCAACTTATCCATCAGATCAGCGAATGCTGCAACATGCTCAGCTTCAGCGGTCTTGGCCTTCTTCTTTTTGCCAAGTGCATCTAGATCATTAAGGTCAGTAGCATTGTCACCTGCCTCCAACTTCCTCACCTTCCTCAATCCCTGATCTATGACATATTGCATCCTCTTTCTGGTATTCTCTATTCTAACTGGATCTGACCTAAGCTGTAACTTCACCCGGTTCATCATTGCTTCATTCTCATCTTCTGTCGAACCATCCTCATTATTCTCATCCTCTGCAGAATTCACTCCAAACACCTCTTCTAATAGACCAATATTCTGCATGTACCGATCAAAAGCTTCATTTTCAGCTGCAATGTTGCTCTCCCTGTATTCCTTCAACTGCATAAACCTCCATTCGTTTATGACTTGTGCATCCTGTAGTTTATCATTAAGGTCAATTTTTTAAAACGTAAACTCATGGAGAAAACACAAGAACTCCACATACCTTTCTGCTCAGTGGCCTCCTCGACCTTAGTGGGGTCTGCAAATTATTGAACTGTGCAAAATTGGTGGAAAGTTGACGAAGTGAAACAGCTCTGTGTGAACTCCTTGAGTAAAGAAAATAGAAGTCAATACAATATTCTAACAAAAGAGCAAGAAGCTCAGTAATCAGCAATCTATTCTGCCTAAACTAACAGAAGATTTGGGTGGGGGAGCATGCAGTAGATATGGAAATGCATGTGACAAACTCTAGTAATTCAACAGATTATTCCAAAGAAGGTAACATAATAATCAAATACCATAAAAAAAAATTGAGTGCCAAGAACTTGCAATGCAAAGACAGAAGAGATCACATCAAAATGAAGTATCTTCTAATGAAGGATTGTTAACTGAGACAGCTGATGGTTGTAACTTACTCTTTACATCATAGATGGTTGGTACAGTAACAGTCAAACTGTTCATCACTAAAGCAGTCATATATAAACGTGATAATGCATATTTGAGTATAACTTACCCAGCGTGAGATGCTTCAGTGGACTGCTGGTCAACCACAGGAGACCCAGAAGCTGGTATCTTATCTGGAAGAGTTGAACCACCTTTCAGAACTGCACAACGCCAAACAGAGAATACATATTATTGAGCAGAAGAAAGGAGTGATAGAATCACATTAGAAATTTTCTCTATCAGGCAGCCCTTTAGTAAAAGCTTCTAAGAAACAAGAAATTGCCTTAACCGAAGGTGTGCTAAAGTCCCTGCAATCAGTCTCTTTGATCTGATGACTTTTAAATATGTGATCCTTTCAACTTTTTAAAGAACTAGGCTGTCAATGAAAAGTTGACTAACCGGTTACATGTCAAAAGCCCCAAATGCAGTCCATTACCACATAACATCGTAATGATGTCAAAACAAAAATTACACCAAATGTTAATGCCATGGTTAATAGTGTGAAGCTAAAAATATTCCTCTTCTTTTTGGCTTGCAACAATTACACCAATGCAGAAAACATTTACACATATTCAAACCATGAAGCCATGATTCCCAACAACTATGGTCGGGTATCAGGTACTCCACACTACCCTTACAGATGCCTGACTCTAGTTGGAGGGCAAAATTTTAATCATGTCTACATGTGGTGGCATGTTTCTCTACTACTCACAACCAACATCTGGTGAACAAATAAGTAAGCCGGTAAGCATCTGGGACCTCCTGGTAATCAATTTCAAAGATTATCAGTGCAGCAATAACTCACAAGTAATCTGAAAAGGGAAGGCTTTAGGTTCCAGGCCTCTAGCCCAAGTTTGATGATACTCTTTCAAATTTTAAAGCCAGGAATAAATAAAATGAAGCACTGTGCCCATCTTTAGATGTTAAACTTCATAATAGCACTATTGAGACAAAAAAGAATCTATCGAAGCCACTGAAACTAGAATAAGGTAAATATAAGGTTAAAAAAATACGATAAATAAAAGATAATACTAAAAAGAGCAAATTCTTCACCGTACATAACAAAAAGGCATAGGTGCAATTTATTAACTAGAATTGAGGAATACTAAGAGTAGCTGTGAAATTATTAAGCTGATCATACCATGGATATGACAGGGATTTTGCGCTTTCGCACAGCAGCTTTTGCATGACTGGAATGGACACCTGAAAATTCAATTGTCACCCATATTAGAAAGACAACATATGAAAAGAGGAGAAAGAAGGGAGGGGGGGCAATGAATAAACCAGCAAGAATGAGAGAAAATAGGATAAAAACTTTAAATAAGCAAATTAAAAGCAATCCCAAAAAGGTTTTGACATGAGAGAATGAGATCAATGAGGTATAGTGATGCTACTTTGATTAATTGATCAACTTAAATCATGACAGTAACTTAACATATCTTGGTAGATCATGCAAGACAGAAACTTCCATGTACAATTGAAGTCTTAAAAGCAAAGGATGCCATGAAAATATGAAGGTTAGAAATATTTGTGTTAGAAACAACACCTTGTAATGCCTTAAAAAGGTTTAGAGTCGTACTCATTATCAAGCTATTCAATGTTATGTTAAGAAATAGAGAGATAACAAATGGACAAGGAGGATCATGGTTCAAATATATATGAACAAAGGACATGTTCAGAGTTCTGCTGTGGTTTTAAACTTACCTGTCATACGACAAGATTAGATATACCACAAGATAAGTGAAGCAGAAATAAGTATGTTAAAGATAACTATGTGATCATATAAGACTAGAAATGATTAGATCCCACCGAACATATCAGTAGTACACATGGAGTATAAGAAGAGAGAATGTCAGCTGAGGTAATATGGTTATGTCATCCGTAAACCCTCATATGCACAGGTTCATCGGTGCAGTCACTATGACATTAGAGGTCTTAAAACAGATGAGGCTGACTTAAAATCATATGGACGCTAGTTGTCTCAATGATCGACAATCTTTTAAAATCCATAAGCAAAAAAATAGAACACAATAGCAGCAAAGATCCAACACCAACTAATTGGGATTAAGGCTTAGTCCTACCAGATTAGACTCGGTTTTGCGAGGAATCTTTTTAGCTTCTTTCATGATTACCATTATTCTGCTCAGAGATTACCATTGCCTGCTAAAAGAAACATATTTTAAACCTACAGATTTACTCAATGATCAACTTCCAGCCCTAACCCCGAGATCCTGAGATCGAATACCACTCACTAAGCACCAAGGGGCCAAGCTCACCACTCTCCCAAATAATCATAATTTTATTTTCTACACTAGCAATAGCTGGTAATAATTCACATCAAATTACGTATAGAATAGAATCAAAGAATACACCAATGTAATTACCAAGTAAGGCTAAGAGAGCAGATGATCAAATATTTGACAAAATGATACGACAAATAGTAAAAAGGTGATGGAGTACTGCTATCGGAAGCTTAAAAATAGAATCACCTGTCTGCATCACCATTGATATCTTCCTCCATTTCTACCATACCCGGTTTCTTTAAAATTTCTTTTACACAGATGGAGAGAAGGGACGGAGGAATAGATGAAAGAGGGGGAAAACAGACACAAGTTATAAGGCGATTTTCATTATAGTTAATGAATTATTCCTCTTTTGATTATTTAGTCAATTACTATTAACTTCTCTTGTTTCAGACTTTGACAAACTGCCTACTAATATCGAGCATTAGATTTCTGTCATAATGACAACAATTAAAGGTGTCGAATGACGACAAGTCTCAGTTATGACTTGTAATGGCTTCAAAATTGACGTGAAATTTAACTTTTTTCTGCTTTTCAGGGAGAGAGAAACTTAAATTTAATCATCTGCATTTAATTTCCATGAAAAAGCAAAATCATTTAGTAATAGTGGAAGTGGGTGAAAAAATAGCTCGCTTTCTCGATTACGGAGTAATTGCTATATAAAATACTACCCCTAAGACTGCAGCTTCATCAAAAGTCTTACCTTATGAATGTAAAATTGGAAGGATGATCAAGCAGGAATAGCACTTCCTGAGTGCTTAAATAAGTAACTTCTTAGTTTACAGTGCAAGTATACTAGATTGCTAAAGTGATTATACAAGCTCTTGACGAAAAGAATTGTCATAACTACTTTTAGAACATGTAACCATTAAAAAGTTAAGGGAAAAAGAATTATCATTTCACTACGACCTCAAAGAAATATCTTTGTTTCACTTTGTACATACTAAGAGAGCTAAAGAGAATACACCAGTTTTCTTGATAAAAAGAAGTGTCACTGAAAAACGTATGAGGAAACTCAAAATAAAGAAAATATTGTAGTTGAACTTCTTTTTTATATTTTATACAAGTAAAAAATAGTAGTTTAATTTTGATACCTATTATAACTTCCACACTGAAGTATGAAAATGTGAGTCCACAGCATGATCAGAGAAATTAAACAAGCAAAGTTGCAAAATGTAAAGATACATTCTCATGTCACTGAAATTAACTTTTTTAAGAATTGAATCAGGTGGAGAAAACATATCATTTTGTTAATTCACCCATTAAAGAAGTTACATGACTATAACCTGCAAGTAATATTTCGCTTCTTGTTTCTGTTAATAAAAATATATATCTATGACGGTGTATTCTCGTAAGACTTTTCCTTTTCTGTTTTATTTCTAGAATACTGACATTATCTGAACATGCTTCCCTACCCAAAAGTACCTTGCTTTCACAAAACTCTCCAAGTATACCATAACAAAATCGGGGGAAAAAAAGAGTTATCAGAAAACTGTCCTTTTGTTTTATAAGTAAATATGATGACTTAGAGCATGTTTGGATTGGCTTAGTGCTTTTGGCTTATAAGTAAAAAGCCATAAGTAGGATTTCAAACTTATGGTTTTTTATTTATTTTTGTTATTTCGGCTTAGAAACAAGTGTTTATAAGCACTTCTTAATTTTATCCAAACACTTCAAAAGTGCTTCAAAGTTAGCTTAAAAGCACCTAAAATAAGCCAGTCCAAACAGGCTCTAGGAAAGGTGATATATTGTTGCATACCAAAGAAATAACTAATGCATAATGTTGTAAGTATGAGGAAGCAAAATCCAAATTGATCTCTGACACTCCCAAATAGTAATCTAACCGACTAACAGCCGAAGTGAAATGTCTGTGGCATAATATTCTGTCCGCAAGGATCTGACAAAGCAAGTCACACCAAATTTGGTTTCAAACAAGTATCTTACAGTTGTTTTTCCTCCTATTCGAAACTTCTTTTTCCCGAGCAAAACCATAGATAGGCCCATGTGACTCCATCAAACCTAAAACAATCATTCGGTTCCACGAGAACCCTCTAAATTCTAAATTTGCACCTACTACTGAAGCTAATAATAGATGGCCAATGCAACAACAGAGTCATCTAACTCGTATTTCCAGGCCTCTTCTCTGGAAATCGGCAAATCAGAATAATGTCAAATCATCCAGCTAAGTAATAAGACACTCCTCTTACTAGCAGTGTCGGGTCACCATCAACATATCTGTGTGTAAAAGCTCTAGTTTTTTTGTATAATCGACGGGGATGAAATGGCATTTTGATAAAGAATCAAATTACATTTGATAAGCCTTGTAACCTGGAATTGCTTAGATTGCTTTGCTGTTCTCTAAGTAACCAAACCAAATGATTAGTGTTTGAAGCAACCTAACAATCAGCTTATATTTCAAATGTAAAGCACTAAGCAATTGTTTCCACAAACAATTAATGGACCTGACAAATGCATGCACAAAAATAAATAAATTTAAATTATTCAGAAACCTTCCCAACCCAAACGAGCAATAACTACAACAAGAACATACCTAGTGAAATCCCACAAGTGGGGTCTAGGAAGGGTCTCTACCTTTGTGGGGTAAAGATTTGAGTAAACACTCGGCACAAAAGAAATGTAACTGATGCTTGAAAGTAAGAAAGAACAAGAGACAACAAAATAAAATGCACAAAACAATCGTAGCAACAGATACTAATACACATTGGATAAAAGGGAAGTGCTTGATACCTAAATCATACTACTAAAGGTACGATAACACTCGACTACGTACTAACCTTCTACCCTAATCCTCCACTTTCATACCTTTGAACGTAAGATCATGTCCTCACTCAGCTAAAGTCGTGTCATGTCATGTCTAATCACTCCCCACCCCCCCACCCCAATTCTTCTTCGGTTTGCTTCTACTGCCACTCTTGACTCCTGCTATAGTAAACGTCTCACACCTTCTCACTGGCACCTGCTGTTCACATGTACGAACCATCTCACCCTTACTCTCACCTTGTCCCATATAGCCTCATTCTCAATCATATCTCTCCCAATATGCACACACATTTATTTGAGTATCCTCATCTCCGCTACCTTCATCTTCTGAACGTGGGCATTCTTGACTGGCCAACACTCTGCCACAAACAAGAGCCTACGAATAATTCATTTTATCTCTACTGTGATGCATACCAAATTCATTGTTTCTTCAATCGTGTACAAAGAGTCTTCCTTTCTCTTGAGAGACTGACGAGCTGCAATTAAACCAAATACTGAAAGCCCCTCAATTTCAGCCTTCTTCTAGGCAAAATCCAGTGGTTAAGAACATGAAATCTGAAAGCAGTAATCACATCGAGAAGATATGACCAAATGATTCCCTGGCCCTTAATAAACGGCATTTGTGTTAATCTGTCTACTAATTATATATAGAGACTGCATTTGCTTAAAATCTAAATGATATTCTTTCCATTTTGAAAAATTCTAAACTGTTTGACTGCATTCAACTTAAAATAGTACTCCCTACATAATTTGTTCAACTTTCAAAACCTCAAGTTCATTTGACTTATGAAACTAGTCCTCTCTATCAAACAGATTTTTCAACTATCACTTAGGTATCTGGCTACACTAACATTAATACAACACATAATTCAAGGGAACACTTAAATCTCTGAGGTTCATCCATACAGGATATGTGCAATAATCATGGACATACACTTACGAAGGGAATAAACTGGGAATTAGGGTTTCTGAAGCACAATTTCAATGGAATAAACTGAAAAAAAAGCTATACAAAAACGACAAAGAACAAAGACATCACCTTGAGCGAGCAACATTGCCGCACTTTATGCACTTGGGTTTATTAAGCCCTCGGAGATTTTTTGATGCGTTTGTCGTCGGAAGACTGGAAAAAGCAGCAGCAGCGGTTGCGGTGGGAACTGAAGGGGCAGGTGTCGGTGACGGAGCGTTATCGGCGCTTTGGTTACTTAGGGCAGGCGACGATGCAGCCATTGATGAACAACTTAGGCATTCAAAGGCTTCACCTTTACTCTCTCATCATTGAGCTGGTGGAGCAACCGAGGGAGAGTTCTCGTAACGGTTAACTGCGGCGGCGCGTGGGTTCAATTTCTCCGTTTTGCTGCTGAAATGTTCGACAGAATTTGTCTTCGATTGGGTAAAAGGCTTATTTGACATAAAAATTTGGTTTTATATTAAGGAATTATAGGACTGTTTTGCCCTTACATTTACCTTATGGAGTTATACTTATTGAGGTCCTCATTGGTAATTTACAAAATAAATAAATTCAATTGTTCACGTAATTAGATTTCTTATTTTTCTTTTCAGAATGTAAGATTATTCTCACAGGATTGAATAACTAAAGTTGACTACTGGAATTTTTTCCTATTTAAATGAAATAAAATATTGAAATTCAGAAACTGAGATGATCTGGATAGTTCTAAAAAAAAACATCATCATGATGATACACACTAAATTAAATTTGTAAAAAATTATGATATATTTCTTTTTCATAAAATGGTTAAATTGAATAATTGACCGTTAGCCTTAGACATCGAATCGAGTAAAGCTAAAAACAAGTAAGATAGAAATATGCAGTCAAACTTTGTTATATCTGCATTTCAATATAACGTTCTAATTTCGTAAGACTCAATTTTTCATATTATTTTTTATTTTCTTACAATAACATTCTACCTATAGCAATAATGACATTCATTATGTTGGTACATTCTTTGTTACTCACATATAGTATAAAATTATGGAAAAATTAATAATAACAAACTATTAATTCAAATAAATGCTATAAACATAGTTCAATTTAATTGTACGCTATAGCAAACTGTTGCTATTTCGCCTTTCTCTGGTGAATCTCGCTCGCCACTCTCGTTCTCGTTGGGCAGTCTCGCTCGCCTCTCCCGCTTTTATACAAATACAAATATATAAAATGTGTTTGTGTTTGTATAAAGCGAGAGAAAATTGTGTATATAAATATATTTTTATTTCCCTCTTTGTCCTCTCCCAGACTCACTCGTCACTCTCACTTTATACAAATACAAATGTATACATTGTTTTGTGTTTGTATAAAACGAGAGAAAATTGTATATACAAATACAAATGCATATATTTTCGTCCTATACACTTGTGATTATACAAATATGATCTTCCTTTACCCAGTTTTCTATTTTATTTCTCTCTTTCTAGCTTTTTAACAAACACAAATTATATAATTGATTCTTTTGTATATGTATACTGAGACATAGTATACAATTGCTTTTTTTGTATATATGTATACCGAAATAGCCATAGCAAACATAAAGTTTATTGTAGAGCGCAATTATGAAAATTATAGTTATAGTATACATATAAAATTTTTGTGTTTGTTATATGTGAAAGTTGCTCAAAAATTATTTGTAAGAAATATCATATATATATATAATATATATATATATATATATATATATATATATATATATATATATATATATATATATATATATATATATATAAGAAAAATATTAGGATATTCATGATAATTATCATTAATTTCATGGATATAGTAATAAATCAAATAAAACTCCAGTACGTATATTAAAAGATCAAAATAGTGTATAAATAGTGTACATCATATATGACATTAAACTTCACAAGGAAATGCTACTAATTTGTTTGATGAAATTAGTTAACAAATACAAATTGGAGTTTGGGCCTGGGCCTAATGAAGTTATTAAAAATTAGTTAAACGGATTGAGTTTATGAACTCGTTATCTAATTGTTCTGATTCAACTCATTTTGATCGCAACAAATTTGGATTGAATTGAATATTAACCTGTTTATTGTCTGATCCATTTTAATTCCCACAAATTTAATCCAACCCTTTCAATCGCTATACTGAAAGCAATTATTTTCTAGAGAAAGTTAGGTATTTATTTTTTATTCAATTAGTTTATTAATATAGCCAATAATAATAATAATATATATATATATATATATATATATATATATATATATATATATATATATATATATATATATATATATATATGATTAAAAAGTTACTTATATTGAGTATCAATCAATTTATTAAGATCGATTTTGGTAAAGCAGACTAGTATATGTGTTATTTATTTAATATAATAATAATTTGAATAATTGCAATTTACATATTTACTTTGAATCATTTTTAATTAAAAAATTATATTTATTTTTAAATACGTTATATATTATAATGAATATGTCTCTTATGTCTCGCTCATATTTTTCTTCTCTCTCACTTATTTTTTTCGATCTTTTACTTTTCTGTATTTGTATTTCATAATTTTAAAATTATATTTTTACAAGTTACATTATAAAAATATCTTTAGTTAACATTATTGGTACACCGAACCACTAACATATGGTGAAGTCATGGCTAACATGTGTCACATTCTAGAAATTTAGATTATTTTAAACGTTTCACTTTTCTTATTTTATAAGTTTATCTTTTTCTCTATATTCTAATTAAAGACTTCTACTTAGCTACTAAGAAAGATGGAAAAAGAATAATCTAAATTGTTTATTTTTTTCTCTTACTAAAATGAAAGTCACACTTTTATGCTGGGAAATATGACAATTTCAACTTGCCACTGTCGTTTGGTAGGTGCGTCTAAAATCAAATCGACCTATAAATTAAATTTAAAAAATATTATTAGTTTTTTTTTCTAAAAAGATAATTGAGTTATTGGTTGATATCGATTTTTATTATTAAATTATTGGTTAAATCGATAATCCAATAAAACGGTAATAATTTATTTTTTACCCTTCATAATTATTGAATATTAATAATATAATATATAATTAGACATTATAACTATATCAAATTATTAGTATTTTACCAACTTCACACTAGGCCTCTTTGCTAGTTTTTACTATTTACTCAAAACCTAAAAATTAAAGTAACGGGTTCATAATTGTAGCTATTTGATTTTAGTTTAATTTTAGTATTAGTCTTGTTGAACTACTTTATTTTAATTTTAGTTTGTAATTATAGATTGTAGCCTTTGCAAATTTGTAAACGGGCGTAATTTAATTAACATAAAAAAAATTCATACAATATTTTGGTGATAACATTCGTACTATATTTTTTCGTATTAATATAATTTTTTATTATCTTTTTTATTTCGATATATCAAAATATATAGAAAAGTGAAAAAAGCGTATAATGTTTCACTACTTTATTATATGAACACGCAGGACCAAAAAATGGACTACGCACCTAACACAAAAAGTCCATTTATTTAGTGGTTTAATTTGACGAAATTTCTTATAATATAATATAAATTGCTTCAAGATATATTATTTTTACTTATTTAGTACTGTATTCAATGATGATCAAATTTAATAATATTGTTTATTTAAGTTCACCTACCACATAAGCTTCCTTTCATAGCAGTTATTAAGTGCAACATTTTTTTGCACTCATAAGATGGCTATAGACTATATACACGTCGAATTGTGGAAATAAATTTCTATACTATATTGTCAGTAGAAAAATATTTATATTTTTTTTATTATAGTCCAAATTAATTTTTGTACGTTATTAAATTTTAGAAATATTTTTCACTTTCAACCAATAACAAGTTGGAAATTAAAATGACATAATAATATAAAAATTATTTACGCTGATAGTTGACGGTGTAATTAATTCATCTAAAAGAGTGGACCATTAGTTTGTACACTATGCATCCCATTTATTGTAGCCCAATTGGCTGCCCACCTAAACAAAATTGAAAAAAATTGATGACTGACTTTTTTTGTTGTGTTTTGCGTACAATTAAATGTTATGTCAACTAATGAAGTAAAATTAAATATCGACTATTTAGAAAAAAATATAAATGAATTTCATTTGTATAAGTTTTAATTTTCTTAAACTTTTAAAGGAAACTTGCAAATGTTATTTTTTGAATGTATACAAGAAACGTAAATTATACTAGATAAATCTGATGAGATAAACGGAAAAAATTGTTTTTAAGAGGTGGCGGTTCATTCAATTGAGATTTTGTTCATTAGACATTAAAATAATATTTATTTTAGACATAACAATAATAACGTTCAAAAGAAAAAGGAAAAAAAACGTTTAATATTATATTGAGAGTTTTCTATGCAAGACAAAGGTGTAACATCAATTGGAAAATTTCATGTAGTGTGTGAAAGTCTACATTGAAATGAAAAAGAAAGGAAGATAGCTACTTATAAGATGTGTGTATGAAGGTATTTAAGAAAAATCAAATCGAATTCGTCTTAAATGAATAATGCCAATATATCATATCACACTATGTGTTTAAAATATTTTTAGATTTTTTAAAACTCAAATATTGCACGATTCCTAAAACTTAGGTACTAAAAAAGATAATATTGAATCATTCTAAAAGTTTCTTATAAAAATACTCCCCTTGTCTATATTAATCTCTTTCGCATATTAAAAAAAATTTACAAATCAAATGTATGTATTATTAATTTATCATTACTCTTTTTAATGTAATTGATTTTTCTCACTTTAAAAAATAATGACCTTTTTAATAATATTAACAACTAATATAAAACTCAATATACTAAAATTTTATTTCTTTAACTCCCAAAAATCAACGCAAAAGACGAAATTTATTAGCCGGAATGAGTATATTACAAATTGACAACTAATAAGAAATCCTAGGAATTCCACAATTAATAATTATTTATTATAGTAATTTGACTTTCACCAAAAGCACCCAAAAAAATGATAATTTTATGGACAATTTGTAACATTGCATTATAAAATATCTTTAGTTGATTTTAATTTTTATATATCGTCACAACTGACGTTACATATGATGACACCATCACTAAAACGTCACTTTTAACATACTTCCTTCGTTTCAAAGTTTCAAATTTGTGGTCATATATTTTTTCAATTCTATTTTTTCACATTAAAAGTTTAAGATTACTAGAATAAATCACATTTTGATATATTATTATATATATCTTTAATCAAGGTTAAATTTCTGATATTTAATATCAAATGAAATTGAGACAAATAAATTAAAACAGAAAAATTATCGACTTTAGTTAGAATATTATACAAGAGGCCGGTGAGAGGAGGAAGCCTACCAAACTTTCTACACAACCAAATAGTAGTTGATAGTGCAATATTGAATTAATCTTTTAAAACTCGTGTTTGAATTTTCTTCTTCTCCTTAATTATATATATTTTTTTGATTTCTCATCCGGTGTCCGTAACTCACATTGGAGCTCTAACTAATTCGGATCACACACTGCAGAGCCCATTCAGGGGTGGCGCTCCCAATAAAAATTTTGTCCATACTCAGGGCTTGACCAGAGACCTCTGGTTAAGGGTGAACCACTCTCACTAATGCACCACAATCCATGTTAGTTTGTCCTTACATTGTGACTATTGAGTCACAATGTTTGATATTTTTAATTACTTTGTAAGGCATCTTAATTAGCAATATAATGTCATTAATTAGCAACTATATTATATTAGACTCTCTTGTTATGTTGGATATTAGATCTGAATCGCGAACTATTTCTATATATATGTGAAACGATACGATATATTTATAGTAGATAAACTTGAAAGAAGTTGACTTGGGAATTAAGTTAGTGTTCCCATACCTAAAGTCAGACTAATTCGGACTTTTATTAATGTTTTCTATTCGGGACTTTTTCATATTCAAAACTCGATAAATCAAGATCACTGTTAAGTATTAAAAAAAGAATTACAATAACCCATCTACTGCGTACACTATATCAACTAATTGTTTTTAATAGGTAAACAATCATTGTTCGTATTAGTGAATTATTCATTATTCAATTAAATAATAACACGGAAAAACAATTTCTAAGAAAGACCTAGCCATTTCAAACATGAGAAAAAATATATTTCATTAGCCTAATTGCGTTGCATTGGTGACACCACCACAAGTTCGTCACCCCACCCACCCACCCCACCCACCCAAAAAAAAAAAAAAAGATTAAAATATATTTTATATACATTTAGTTTGAGATCATAATATTTAAAAGTTTTATCTTTTATTTTTTAAAATTTTGACAAATTAAAATCAAACAAGTAAATCAAAAAATGAGGGAGTTATATATAAATGGATAGATTGGAAATGTCAACCTATTATGTGTTTCAGTATTTGTTAGGTTTTACTTATATACACATGAATTTTCAGGAAAATATAATATTTTAATGGTCGAACTATTTTAAAGTAAATTGGATATAACTTTCGTTTTATTTTTAGTTAGAAAGCAACTAAAAATTTTAAACACAATATAATATTTAATGATCAGACTACAACACAAAAAAAATAGCTTAACTGTACCGTCCAAAAATTTAAAATTTAAAATTCTTTGTTTAGTCATCCATTTGAGGGTATTAGGGATATGTTCTTGGTCATGTAATTATATGACTTGTCTATTCGTTCCTCGTAAACTAACTTTTATGATTGAGTCAAAATCAAGATTCATTTCTTAACATTGTATCATATTCAAGTTTAACTCAATTCATTATTTCATCAAATGTTATGGTGTTGTTGGATATGTGAGAAAGTGTTGAATCTCACATCGATAAACATTAAGATTTCTGGTGATCTCCTTTTATATTTTTTAAAAATCATTCTCTCGAACTAGCTTTAAATATTAAAGTTAGGTCTAAAAAATTTGTTTTTATTTATTAACACCATAAGTTGTCTTAACGTCACCTAGTGCGTCAAAATATTACGTTTGCAAATTGCAATTCAAAAATTGTTGGAATTCTATAAAAACGTGTTGCCAAACAGAATCATCATATTTGGTAGAATGGAAAAATTGTGAATCCATTATTTTGTGGAAAAAAAAATCCACTATAAACGATTAGTTATACGATAGATTGGATTCAAAACTTAAAATTTATGATTTTTTAGTTATCTTGAATTGAAAAGAATTAAGTAAACTAAGAGATTAGTTAAACCATCATTAAATTTTTTAATTATCTTAAATTAAAAAGAATATGCTTAAGCGTTTGAGAAGAATCGAACTCTCGCCAAAACATAAGTTGATTCGATTTCTGTTAATGGTTTAAAAGCTTAATTTTGTTTGTTTTACTTTTCTTTGTAAATTGCAATCCATTTTAAAAAGGAGAAACTATATAATTTGACATATTTCACTATTATATACACTATCATTATTCTATAATTTCAAAATATTACGTATCTTACAACTAATTAATAGTTTTCTACAAGATATTGAGAAATATACTCTTAGATACATGTGTTTTTGCTATCAAATACACTAAAATAGAGAGAGAGGCAAGCAAGATTGGGAGGGAAATGAGCAAGATTTGTTATGTATCTCAAATACACGTGAAGGAAAATTTGGATACAATGGTATCTAGAACAATTTGCACTCAAGACCCTATGTTCTTGAACTCATGTATTTGTACACATCAAAATCTGATATAATATATAATACACAAATTAGAGTGTATCTAAATAATTAACTGTTAAACTAGTGAGATTTATGTAATTAGGTTTCCTTAAAAAGAACACATCTCTTTTTATATATTTTTTTAGTTCTAACTTTCTACACATCATATTTAACATATAACATTTTAATATATTCTACACATTTTTAATTTAACGTCATAAAATTCAAAATTCATATTTACTTTGACTCAAATCATCACCTAAACCCTTTTAATCAGGACTTTACCGATTAATAACTTACACTCCTTTTGATTTAAAAATAAGGAAAAATGCACAAGTACCATTGTGGATTATGATCGATATCTTAGAGACACACTTTAACTAAATTAAGGTCCTATTATCCTCTGAATTTATTTTTATTTTGTAATTTTGTACACCTTTTTGGCTTACGTGACATCCAAATATTTCTCACGCGCCTCAATCACGGAATGTGCCACGTAAAATAAAAGGTGCACAAATTTGTAAAAAAAATAAGTTTAGGAGAGTAATAAGACCTTAATTTAGTTTAAAATGTCGTTCAAATTTCGATAATAGTCTTAAGAGGTACTTAAATATTTTTCCTAAAAATAATAATTTGATTATAATAATAAAAAAATTTAAAAAGAGATAGGGTCAGAATATTTTGTGCATGGAAAATATTAGTCCAACGTGTAAGATACTGCATTAATCATGAGGTGGCTATTGACTTTGCTATCCAATTCTATTTTTAACGTGGACCTTAATTTTCTTAAGTCTATCCCTATCCATTACGCCACGTGGCACCCACACGTATATTGGGACCTACAACGATTCATTTAAAAATGTGGGACCATAGCTCGTTATATGTTGACAACCACATTGGTCGATCTATTGAATCGTCATCCATCCAAACTCTTTGTTCACCCGCAATCGCTATTTTTTAGGTACACGAGATAAAATTTTCGCTCTTATATAATAATTTATAAATCACATAGAAAAAGTAATTAGCGTTGAATAAACTTAATGTGATGAGCTCGATCCAGAAGACACGATTTATTCTTCATCAAATTATAAACCATATTCCATATTTTACGGTTTGAACATGAATTGAGAATTTAAACTTTATTGTTCGCATTAAGCATGGAACCACAATTGGCTTCAAGAGTTCAATTTTAAGTGTGTACCGTGTGGAGATATTGAGCGTTCATATTTTATACGAACTTGAATAATTCTTTATATATATATATATATATATATATATATATATATATATATATATGAATTAGTTTTTAAAATTGAGTTAGCTCGATGTTTATTTTCTCACCGAAAGTCATATAACATTTTTATCAAGTAAATTTGAGTTCAAATTTTAAAAATTAAAAAAAATTATAATAAGAATATCCTCTTTTAAAATAAAATTAACAAATATAAATTAATTCAAGTCAAATGACTAGAGAAAAATAAAGGATGGGATCCACCATGCATGCTTTGTAATTGAGCCCAATAAACAATTCTTCCCAAGATATTTCTAGGAAATGAAGATATTTTTCTCATCTATTTGAGTATATAATTCCTTTAATACAATGCAAAAAAAAAAAAAACTAACAAATATGACCATATTGTCCTCAAAATGTCAAGCAACTATAATACATATATTATAAGTAAAAAATTATGCTTAATCATTTATCTTAATCCATATTCAGTTTCATTTCTAGTAGTAAAGCTAAGATGAAGACATTTTTATTTAACAACTTAATTTAATTTATCAATAAAATTATTGAAGGTATAAATTTTAATGAAGTAAAAATACTAGATATTTTTTCTATTTATTCAAACCTTTGCCAATATATCGAGTATCTCAATACTAATATAAACGATAATTCTTTATGAAATTAATCAAAATATGCACGAACTAATAACTCCTGCGCAATTAAAAAGAAAAGGGAAGAACTAATCCTATTATTGAGTGAGTGAGCTCTATATGTTTGAAGTATTTGGGAGTTCTTTTAGTACCCCATTAGGCCAACAACATCTTTTAACATCAAATTTCATTATTTGAGGGCAATTTGATCAATATTTGGACTTTATATATAGTTAGTTATCATAGTATAAGTATAAATAAAGCTTATTTTTTTAAATAAAACTTTTATTTATATCTAGAAAATGCATTGCCATATGACAACAATAATTCATATATTAACCAAAAGAAACTTTTATATGGCTCTTGAAAAGTAGAAAAGACAACCATAGTGGCTGTGGGGGAGCAAAAAGGAATATGAAAATTCAACAATTTTGAAAAGAATTAGTTAACAATTTTTTTGATTTGCTATATGATATCAAACACAATTCTTCATTCATGCTTATCCATATATAATTAATAGTTTGTATTGCTAATATTATATTTTGCTATATATCAATTACACACTATATAATATTGAATAAAGTGTATAACTAAATATATATTAATTATATATAAACTAAAAATCATACTAAATAATAACATAATTAACACATGTATTAGATTCTCGAATACATCCTTGAATATCCTATAAATAACCTTTTAAAGTGGATAAGAAGTAATGTGAATAAATTCGAAATTAATTAATAAATTATTTCTTGATTTGTTCAATTTAATAAAGAAAAGTAAATATTTATTTCTTTTTTTTTTTAATGTTTGGGGTGGGGGTGGGGGGTGAGGTGGAGGGGGTTGTACTTATTATAAAAAAAGACTTAATGACATTTTCCCCCTCTTCACAAGGAAGTTGAAGCAACTCTACATGCATTACCAATAAAAGTTAATTAGTGTTACGTTTATGATTATTATTTATTTTTAGTCAAGAGTTTTGAATTTAAATATTTTAGATATAATATCGCTTTTGCTGTGAAATGATTTATTTTTTAGTATAAATTTTTATATTCTATTATAATATCGAATGTCGAATCAGATAAAAAACTTTAAAAAAGAGAAAGATATATTAACTTTTTCCACAGGCAAAGTTCATCAATCAGTAAGCAATCAACGTGCAAGTCGACGAGTAGTGATTGACTAGTTGACTTGCCTCACCAAACTAACAATATATATAAATACTCACAAATTAAATAATAATAATAATAATAATAATAATAATAATAATAGGGGTATTTGAGATAGAGTTATTTTGGGATGAAATTGTTGACGATAGAATATATCTAGACCAAGTTATTAATTGAAGATAATTTTTATTTTTTAAAAACATTTTTAAAATCATTTTCCATATTTTGTAAACACAATAATTAAAATGAACTAAAGATATTTATATCCATTTGTAAAATATTATTTATTAAAACCTTCTTCATAATTTTAAGTTAAATGAGTCATTGCTTCTAATCTTGGTACCTTGTTGCCTAATTTGTACTACTTTTTACGACCATCACAAAGTCCAAAAGTTAGGTCTTATGCCAATATACAGGATCATTAGGACCTAGCTTAATTGAAATTAGTATCCACAGTTCATGTTTAATTGTCCATTTGAAATGATACATTTTAATAATAATGATAACAAATAAAATAGTAATTTACTATATCATTTCTAATAATTATACGTCATTTCACTAATTGAGAAATGAATTGAAACTAATTAAGTAGTACCTGTGAAGTTAGGTCTTACGCCTAACTCACATGGTATCAGAGCAGGGCCCATCTCACCCGATATTGGGACCCCCAAAATTAAAATTGCCCACGCACCAGATGCTAAGCACTGGGCGTGAGGTGGGGTGTTAAAGAATGACAAAAGTCCCACATCAATGGTTAATGAGATGGGTGGACTCCTTATAAGGCTTGGACAATCCTCCTCCCTTTGAGCTAGCTTTTGGGGTGTGAGTTAGGCCTAAAACCTAATTTCACAGTACTCTGGCTCTTCTTAGACATTAATTTGATATTTTAAGCAAAAAATTAGATATTATAAAACTATATGAAAAGTACTATAAATTACAATCTTTTGCATATTAATATGATGAAAAATACGCCTGCCTTGACCCAGCTAAAGGTAAAGGTAGGAATCAGGCGGCGAAGAAGAGACGGAGGAACTTCCTCCCCCATTGACGGCTCACGAATATGAGTCCCACGTTTAGGAGAAGAACTGAGATAGGCTGCTTTAGCTCTGTCTCTATCCGAGGAAAGAGTGTACCGAATCCGCCTCCTGGCATTATTGGGTTCGCTTGCAAACAACACTTCTTATTAATAATAAGGATAAATTAAAAATCAAATGACAAATTATTCTTAATTTTTTAAATTGAACAAGTACAAGTAGTCATTTATTTCTAGTAAAATGATCAAATAAAAATGCATAATAAAAATTAAATATATATAAAATAAAAAATATCTTTTAACTTTTGAAATTAAACAAATAAAATATAATGAACAAGTGAAAATGGACCGCGAAAGTAGCAAATTACCAACATAGCATTCCAAATTAGATGTTTTTTTTCCCATTCTAATCATGATTAGTTGTCACATTAATATCCAATTATAATAAAGTAATAATTATAAATAAACAATGCAATTAATCATGAGTAAAGAACGAGAATTTTTTAAAAACAAATAAAACGAAAAGGACAACAAATAAAATAAAGAAGAATAGAAAATATTGAATTAACCGTCGTCGTTTTATAGGAATTCAACCAGCACCTCTCCTTCATTACTTCTCCTGTACAAAATTTCTCTCGCTATATAATAAATATCGATTTCTCAAAGCAAATATACAGAAGAAGAAAAAACTCTCGAGTTTTTTTGGGGAAGATAACTATGTCGGAATCTGTGGAACTTCCGAGCCGTTTAGCGATTCTTCCATTCAGGAACAAAGTTTTGTTACCTGGTGCGATCATAAGAATTCGTTGCACTTCTCCTAGCAGGTAGGTAGATTTCAATAAGATTCACTATATTTTACTGTTGAAATTTATAATTTGTGATATTTGTTAGTATTTATGAGTGTTGCTTGAGCTGTGTATTGTGTATGTAAGAGATTCGTAAGATAGTTAGTTGTTTGTGAATTGGCGCGAGGAGTACAGGTGTTTCGTTGACTTGTTGTATAGATGAACTTTGAATTGGTAGAATTTGAGGATTGTTAGCTTAGGAGAAACGATGAGTGAAGAGTTGCAGTTCTCAGCTAAGCATATGAATTTGAGTTAATTGTTGGATGTGATGTGAAATGACTGCGTTTATTGTTATTTTTATGAAATTGGTTGATGTAGTGTGATTTGAAGCTGATATTGTACAGTAAATTGTGTAAATGATTGTGAGGAAGAGAAAAGATCAAAATATAGAGAGGAATGTTTCTATTTTTCTAATATATGAATGAATAAATGTGTGTTGCAGTGTAAAATTGGTGGAGCAGGAGTTATGGCAGAGGGAAGAGAAGGGACTAATTGGAATATTACCGGTTAGAGATTCAGCGGAGAGTGCCACTTCGGGTACTGCAGTATCTTCAGGTGATCTTCCTTATTCTGAATGTTATTGCAAAAAAAAAAAAGAAGAAGAGAAAAACATCTTGCTCAAAGAACTTTTATAGTGAGACATATTTGAGGTAATTGTTAACTTGATCAAAATTGTACATGGTGTAATTTGTCATAAAGATGTCTTGAAAATGCAAATGTGATTTCAAGTAGTAAACTTAGGGGTGGAAACTTCGGCTTCCTTGATAAATGGGTTAAATAAACCTGGATGAATTGTAAAGGGCAGTAATTCAAGTAAATTGGGGTGGAAAGAATAGTACAGTTATGTGCTGTTGAATTTAGTTGTTGTAATTACTGCAGGCATGGGTGGAGAGACATCAGATAGCCACAAGCTCGACTCAAAAAATCAACAGGAAGTTATACACTGGCATGATAGGTATATACACATCACGATGCATTCCCTTTATAGTTGCATTGACATAGATGCCCTGGTTTGTATATGCCATATGGCTATTGTGTTTTGATGTTAGTTTACTCATTATATCACGAATTAGTATGTTAACTATCAGTTTTTTTCTCTCTTTTTACGTGTTTGTTAAAGCATTTGTGAAGTTTAATATTTTATTTCAACTCACTTTAATATTTTATTTGAACTCAGGGGAGTTGCAGCCCGTGCTTTACATCTCTCAAGAGGAGTTGAGAAACCAAGTGGCAGAGTTACATACATAGTTGTACTAGAGGGGTTATGCAGATTCAATGTGCAGGAGCTTAGTACCAGAGGAACATATTATACAGCACGGATCACTTCTCTTGATATGACCAAGGGTGGTAAGGGTTCTGTTATTCTTCTTTAGATGACTGGACAGATGTAGGATGTAGATAGGTAATCATCGCCCTTTTCCTTTTATTTTACCCCAGCCTCTTGAGGGGAAGAGGGAGGAGGGGGTGGGGGTGTGGAGACCAAGAGACAGGAGGTGGTGCTAGGTGCTTAATGTTGAAAATAATAACATACAAAAATTCTGAATTGCTAGCATTTTTACTGTCTTGATCAGAGATGGAGTTAATTGAGCAAGACCAAGAATTTGTGGCATTGTCTCGTCAATTTAAAGCCACTGCGATGGAGCTCATTTCCATTCTTGAGCAGGTGAAATTTGAGGGTAGCTTTTTTTGAAATACTTTCCTGCTTTGCTGAATTTCCTTGTAGCACAATTAAGTTGCAACTAGTAAAACAATTACCTCTATATAGTAGCTAAATACTTTTATTTAGAAATTATACAACACATGTTATTTTAATACACCAAATTAAACTGCGGATAAGAAATAATCTCTGCATAACTAATATTAGCATTACCAATGCCAACATTACTAATAGACCCTACTCAAAACTATTTTTGTACATCCTACCAAAGAAGCCCTTACTGTTTGTTGTTAGAAGCTAGTAATTTCTTCTTTAATGGGAAAGATTTATGCACGCCGGATGATTCTCTAAACCTAAAATTTCAATGAAGTCTTCTTGATCTTAGTAAAATTTAATAATGCATCTACTCCCCCAATTTTCAGAGGTGTATATACTAATAGCATGAAATATATCCCAGAATGAGTTCTCTATTGACATGGAAGGAAACTGCAACCAGATATTATGTCTTTAAGTTGAAAAGTAGGATAGCTGATGATCCATCTATTCTTTACTAATATATGTTTGGGTGATCTTTTCTTAACAGAAACAAAAGACTGGTGGGAGAACAAAGGTTCTTCTAGAGACAGTTCCTGTCCATAAATTGGCTGATATATTTGTAGCTAGTTTTGAGATTAGCTTTGAGGAACAATTATCCATGCTGGACTCTGTTGATGTTAAAGTAAGGCTTTCAAAAGCTACTGAGCTAGTTGATAGGCATCTACAGGTACCTTCTTTTTTGTTGTGCTTTTGTGTTTGATGTGTTGCTTCTTGATTTCATGCATTCGAGTCATATTATCTATCCTTTGCTTGTCCAGTCAATTCGAGTGGCAGAGAAGATTACTCAAAAGGTTGAGGGGCAGTTATCAAAGTCTCAGAAAGAATTTCTGTTGCGACAGCAGGTATCTTTTGTGTTTTTGATATTCTCCTCTTTATTTTGAAATTTCATTTTAAGTTTTGCCACATTTTTCTATGCAATTTGGGTAGCTCTCGTATAAGTGGGAGTATTTACTGTTTCAAAAAAAAAAAAAGTGGGAGTATTTACTGTCAACACCTTCTTAATCTTTGGCAATGGCAGAGGAGTTTAGCATTGGATTTTGGGTTCTGTTGGAAGTCTGTCATTGTGTTATGCCCAAAACTGCTAAGGATAAGGGGTATACCTTTCAAAACTTAAGGATTGTCTGTTTACTCCACACTTGCTCCCCTTCACTCTGCCACTGCTACCAAAGTTTCTTGCAAAATTTTAGTCACGTGCTAGTATGCCTGCCAAAATACTATTAGAATAGGTCTTAATATGCTTATTACTTTTGTTTTCCTTTTATTCCTTCTGTCATATTGGCTCAAGATCAGTTCATCTTCCGCAGTACATTGAGGTCTCTATGATTGAAGTCCTTTCTCCCAACCCTCTAAGGACAGGACTAAATGGTTCTGATGACAACTGATATCCTCTGGTTACTCATTTTACTTATCTTTTGTAATTCTTATTCATCTAATAGATGAAAGCCATAAAAGAGGAACTCGGTGACAATGATGATGAAGAAGATGATTTGGTTGCCTTGGAAAGGAAGATGCAAGGAGCAGGAATGCCTGCAAGTATCTGGAAACATGCTCTGAGGGAATTAAGGTACACTATTTGAAACTCTAAATGTCCTTCATGAGATTTACTTATGTTTGGACCGTCCTCATTGTTTTTGTCAAAATAACGAAAAAAGAAAGGTGAATACAATGAGAAAAGGAAGGAGGAAAAGGAGAGAGAAGAGGAAGAACATGAATGGGAAAGAGGAAGGAGGAGAAGAACTGAGAAGATAAAGAAGGGGCAGGTCCTCACTCACATGTAAAAATAGATTTGTGGAGGAAATCTGCATGCTGTGGATTACCTGGGAGGAGGATCCTCCTCTCCTCTTGTGAATACAAATCAAAACCTCAATGGATTTTCATTGGAACTAATCTATAATGTGTTGGAGATTATACTTACCATATTCTTTCTCTAGTGAGGATTTTTTATTGATGTCTCTATCTACTCTTTAGCTCAACCCTTCTAACACAAGTTAGGTGTTGCTCAATTTGTTTTTCTTTTCTCAAATTACTTTTGTTGTTAGCTGCTTGATCTTTTAGGATTGGTTTGCACTTGATTATAATTAAACCGGGTGTAGCAGATCATGTTGTGCTCTTGAGTTTTTGACGACACGTTCCATTAAATTTCTACTCTTTAATTTTTACTACAAACTTTATATCAGGAGACTCAAAAAAATGCAGCCTCAGCAACCTGGATACAATAGCTCCCGTGTTTATCTGGAGCTACTTGCTGATCTTCCATGGGAGAAGGCCAGCCCAGAACTTGAATTGGACCTAAAAGCTGCAAAAGAGCGTCTTGATGCTGACCATTATGGTTTATTGAAGGTCAAGCAGCGGATAATCGAATATCTAGCTGTTCGGAAGGTTGGGCTCTTATCTGGTGATCTCATATGTTAAAATATGCCCTGATTGTAAAATAATCTGATGTAGATTGAACATTAAATGCAGCTCAAACCAGATGCGAGAGGTCCTGTGTTGTGCTTTGTGGGTCCACCAGGTGTTGGGAAGACATCTTTGGCTTCGTCTATTGCTGCTGCTTTGGGCAGAAAGTTTATACGCATCTCCCTTGGTGGTGTCAAAGATGAGGCCGATATCAGAGGGCATAGGAGAACATATATTGGAAGCATGCCTGGGCGACTAGTTGATGGGTTGAAGGTGCAGACTTAACTTTCTGTTAGTTTTGATGATTTCTGTCATTTCATTTTGTATCTGCTGTTTGCAATATCTTGAATACAATTTCAACTAAGTTACCCAGGAAAGAAAAGTTTTAAAGAATAAATCAACAGGATTAGGAATAAGCCATGTTACTTGGTCACATGGGTTTTTTATCTGGATAAATCAACAGGATTAGGAATAAGCCATGTTTACTTGGTCACATGGTTTTTTTATCTGGGTATGTGGATCTGAAAGATTCATCATCTCCTAAATCTTAGGATGCGGGGATACGGATATGAGTACTTATGCAGGTGTTGAGATAAAATTAAATGTATAGAATATAATGAATACACACATATAGTTAATCGTGAAGCCATTGAATCAAAACTTATACAAATAGATTCCTTATACCTGGATTTTATTTCATTAAATTGTCTTACAATAATGGCCTTTATTAAAAAAAAGTTGTCTTACTGAACTGTAAAATTTTCTAGTACTTCGTGTGTATAAATGCATATCAAAGACCAAATCTTTGTCAGTCGCTTCTTGGCCATAGTTGTAGTCTATGCACACCTAGTGTAGAACAAATATGGTGTGTATGTCACAATCACACCCAAATTTTGTCTGAACAGCATGGGTCCCGCTGGTTTTTGAAGGATCCGTCTATAGTGAACAAGTGATATGTTTTTCTTTTGACCTGCTTCCATTATTGTTGGTCTAGTTTCCACGTTAGACATAGATCCTATTGTATGCTATTACTTGGTTGTTAGTTTCAGTTAATAAGGAGCAGGGTCTGGGGAGGGTAGAATGTACGCAGACCTTACCACTACCCCGTGGAGGTAGAGTGATTTGATTCTGATGTCCAAGAGCTTCATGTTAACTTTTGTCCCCTAAATACTGAAGCCGCTTCTCTTGACTACTGATATGAATTTCCAGTATTCTGTCAAGAAGCTTGCTGCTCTTAAGCAATAAGATAAACAAAGTAGCTGGCATCTTTCTGCTAGGTACCTTACTGCAGTTTTAAATGCAGCGAGAATATATTTTATTTTAGAAAAACAAAACCACGGATGTGTACATTGTTTAGCTGACACTAACTTTTGACAAGAGATGCATCATCTTTCTACTCTATAGAGCACAAGCTTACGGATTGTTACTGGTTTCTCATTTGTTGAAGTCTAATTTAAGGTTTAAACTTTCAGAGAGTAGGTGTTCACAATCCAGTTATGCTGTTGGATGAGATTGACAAGACTGGGTCTGATGTGAGGGGAGATCCTGCATCAGCATTACTGGAGGTTCTGGATCCCGAACAGAACAAAACGTTCAATGATCAGTATCCTTTCATAGTTGTTTTTCTTTGTTATTTATTTGGATCCAAATGGTTCTGACTATGATACATTTGCATTTTCACTTTTCTTCTCTTTCAAGTATCTTTTGTATATTTTTAAGTAAAAAACATGGATATTGATGGCTAATCTTTCCTAGTTATCATTGCATACCATATTTCATATTTGTAAGTTCCATATGAAGCTACTTGCTGGCATTCTCACTCACTGCTGAAATGACTGTTGTATAAGTCTTGGCTAATCGATTCATTTATTTATATAATGTCATGGACTTGAGATTAAATGTGTGTTTTCAGTGATTCCTTAATTCAAATTTAGCTATTTGAATGTGCCGTTTGACCTATCAAAGGTTATTTTTGTGGCAACTGCGAACAGGATGCAGCCAATTCCTCCCCCACTCCTGGACAGAATGGAAGTCATTGAGTTGCCTGGATATACACCAGAAGAAAAGCTTAAGATAGCAATTAGGCATTTAATTCCTCGAGTTCTTGATCAGCATGGTTTAAGTTCTGACTTCCTTCAGATACCTGAGGTACTGAAATGTGAGAAACATTAAGCATGCTTTATGTTTCTTTAAGTTCATCTAATGATTGCATACTGGATTCACTTTCCTGGAGTAATATTGGTAATTGAAATACCTGAATATGATATCTTAGATGGTCTAGTTTACTAAAAGCAGTTGTTCACATCTTGTTGTTGGATCATATTAGTGTCACATTTTGTTTGTTAAATCTGTATTATCTGAACAAAGCAAATATATTTACCATACACAGACTATGATGTGACCTTTAAGGATCTTTTCAATGTTAAATCCATATTATCTGTCTTTTTGGTGTGTTTAGGTAATCAATCCTGCGT
This sequence comes from Solanum lycopersicoides, assembly GCA_022817965.1. NCBI lineage: Eukaryota > Viridiplantae > Streptophyta > Magnoliopsida > Solanales > Solanaceae > Solanum > Solanum lycopersicoides. The sequence continues at coordinate 82,230,810 of CM040625.1, read as the reverse complement.
CGAGGGCCTTTTCTGTCTTTTATATCCTTACCCACATACTCATTATCTTGAGATTTTTTTTTCCTTATTTAAATCTTTTTGGGGGAGAGGTGATCTCTTTGTGATAAAGAAACTGAAAGCTTACATGATTTTTGTATTGGTCTTTGGTTATTGTAGGATATGGTGAAACTTGTAATCCAAAGGTACACAAGGGAAGCAGGTGTACGTAATCTAGAAAGGAATTTAGCTGCCTTAGCACGTGCCGCGGCTGTCAAAGTTGCAGAACAAGAACATCTAGTGCCTTTCTCCAAAGATGTGCAACGCCTTTCTTCGCCACTGTTGGATGACAAACTTGCCGAGAGCGCCGAGGTTGAAATGGAAGTTATCCCTATGGGTGTCAATAATCATGATATCTCCGGTGCGTTTAGGGTTGCCTCACCTATGGTGGTTGATGAACCAATGGTGGAAAAGGTGCTTGGTGTAAGTATTTTTTCCAGCCTCTCTTAGTCATTGTCAATGTAATGATATCTGTAGTATTTGTCCAGCGTCTCACATTGGTAGAGGAAATGGTGTGTCGTCTCTTTTTGCTGTCTTGGACAATCTTCACATCATATACTAACTTTTGGGTTGAGTTAAGCCTGAGGTCCATTTTCTTCTGATACCTGCCGGACCCATCCCAATTGGTGATCTCCCCAATGTTGGCCCCAAATTTCATATCATCCATGCTCCTAATATCTAGTTTTGGGCATGCATGGGGGTATTAAGTGCTCCACAATGGTAGAGGAAATGGCTGACTCCTTATATGCTCTTGGACAATCCTCAATTCCTCATTTCATGAGCTAGCTATGAGTTGAGTTGATGCCCAAAATACTTGGACACATTACCTGTAATGTGGCCAGTCATGACTCATGACCTTCAATGTTTCTCGATTACTCCATAGCCACATACCTAATTGAATCTAGAAATTATTTTTTCTGATATGTGAGATTAACGTAGTGATTCGTGGTGCAGCCACCTAAGTATGATGACAGAGAAACAGCAGAACGAGTTGCTAATCCTGGTGTATCTGTTGGACTGGTGTGGACGGCATTTGGTGGCGAGGTTCAGTTTGTTGAAGCCACAGCAATGGTGGGAAAAGGTGATCTTCATCTCACTGGCCAACTTGGGGATGTTATCAAAGAATCTGCTCAGATTGCATTGACATGGGTAATTTTCTCTCTTGCTATTAATTTGTTCAGGAATTAAGCCATACAAGTAATCTCTTTTGTTGTTGTACATAAAAGGTCCGACGTCACATAATCTTACTGAACTTCATTGCACAAGTGGAAACTTTGTTTAACGAACTTACTCCAGAACATAATGGAGGACTCTCTAGTTCTTCACTTGAATGATCGGTAGTGTAGTTTAAATTAGCATACAAGGACTCTGAGTTGAGTACATAAAAAGTCTGCTTGTTTTTGTTCTTCTTTCCTTTTTCTCTTTTTTAGATTCCGTATCACCTTTCTCAGATATTATTTTGTATCATTGACAAATGAATGCATATTCTTTGTTTCCATAATTTGGATGAATTTCTTGCTTCCAAGAAACACAGTGGTTTCCCTTGTCATAAAAAAAAAACAAAAAAAAAACATTGCATGAAGTTAATTGGATATTATCATTTTTTATGAAATCAGAACTAAGGTTCTCGTCTTGGTAGCCTGCAAAAAGTGGAAATAGGTAATAGGGAGAGAGGGTTAATGCTGTGAATTTGCACACTTGGACCTGGAGAACGTGTCATACTCCACCTGATGCCCACAAATTTCATATCTTTTTTTTAGGTCTTGATTACAAGGAAAAATTTCTGGTTTTTGTTATAATAGTCGTAGATCGAAGTAGTTCTTACTCCCTTGTTGAGAGAATCTTCTATTTGTATAATATATAGGTTCGTGCCAGAGCCACAGAACTGAAGCTAGCTATTTCTGAAGAAACTAATCTTCTAGAGGGACGAGATATTCACATTCATTTCCCCGCCGGAGCTGTACCTAAGGACGGACCGTCAGCTGGTGTAACCCTGGTTACATCACTGGTTTCATTGTTCAGTAAAAGAAGAGTAAGAGCAGACACAGCAATGACCGGAGAGATGACTCTCCGTGGTATGGTCTTGCCTGTTGGTGGTGTCAAGGATAAGGTATGTGTCTAGCTTTTCCACCCAAACTCCCCCATTATAAAGGATGTTCGATGAAGCTTTTGCTCCAGTATAACCACCGTTTTATGGTGTGTGTGGGGTTACATATCTTTTGTCTGCTCTCTGAAAACGCTCATATGTCTTTACTACGGGTGTATTCGGTACTCAAATAAGAGGTCTTATTTTGACTAGTCCCACTCACAATGTACTGTACAGGTTTTGGCTGCCCATAGATATGGTATTAAAAGAGTTATACTGCCAGAGAGGAACTTGAAGGACCTGGTTGAAGTCCCAGCTACTGTGCTTTCAAGTCTTGAGGTATTTGTCAAGTATAACTCTTAAATTTTCGTGTTTACTGAGAGTTTGTTGGCGACTTAATGATGTTTTTGGTCAACAGATAATACTTGCTAAACGAGTGGAAGATGTACTGGACCAAGCATTTGAAGGTGGTTGCCCATGGAGACAGCAATCAAAATTATGAAAACTTAACAGACTTCCCTTAGCTAACAGTGAGAAACTCTGCCAACAAAAAACAGTTCGGGCATGTAGATCGGAGGCCAGAGCTCATCATCATACCTTAAAGGAAATGTTAACACGATTAACGCATAACAGATATTCAAGAACATACTTAACAGATGTCTCTGAAAATGTTCTCCATGTATTATTCTTGCCTCCTATTCAGCTGTATGTATTTATAAATATTATTCTCTCTTATGAATATAGTATTGTTACAATTGTGCTCTGTATAAGTTTTTACTTTAATGAACAAGGTCAGACAACGATGCTGCTTGCTTTTCCAACCATTCATATATATAATTTGCTATGTATTTTTTTCGTTGTATGTAATTTTCCGGGCTAGTCTTTTTCCCTCTCAGAAAATAACCATTTTTCTCCGTGTTTCTTCGGGGCTGTGTTGTTTATGTGGAGAACTGGTACAACTGGGGCAAGCCAACCCTTGTTACCTTTCTTGAGCCGGGGACAGACTCTCTACCTTAACAAGATACGAGTAAGATTGCATATACAATGTCCTCTTCATTCTCCCATTGTGGAAGTACACTAGGTATGTTGAATACTTGTTTGTTTAGACGGAGTTGGAGTATAGATAACTGTGTTCAATAAGTCTGACCCATTCATAAGTAATGGATAGATCATTCAAGGGGTAATGGGGATGCGTTGCCAAACACTGTTTTTTTTTATAAAACGATGGAGCAACCCTTGTTCAAGAGGAGCCAATTGTCAACCTCTTCATTGAAAATTATACTATTTAAATAAGTCAAAACTATACTACAAATTATACTTTAGCAGGCTTCGCTGCATGGGATTGTTGACATTTTTCGTTTTGTTTTTATGCCATAAAAGCCCAAAAAAATGACCAAAATATATCAGATTTTGTTTTTATGCCATAAAAGCCCCCCAAAAAAATATCAGAGCCAGGTTTCGATCCTGGGACCTGTGGGTTATGGGCCCACCACGCTTCCGCTGCGCCACTCTGATTTGTTGAAACTTCAATGCTGCAAAATTTATTTAATGAGTGTTACTTGTAACTTCTCCAAATTTGTAGATCCTGAATTCTAAATTTAAAATACATCATCAACTATATTAAGTGAATTTCATTATACAAAATAAGGTGTGGATCAAAGTTACTAAATTTTGTCAAACTCATAACTTCAACGTTAGATCCTCCTGTATAGTTATCCAACCAACTCCTTCATAGTATGTTATTCAATATTTATTGCTCTATAAAAAAAAGTGAACATCTGTAATTAACATACTGGGTGAAGGCGGCCTTTTAAGGCCACGACAAATGTAATCAATTTTTTTTATATTTTTATTTACCAGAAGTTGATCCGTAAAATTGGAACCTATGAGTTTTTAAGATTTTCAAAACCCATATTTTTGAAAACAACACTTTGTTCTATACTTTAAGCATTATTGCTATGATATATACCCAGTGAATCTTACAAGTCGGGTCTGAGGTCGAAAGAGGTTAGTGTGTTCACAGACATTATCCCTACCTCATGGAAGTAAAGAGGCTATATCCGAAAGATCCCTTGGCTCAAACAACACATATCAAAGCAAATTCAAAAGGATAAAACAGAAGTTTGCAACAGATATGTTCCACAATTAACAAGCAGAAATAAGAGAACATAATTGCAATCACATTTTACTAACTAGAAACTTAAAGTTAAATAAAGAAGAGAAATACTTGCTCCTACTCCATCTATGTTCTCTGAAAAATAATTTAAATCATCTATACATTCCCTTTACAAGGAAAAACCCTCTACTGAAAAAAAATCCTCTTTCTAAACCCCTATTCATGTTCTCCTTAAAACACTAATTACATCAAAGAAAGCTGCACATGTATACCAATGCTTTTATACTGATCTGGACATATATATACAGGTCAAAATTCCAAGTCCAACTCCAAAAATTTGCACAATTTCTCCATCCTATATCCAAAGATTTCATGTCAAGAAACAGCTTCGTACGCCCAAAACGTATCAGGATCTGGACTGAATAGAGAAAAATCTTGAACTTCTAAGTTTGCTACATGCCAATCAACAAATCGAGCTTGAACAGACTTAAATAGCAGCAGAATTGTAGGAAAAAGCCACCATTTGTCATCTTCCCTGACAATACAAACAAGTCAAATGTTTAAACATAAATTGCATAACATGTTTTGGATTCAATTTGAGTTGATTGATTGATACGTGAGTAATCGATTTTAGCTGTATTTTTCTGCCACTATTCCTCTACAGACTCTGATTTACGACCTTGTTATCAAAGATGACAAAGTTATATTCTTTTTAGTTCTTAATGTTTTTTCTTGAGTAGCAGAGCACTAAATCTCCTAGCTTCTGACTCCGACTTCCTTTATGTCTCAGTCTCATGCTGTGACTTAACGACGTTAGGGGCCGAGACACACTTTGGATGTACGAATACTGATAATCTCACCTTTTCGTAACCCAACTCCTTTCATCATCTGGGGGCTTCAATGCAGCAACTCCATAGTGGATTGCACCGCAGATAAACGCAACAGCCTGTATGAAGTCAAAAGAAGATTTTTTCAAACAAGTAAAAAGTTAAAAGACCTAATTTATGTTCATCAATCAATTATAGAGAAAAATAAAGAGAAAATACATAATTACCCCATTAAAGTAAGACCTGTTTTTTAAAGACACTTGAACCTACTACATTCTTGATTTAACTACTTTATATAATTCCAGAATTGGACTGCCTTCATAAACTCACTTCATTTTTCACGTGTTCCTTCACAAGTCTTTTCAGTGTTTTGCCCACATAGAGTTTGAAAGATGTGTTGTTTGAAGTAACCATTCTACAGTTTTGCTCACCCAGAGTTAACTAGAGCCAAAAGTTTTAGAACAGAGTTCTACTGTAGAATTACATTATCACGTCATCAGATAAGTATCATTATATGACATCTCAAGTCGGATCAGGATGACGTCTATCCATGCTAAATTTACTAATGAAGTATGCAAAATGTAATGCACCCGTAGAGAAACTTACAATATTGGATAAAGATGTAGCATTCCACAGTGCATAAACTCGAGCAAGAGTAGCTCTTTTCGGACCTTTGCTGAACAAGGCATTTAGGCCAGCCGGGAAAGGCGAAAGCAAAGATAACGGGAGGATAAGCAGTACAGCTAGAAAAGCCCCCAGGGATACCCAATAGAACAAAACTAAAGTAAGAAGGGTAACAAATAGATCTGCCAATAGTAAGATAGTGATCAGCAGCTGTACAGTGTCCTGAAACACATAGTAGGACAAAATTAGATTATGATAAAATCAAATTCTCAAATTAAGTAGCTGCACAGTACCTGACGACCAACTGGGCGGGTATTGTGCAATAGCAAAGAACATGGGAAGAGGTAATCCCTTCTAAAATCAAGGGATTGCACAGTAATATCATTTATGAGACCACCATTCATTCCACCAGTGATCTTTTTGCGGGATAATGCATGGCTCGCACATTGCTGGCTTTCTTGAGGCTGCTTAAGATTCCTTCGTACTATTTTTGGAACCTTCCTGTAAGATAATCTACAATCAAGGATGTTATGACAGAAATCAGTTTTTCATTTTAATGCTTTTGGAATTTGTAGGAACGATACTGGAAAGAGTCTAGCATTTATAATCAGCAATACCATGCCATATCCACCACACAGATAACATATATGGTCAAAGTTAAGATAAGACTTCTCTCATGAAAGTTTAAGGTGGAACACAAAAATTCAAAAAAGAATGGGCGAAAAAAGAACAATATGCAAAGTCTAATCAAGAGTTCAAGACTACCTAGAGCAGTCATCACAGCTTCCCGAGTTTTCAGCTTGTGTAAGATCATACAAAGAATGATCACCAGCCAGTACCAAAATACCCAATTGGTAGTACCCGCTAGCGGTTGCTTGAAACCACCCAAGCTCAATCTTAACACCATGAAACTCAAGCTGGGGGTTTCCATGACTTTTAATCCAATTCAAGACAGGAAGGAGTGCAGAGCGGATTGACCCATGCCTCACAGTTCTTAACTGGGCATTTAAACCAGCTACCAGGCGATTCCAGACAGTCGAAGGCACATGCTGGAAACAAATAAGATATTTCACCTTTAATGATCAACACACCAGGTTGTGGCAATTGCTAATATACAAAATCAAAGGGCAAGAATGTCAGACCTGAGCAAGGAGATTTGTCAATGACGTGTCACTATGAAGATAATATGGTGACATGTAACTTCCATCCCCACCGAAGATAATGCACATGGGAAATCTCTTCTGTATACTAGCTACTATGTCTAATCGTTTCTCATCACCTCCTAGGAAAAAATCGATATAAGAAACCATCAAGTCTGGTGTTGCTCCAACCTGCAATACACTCGTTAAATCAAGACACAGTGGGAGTCAAAGTGGGAGGACGTATTGTCAAAAGATCTTCATTTCATTCTAAGTTCTTCGAAAAATTTGGTTATCTGAATTAGACACACGTTATACTCCCTCTGTCCACTTTTATTTGACATGTTGCGCTTTTCGAAAGTCAATTTGACTATTTTCAAAGTTAAATTAGATCAAAATTTAGATATTAAAAAACTATATGAAAAGTACTATAAATTGTAATTTTTTGCATATCAATATGATGAACAAATACATCGTAAAATATTAGTCAAAGTTTTTATTATTTGACTCTAAAAAAGAAATTATGACAATTAAAAGTGGACAGAGGTAGTACACCATATTTCCTGTAAACTATTGACACGATGGAGGTTAAAAGGCGCATACAAATGAATGCATCCAAATCTATGTACACACCCATTATGCTCTCCCACACCACCCTGTTCCTCAATTCATTTTTAAAAGTTAGAGTGCTGGGGACTCATCATCTAGATACATAATGTTTGGATTTCGTCCAAGCACAAGTAGCAATGCAACTCAGCAAGAATGCAATTATTCACATACAGAATTGAAGAATATGAGAAAACACTCTTATAGAGAGAATGCAAAGAAAACCAATAACCGCCACATCGAACTTGACACAATCACAATAAGGACCATTACAGAAATAAAGTTACTACACAAACCTTCATTCCTTTATATAAAGCACGTGAACGGCAGGACCGTAAGCAAGAATGATCATACTCGGACTTCACATATTCCTGAAGGCGATGAACTTTTCTTCTCCTCCTCCACTGTTTCCAAGACCAAGCGCAAGGATATGCAAGGACAGAGAGTATGCTATGCACAGAACCCTCCCACCAATCATATGCTGCAACTGAATTAATATTATCTATAAATCTGTTAAAAGCATCTTCATACCTGCAATTCCATGTCATAAAAGAAATGCTGAAGTTAGTGACTGGGAGCTATTGAGTATTCCCTACTAATGGATATGGCTTGCGATAGGTCAAGCCACTCTCAGAACTTCAGCAGAAAGTTCATCTTACAAGACATGTATGTATCTGTTGAAGAGATATACTAAGTATGTCGACTGATCATTGATGAATACCAAAACCATGTTTATCATGGGAATATGGCCTAATAGGAGTATATATTTTTTTTTTGATGACAAGGGAAACCCGCAGCAGCTACCATTTGGGTGCGCACAGGGTAAAACCCCCGCTCCTATGCAATAGCTCGCAAACCACATAGGAGAGGTAACCCGCACTAGGCAAGCCCGGTGCAACAAGCTCGACCCAAAAGGCAAACCCCTTGCTTTGCAAGGGTTTCGAACTTGAGACCTCTAAATGGAAGTCCCAAGCCCAAACCATTGGGCCACCCTGAGGGGTAAGAATAATTAGAGGAGTATATATAATTCTTACACAATCTCAATGATGGCATCAGGAGGTGAGTAAGGAAGATGCCAGGGTTCGCGAAAGGTATTGGGGCCCATAAAATACATCCTGTGGACATGGCTCTGAGTTTCGTCTGCTCTAGTACCTCGAACCTTAAAATTAGAAAAAAAAATGTTGAATCTTAGCAGATGATGATGAAGAAGAAATTACTAAGTGAAACAAACAGATTTTGATAATGCACAAAAAGATAAAAGAGCATACAAAATCTCTAAGAGTTTTATACCTCAGACAATGAAAGGAGATGAGGCGAATGGTGATGACTGTGATGGTCCATTGAATTTGAAGTGTTATAAGAACTCCCTGATCCTACTAGTTTGATTCGCAAAGTACTTAATAAAAGGGCCAGCAGCACAACAATGCACGACGACAACAGGGAAAACGGCCAGGGCCCTCCAAATGTGTATATGAGCTCCTCCAAAGGTGTATAGCAGTTTGGCATCCTATACTTATCAGTGACACATTTGTAGGGGCAAGGTGATTCAGTTACTCCTCCTGCAGCAGCAGTTGAGGCAATAATTGACTTCTGGTACAACACACTCTCAAAAGATTTGAGAGAGTAAGCAACATCTCATAGAGTTTATCATTCAAAACTGGCCATTACCTCGCCTATGAATGAAATAAGCACGTCTAGGAAGGAGCTCAATGGAGCAGGGAATACACAGGGAAGGCTCTGATCCTTCAGCATCTTTGTATGTTCCAATAGGGCATTCCTGATTCAATTTAATACGATGATAGAGATTATCACATTAACCAAATGAATAATAGCAAAAGGCCATATTAAGACAACAGCTTGCTAATAACACTCTTAAGCAATTGCTAAGAGAAATCATCAGTGTCAACAATAATGTTTCAAAGAAGCAAATCGGAAGTTAAGAAATAACTTGCTATGAGGGGCTTGCCTTAAGGAACAATCAATTTGATTGGTTTATCATGGATAACTACCAAAACCACAATTCTTAAAAAGCATATGGTCCCCACTCAACAAATTGCAACACGAATTCCGATAGAAGGGTAGAAAAGCAGTAAGGAACAATCAATTTGATTGGTTTGTCATGGATAACTACCAAAACCACAATTCTTAAAAAGGTTATGGTCCCCACTCAACAAATTGCAACACGAATTCCGATAGAAGGGTAAAAAAGCAGTAAGGTACAATATTAGAATGAAACAGGTCCTAATAGAGAGAAATGGATATACGAGGATTCTTCCTCCTAGTATGTTTTCTAGGTCAATGAATGTGGAGATCCTTCCTCCTCCCTTTATAAACTTCCATCACCATAGGTTTACGCCAGGGATATACTTTTAAATCATAATTGCTTACTTTAGTTATGGATGAGCTAACTGAAACTGTACAAGATGAGTTGTCTTGGTGCGTGCGATTGCATGTAATATTGTGTCAATTAAACTAGCAGAACTATCGATAAGTACTTTACAACAAGGTTTTAGGATAAAAAGCAACAAGAGTTGTATGCATTACAAGAATGAAGTTGAAGTGAGACTAGACACAATTGTAATGCCTAAAAGAGAATGGCATAATATATGAAGATATCACACTAGAATTAATAGGATGCTGAAATGGAAGAGTGTTGTGTGGTAGGAAGATATCAACCAAAGTGAAAGGTAAGTGTTACAAACGATTTTGAGACCTGCTATGTTAGGCTCACCAACAATATGAATGTCCTAGAACTTCAGATGTTAAGTTAGATGCAAAGCCATACCAGATTGGACAGGATCAGAATGACATCATACAGAAGGTACAAGTAGCACAAGCGTCAGATGATTTGGCTCTGTCCTACATAGACCTCCAGAGGTATCATCCCGTAGGTGCTATACTATGATGCTTGAAGATGTTGGAAGAGAACAAAGACCTAAAATCACCCAGAGTGTTTCAAAATAATTACAATCTCTCAGAGTTCATTAACTAGCTTCTCCACCACTGGCTTCAATCTCTCTTTTTATTTAGCCTTGACTTCTATAGATTGTATAAAACTTTATTAAACTTTTGCTAGGGTACAACATTTAGCATACTTATAGATAGTTATCTTCAATTTTGATAACAATCATGTGCCATTGAGTTTTTCGTTGGCCTCATTAGTCATTCACCGGAACTTAAGAGAAGACGATAAATTTATGGTCAAGCTCTTATAGATCACGAGTGATACAAGCTTCGTGATTCACTGTCAAATCTTTTCTAAACACTAAACTACTGTCTATCAGATCAGGAACAATGTTTTTTTTTAGATTGTAACATTGTATTTCACATAGTACTTAGATAGTACTGAAAAACCATACTTACAAAAGCAGAAAGTAAGTATAATCTATCCAAAAAGCTGAATCAAATCTAAATGGATCCTAAAACATCTATGATTGACTCAGTTTCATTGGAGTAGCTAATCCAACAATGGTGGGTGAAATATAATAGGGAAAGTGCCACAATGCATCACATGGTTCAGAAGTCGATAAATGAATCTCTTAAAGAGTAAGAAATTAATAGTACGCAGCAGATAGGGTAAAAGGTGCTAATTAAAAACATAGGATAAAATACAATAACGAAACAGTGTAGCATGAAAAATTACCGCACAGAAAGTTCCATACAAGCCCTTGGGACACTTCCTTCCGGTTATTGTGCCTTCCTCTCCACGAAGACCACCACCATCCCCTTTACCTCCACTGTAATAAATTGAGAAATAAACTAGTTCAGTGACAAAGTACTATTTACTGAGACAAACATTCGCAAACATAACATAATACAGCATCATAAACTTTTTTTTCTTTTTGATTGGTAGATCATAACATATAAAAGGGACCTGCTAAAAAATTGAAGAATAATCTGTATTGGAGCAGGAAATCGCATTTAGTTAGACAGAACATCTAGAATGAAGAATAATCTGTTATTGGAGCAGGAAATCGCATTTAGTTTAAACAGGACATCTAAAAAAAACTATCACCGGGTACTATTAAATATCTTCTACCTTTAAAATTAAGAGAATCATGCCATATTTTGTTTTTCATCCTCGCTGGACTAGATGCAATCCAATCTGAACCAGATCTAACTTTTGCACTAAACACAATTGGCTTAAAGATGTCCTTCCTTCTCCTCTGAAGTTGCTTATCCAGTATAACTATAATGAAGATCACTTAGCATATACAGCTAGTATCTAGAAGATGGGCTAGTCTACTAAAATAGGCTACGAACTAAAGAGAGATGCAGGTTTGCAAGACTTCGTTTTCCTCTTGGCCTCTATTTAAGAAACCAAGCAGAGTGTTGCTACAAGTGAAAAGTGCAAAAAAGTGACATAGTCCAAGGGGCTTGAAGCAAAAAACGAGTAGTACAAAACAAGCTCCTGTAAAGTGAAGCGCACAAGTTACGAAATTCCTTCGGAAAGGGGACTCAGACAAGGGGACCCTTTATCCCCTTTCCGGTTTATTTTGGCTATGGAAGGGTTCAGTAGCATGATGAGAATAGCAATTCACAACAATTGGCTCAAGGGTTTTAGAATAGGGGAGGGTGGTTTGGAGATATGCCATCTGTTATATGCAGATGACACCATTATTTTCTGTGAAGCTACCGTGGAACAAGTTACCTATGTTAGAGTCATATTGGTGGTATTTGAAGTTGTTTCTGGCCTAAAGGTGAATTGGAGGAAAAGTAGTATCTTCCCTATCAAAGAGGTAACGAATGTTCAGTCCTTGGCTAGTGTGTTGGGGTGTGAAGTGGGCATGTTGCTTACTGTGTATTTGGGTATGCCACTAGGCAGGAAATACAAAGAAGTAGAGATATGGGACAACATTGTAGAAAGGTATGAAAAGAGACTAGCACGGTGGAAAGCACAGTATTTGTCATTTGGGGGAAGAGTCACACTAATAAACTCAGTGTTGGACTCTATACCTACATATGTGATGTCTTTGTTTCCTATTCCTGCTAGTGTAGTGAACAAGCTAGATAGACTAAGAAGAAATTTTTTGTGGAAAGGCAACAAAGAGAGGGGGAAGATATAATCTGGTTGAATGGGAGGTCCTTAATTAAAAAAAGAACAAGGAGGATTAGGAATAAAGAATCTGGAAATTCAAAACAAGTGCCTTTTGATGAAATGGCTTTGGAGATTCTGTGATGAAGAAACTCCCCTCTGAAAGGAAGTAATTATTCAAAAGTTTGGACAGAACAGTCCTTGGTGCTCAAATGAAGTGAATTGCACTTATGGGACGGGTGTATGGAGGGCTATCAGAGGTCTATGGTCAAAGCTCCAGGAGAATTCTAAATCAGAGTGGGCAATGCTAACAATGTTAGGTTTTGGAAGGATAATTGGATAGGAGAAGTACCACTGCAGGATAAATACCCAGATCTCATGTTACTATCTAGCAACCCTGAAATTGTTGTGTCTTATTGCTGGTCCCCCAGGGGTGGGATCTAAAATTCTGACACTTAAATGATTGGAGGTAGAAAGAGTAGTTGACCTGCTAAAAGAAGTGGATACATTTTGGGACAATAATGGAGCCTGATAGACTTAGATGGAGACACAGTTCAGAAGGAAGTGAAGTTTCACTGTAAATAAGGTATACAAGAGGGAGAATAGCATTATGCAGGAGGAAGAGCTAAAGATATGGGAAAATGTATGGAAGAACATAGCCCCTACAAAAGTGAAATGTTTCACATGGCTAGTGGTAAGAAAGGCATTTCTTACTCATGAAGTGTTACAAAAGAAGGAGAGAGTTGTGGTGACTAGATGTTTTTTGTGCAATGAGACTAGGGATACAAACAATCACTTGTTCCTACACTGTAAATTCACTGCCCAATTGTGGAACCTGTTTTTCAGTCTCACAAAGACAGTGTGGACAATGCCGGAAAATACAGCCGACCTAATGAGTTGTTAGATGAAAAGAGGGGGAAGTAAAAGACAGAAAAAATGGTGGAGGATAATACCCTCTTGCATATGTTGGTAAGTCTGGACGGAGAGAAATGGAAGGTGTTTTGAAGACAAAATCAGACCAGTTCATGATGTGAAATGGAACTGCCTGGGGACTTAAATTTATTGGTGTAAACATAATTGTATAGAGGAAATAGAGGAGTTAGTAGAATTTCTAGGAGCTTTGTAAAGCTAGAGTCTACTTGTTTTGTAACTTGTTTCTGATGGTGGCCAGCATTCCCATGCTGAAGAATACAACAGTACTAATTCTCAAAAAGAGTACTTAACAAATATGAATTTAGTATTGTATTAATCAAATTGCAATTAAAATAATATTGATACTAATCGAAAGGTAAGCTTAGAACAATTATAAAACTATCAAAACCATATGGGAATGAGAATTGGGCCGCTGAAGTCACATTATCTACAAGATGAGTGTTGCTAATATGTGCTAAGATGGATGTGTGGTCATATAAGATGAAATAAGATTAAAAAAATTCAACATTGAACAGAAGGTGCAAGTAGCACATAGAGGATAACATGAGAGAAGGTGCTTGAGATGGTTTAGTCATGTCATGCATCGACCTCCAGATGCACTATATGGGTGTGAAACCATGGCGAATGATGGTATTAAAAAAGGAACGAGGTAGATCTAAAGATAACACGAAAGGAAATTGTCTCAAAAAGACCTACAATTTCTTGCAATCTGCGCAGACTAGCACAAAAAAGGGCACAATGAAAAAAAGATCTATATGTGTGATACTTATTAGTTGACTAAGTTTTAGTCACTATAGTACATTTACTCTAGGTCTTATGTTTAATAGAGTCTTTTTAGTCCTATCTGAGATTAGGAGCCCGTAGAACTTCTGGTACTTTTTTTTTGATGACCAGAACTTCTGGTACATTATGTTTGTTGTGTACAATATGGTAAGATTAAATGGAGCAGCGTGGTCAATGGAGGTTAATATAATCGACCTAAACTTGCTTGAGATTGAAGCACAGTATTTATTGGTTGCAACATGAGAATCTTAATGAAATTTGTGAACCCCGAAATCCCGAAGAGGAAGACTAGTAAAAGTTAAACATAAGATGTCACCAAGTTCAAAAAAAGAAGCAGCATAGTTGAGCAAAAGCACAACCGAACAGGGGCGGACCCACATGGTGTTCGCCGGGTGCTCGAGCACCCATTAACTTCGTTACGAAATATATATATCTATGTAGAAATTGATAGGTACTTGTATAAAATTAACATAGAGCACCCAATAAATAAATGATATAGTTGGCCCAATGGTTCTTGGATGGGTACTGGTACTTGAGACTTTTTTAATGTTGTTACCAAGGTTCGAATCTCATTGTTAGCACGTAGTTTTTACATTCACTTCAGAGCACCCACAACCTTAAAATCCTAGATCCGCCACTGCAACCGAAATACAGCATCTCAAGGAGAAAGTGCAAACAAAATTTGAAATGAATTTCTAACCAAAACCTCTAGATAGTGCAAAAGCATAGTAGGAAGAAACAAGAAAAGCAAAGAAAATGAACATCAGGTAAAATGCACAAGTATATCATGAACACAACCTACCTATAGTGAATGCTGCCATTAACAGTTGCAGGGGAGATATACTGCTCACCCATGTGTATCTTAGACCAATGAAAATGAACTCTGCCACCCCCACCACCACCTCCACCCAGTGGGCCACCACATCCTCCAACAACTGATATAGCTGAGTTGTCCAAAAGACCAAGAAATTGAAGAAAAAGTAGAATTGTTCCTCCAGAACCACCACCAACTCCGCCAGCAAGAGTACCATTGCTGTTTTTGCTTGGGGTACGACAACTTTGACCATCAGCCCTCATAGATCCGTAGACATCAAGTCTCAAAAGAGGCCACTGGCTGGATCCCAACACTGGCAACCATAAAAAAGTTTCGCAGTCAAAAAGTAATCATGTGAATATCAAACCATACGCATCTGAGTCAATTCTAAGAACTTCATACACATTTGTGCATTATGACCTCTTTGTCAGTCTGCATTAATAAACTATTCAAACAGAAAACATACACTTGGAAACATTATATAAGTGAGAATGCAGGGCTTACTAGAGAAAATTGTGCTAAACGCATGTGATTCCACCGAGTATCGACCATCTTAGGCATGAACTTGATATAGGGTAGAGCAACCTGAAATGCTAATTACTCTTCTACTAGAGGATTACACATTCATACCCTTCCTTTCTTTCTAATCTATAGTTGGGATCATAAGTCTACATACGTTTTTTTTCTTTTTTCTACATACTCTATCTTAACCAACTAAAACTGATTGAGACGAAATGTGGGAGACAGCAAATTTAGCAAATGCTGTTTTATTTGAAGTAGAAATACAAAATTAGAATGGAAAGCAATTAGACATTAAAGTATATTATTTGGGACCCATTATTCGGGTGACAGTCCAAGAAGGATTAACACTGGAACTAAACAACATGTTTTGCTATTAAAAGCCCCAAGTTATTAGTATGATATCGAGATGAATTCCATAGAATCACCGTCTCTGACATCGCCATAATCAACCAACACCGATCACACCACACATAATAGTAATAAATATGGAAGCCCGTATTCAATAAGAAAATAACTTCAAGTTCCAATCAAAATAGTAAACAGCTTATTTTCTTGGTTGAAGAGGAAACGACAAGCAGAAGAGTTCTCCTTGCATTCTATTTTAGTTGTCGATATCAATCAGTGCATTCCACCCATTGGTGCTTTCCAATAGAGCACTGATATTACTAACCTAATCTCCACCAATACCACTTACAACCAGAAAATTTTAAACAGACCCTGGAGTACACAATCTAAGCAACGTAATTCCACTAACACTCCACATGTCCTTGCAGATAAGCAGTGAACTAGTAGCTCATTTGTTAATTAGATGGAAAAAATAAAGAGGAATATGTGCTAATTTAACAGCCACCATAAAACATATGATAACAAGCATAAAAAGATGAACAGATTCAAGCATAATAACTAAGTAAAATATTTTACCAATTATTCCGCCTCCAATAACAGGTCCATTGGACTGGCCTGGACCTTCACTCCCACTGCCCAACTCGCAGGGAAAATCAGCTCTGCCATATCTTTGACCACCTTCACTCAGCCTCCCATTGAAAAATCCTGAACCTCCTCTTCCTCCATGTCCGGCGCCACCACCTGCTCCGTTTGAGTAGTTTCCCATGCCAACACCTTTACTGCAACCTGAAATTACACCATCAGATGAGACATTTTAGAAACCTCTCTCCTGCTCTCTGGCTCAGCGGAGGAGCAGGGTTAAAATAATCAGAACCCAAGAACAAGGACAGCAACGTAACGAAAAATCACTGGCAAAAGTCGTGACCTAATTCAGAGGCTGTTATGGCACCATCATAGTCCACAATGACAGTTCTGGCTCTGTGAACATGGATAATGCTACCCCTAATTATGCCTGTGACAATAATGTCTTCCACTCGACAAATCTGCCATTAGCAGACAAGGAAATGAAAAATAAGTCTCAAGCAACATGTACGTTGATTTAATAAGAGGCAAAATTTCAGTTGGCCATTTTCTATTATCCTAAATATTGACGTAAGACAAGGAAATGAACAGTTAATCTCAAGCAACAGGGCATCTGTCCCAGTTGACCATCTTAGCATTATGAAACAGAGTAAAGATGAAAACTGTGTGATTTACCAGAACAACAAATTATAATGTATTGAGATAGGTGAAGCAGAAGATATATTTTTAAACAAGTAAAGGATGTGTGAATCCTCTTGATGATTATGTTTCAGCACATAGGTCTACCTTTTAATTCATGATCATCTCTCCAATATTTCTTCTATCTATGGATTTTAACTCAATCATGCAAGAAAAGGAGGAAAATATAGTAAATAAAGTGAAGAAAAATTGAGCTTTTTTGCTTTAATATGTCCATTTTTTAGATAAATTTAAAAAAGTACTCGTCACACACACATTATTGGCAGTATACAAAGTATAAGATAGGTTTATCTTACTTGTAGAGAAAAGGACAGCGTGTAATTCACATGGCAATCATCAGGTGGAGTGATCAGATCCATTGGACAGATTGTGCTGTCGCACAGAGATTCAGTCACCCTATTTGGAGCCAAAGAGGTTAAAAATGGCATAAACGAAATAGTAACACTAAATTGGATAGTATATCAAACAACAGAGGAAGTAAGACACCATACTTGCTTCTACTTCTATGGTCATCCAAGGGGGCTTGAAGTAGAGATCCTGGGCCAACCTAACAATGGGAAGTTCAAAAAAGAATTACGCAGTAAGTATAGCAGTAAAAACAAAGGTAGAAACCTTCAGAGTTAATGGGAAATAACAACAGTGAAAAAACTATCAAATCCAAGGAAAACATTGGGGAAAACAAGCACTTGCTATCTCATACATAAGTCCAACTGGTAGGGAAACTGCACAAAGTCAACCACGATGGTAAGTTTCAACTAGGTCCAAATCTCATTCTCATCTTTGACCCCCCCTCTCAATTATTGCAAATGAAGAAAGAGCAAATTTAAAAGGTAACAATAAGCAATCAATAAATCTGCATTGGTAACAGAATTTTAGATGTATGTGTTAGATGTCATTAGGTTCTTAAGTCTTCTACAATAGAATCATACATCAGTATTTACATTAAGCTTTCCGCTCGTCCGTCCTACATATGTTGCCGTTCATTTTGGATATTCGAAAAATAGACGTATGACTGTTTGTCATAGTAGCTAGTTTCTGACAGTACTCTACAGGTACGTACTTCATTAAACGATTCAACACAAGCAGTTAAAAGCACATATTTTATTAATATATCTATACATTGTGTGAATCCATTACATAACTTATAACCCATACGTATCCAGAGATGCTCGTATATAAACACAACTCGTGTGGTTCAGAATTTTCTTTGGTCACGTTATTCGTTATGTCCTGAGTTGGTCATGGGCATGATGACGCTGATATCAATCTTTGAGATGGATTAAATTAATTTCTAAGATTTTTGAGTTTATTTTTCATTATTACCTTTAGTATTGTTGGTTACTACACGCCAATACCTAACTATTTCTTTGTGACTACACTGTTTTTCTCTTATATGTACCTAAAGATACAAGATTTAATTCACAAATTGTCCATTTGGAACCCTTTCTGACAACTATACTTCTTGCGAACCTAATACTCATCACCTCACAATTCATGTGACAGTCCCATTTTAGAAAATCCTAGGCGACAAATTTCTACAAAACACTCCAAAGTTTTAAGGAACCAAATTTTTAAACCATGTTCCTTGTCTTCCCTATCAAACCGACAATTTTAACAGCTTTAAGATTTTCCTGTACCGCTATCAATATATTCAATATGCATTTTCCCATTAGCTTCTTAATAGTGATGCCTAGTCAAACTATGTCATACAAAAGGAAAGTAATACCTGATACATGGTTCAAAAGCTTCAACAATATTTTAAAAAAAATTGAAAACAGTGGTGTTAGGATAGCTCAGGTGCACCGAGATTATTCCACTGGGTGATAACTGTATATCCCACCAGCATAGGTATCTGGCAACTATAAGCACTAAAATTTAGGTGGAGGGAAAGGGTCACCAAGCGCTCTTTTGCTTCTCCTACAATTGAACCCTGGTATCCTATCATCCCGCTTCATGAACTAGTAAGATACATCTTTGATGCAGCTTCAAGAATTAAAATCCATTGAACAATCCAAATTCAAACTAGCATGTGATATTTACCAATTAAACAAACCTTACATACAAATATCACAAGGTTTGTTCCTTATACACTACTATAAAAAGTGATGTAGTAAAAGACCTCCAATATTTCCACAGGGTCTAATGGTGTATTGCATAAACTGAGAAGATCGAGCATTAAATTAGTGACGCAAGCACATTTATATAGACAAGGTTTGACCAAAGTTCAAAAGTAGCATGGTTTAAATTTATAGCCTGTTCATTTGCCTAAACCTTGATAGGCATACGATCCGGTTTTGTTCTAGTAGGATGTAGCAGGTACTAGGTGGAATTGATAGGCATATTATCCGGAAGACCCTGACACCCCCGTTATCAAAATAATATATATATACATATCAACATCTTACCGTAATATTATAGAATAGTGACAAGGAAAGCCTCTGGCCTATGATTGAATCACCATCACCAGTCAACTTTAGGAGTCCCTGACCATATAAAGCCAAGTTTGCATTTGAACTAATAACAGACTTTCCCTGCAAAAGAAGTACTACAGAAGTTAATTTACCAGAAATTTAACTAAACCAGTATCGATGTATCAGGTAAACTTTTAATGATGACCTTCAGAACAGCGAGATTCCTGACTTCAAGGACAGATGTAGTAACAACTGTGTTTCCTCCACCATCAACTTGGATTTGGGATTGCAACATTAGTAGCATCTTCACAGATACTCTGAGTGCACCAGAAACCTTCAATACGGTTTTTGTATTAGGAGCGGTGAGAGTACAGTTAATACTGCTTGTGTATATCAACAAGATATATTCAGAATGCAATTTTGTAACCGAAGATAGTAGGAGATGTAACTATTTCCATAATATGTATTGAGTCATGTTCAAGAAAAGAAATAGACTATTAGCATTTAAATAGGTGAGGTTACAAATCTGGTCCAACAACTTACTAGCCAGTGATTACTGAGAAAATGTTTTAAAAGGTTGGAATAGACAATGGTCCATGCTGGAAAGGGCAGGTAGATATTTTAGAGAGCAATAAGAGATCCTCAAGTGAAATTTTACCTTTATTATAGAATCACTCATCAGAAGTTCCTCTGCTACAAGCTCAAATTCCGAAACTGGGATATTAGACAACCCGAAGACAATGCTGCTTCCATAAAGTAGACTAATTTGGCCCCTCACCTTTATAAAGAAATTATGAACAGAATGAATGACTTGTTAACCAAAAGAAAAACAATCACTAACTTGAAAATTAGAACACTTGCAACTACATGACTCTGGAAGTCAACAGACGAGAGATCTTGATAATTTGAGTCCATATCTTCACCAACAAGCACAAACAATATATAATCTTGGAAAAAAGAAGACACGGACCTGAACTCGTGACCAAAGTAGAGGCACTAAAACTTTAGCATTGTTCTCGACATAAACATTTGTCCAGAGAGGGGAAGTTGAAAAATCCAGCAGAGGGGTTTCTGTTTCTGTTGTTATATTGTCATTGTCTACCCGTAAACTCAGTACATATGCATCGTAGAAAGTACCTGCTGCCCCAGCATTCTGAGAACAACCGCTACTCCGACCACCTGTCAAAAGACCAAATAAAAATTATCTAGCTTAAAGAGAGGCATTGAACACTTGGACTAGGGCAACTTTATGCTTCCGTCAGAATAATATCACTTTTCCTCCAATAAACATAAAAATGCCGCCACACCTAGACCACAGATGCAAGATCAGATTAACATAGGGGTGAGAGATGACATCCATTCAGGCTTTTTGAAGACCGTGTTTGAATGATGTTATACACTCTTCCATTATTTTATGTGTGGACAACTGACAATTGACAACTCTATCTGGAAATCATCTTAGGTACTCAAGCAAAGAAAAATTTGTATTCATCTCGTACAAATTTACATTCTGTGGGTAAAAACATGGTGGGTAGTATAGATGGTGCATGGTACAAAACTACGTGGGCAATGCGCCCACCCCTCCACTCATCTCCATTTAAATATGAAGCTTTTGTCTGCAGCAAGGTTCAAATCCAAACCCGCACATCAATGTGTTG
This sequence comes from Solanum lycopersicoides, assembly GCA_022817965.1. Taxonomy (NCBI): domain Eukaryota; kingdom Viridiplantae; phylum Streptophyta; class Magnoliopsida; order Solanales; family Solanaceae; genus Solanum; species Solanum lycopersicoides. The sequence goes on along the minus strand of CM040625.1, from coordinate 82,209,594 downwards.
CATTATTACCACTAGACCAAAACCCTGGGGGCAAAACAAACAGAGTTGTTTTCTCACTTCCATTGGGCTTTGCTACACATCTCACTCTTGATATTACATAAAACCCACTAGCAGTGTGACGGGAACGGTTTCACGTTTATTCCTTCCATCCCGAATGATAAAGTTCTGTCTGAATTTAGCAAGCAACCAACTTTTCCTTACAAAATCCTTACCAAGAATTTCGGTCTTTTAGCCACCATGATTAATTCAGTTCAATTTGAAATACATGGAAGCCAAAGATAACATATGAAAGTTTTCAAATGAGATTAAGCTTGTTGACTAAAATAAAAATACAAAGTAACAATTCCATTGTAGTGTATTGAATCAAAAGAGTGTTAATTTTCTAAACAACTTAGACAAGTTAGGAATTCCGACAGTTCTACTTGAGCTACCCTCAAGATTAATACGTCAGAGGGTCGGGGTTGTTGTCAAGGTATTTTGAGAAACTAGTTCATTCAGCTCCACACATATAGAGGAGGAAATACTGAAGCAGGTCTGCTATCCATATGAATGCATTTGAAGGACCCAACTAATTTATACACTATGCATGTCGTTCCCTTTCTTTATCCACTACTTTTCATTTGAAAGAGTGAATCATCTTCAAGTACGTAGCAAAATCAACATAGGACTCCAGAGTGTGCATCAAATAGAGAAATCATTTACCCAAACGAAGACTGAAAAGCTTAGCAAGTCTTAAAATATTGCAATCAATAAAATGTGTCAAAAACAAGTATGATCAACACAAACCATGCACGGTAACTTTTACATCTTCTTGTCTGCTGTTACAGTTCAATGAGATCCTTCCACCACCGCCTCCACCCCATCCCCTCCCACCAGCTGTGGTTATTTCTCCGGACCCTTTCCTGTCCAGGTATCCCATATTGATGTTAAATTCAGGGCATGCAAATACTGTAAATAGTTAAACAAATTTTGCAGTAGAAGAATGAATACAATCAGCATTTTAAGACTGAAATCAACTTTATAGTTATACAAACTGCTAAAACAATCAAATATTGAGGTTCTTACAAACTCTATTAACAAAGCAAATGAAACAGACACAAGTTATCATAGTTTTTTTTGTGGGGTGGGTGGGGGGGGAACTTTTCCCCTACCACAGTACTTTATGCATCATAAGGAAAAGATATAAAAAACAATGAGGAATGAAAAACACTTTGTGATGATTAAGAAAATCTTGCAAATTGAATTATTTTTTAAGTTGGTTTCTTGTAAGCTTTGTGATTTTTTTTTATGTGACAAGGGAAACCCGCAGCCGCTGCCCTTACTTTTTTTTTTTTTTTGAAAACGGTAATGTTGTATTCCTCAGCATTAAGGACATGTTGGTGACCTCCAAAAATTCGTACATAGAGGGGCTAGGAAGGCTAATTACAAAAAAACTAACATATCTACTAGTTGCTCTACCTCCTCTATACATTCCTGTTTACACCAAAAATACAAATATGCAATGCAATTTTCTTTTACTTTCTGTATGGAGTTTGATTTGTTTTCATAGCATCTTCAATTTCTTTCCTTCCATACTGACCACCATATGCAAGCTGGAATAATTCTCCACCACTTTATTTGGCTTTTACTGCCTCCTCTCCTTATCCAGCAGCTTAACAGGTCAGCAGTATGTTCTGGCATCGTCCAGCTGTTATCAGTGAGCCCTCCCTCAAAACAGAGACCATAGTTGACCTGTGACTCTACAGTGTAGAAAAAGATGATTGTTGGTCTCATTTGTCTCATTGCATAGAAAACACCTTGGTACTAGTTGTACACCTTTCCTCTGCAGTACCTCCTGTGTCAGACAAGCCCTCTTAGAGAACACCTTGGTTGGTGCTTAGCTTGTCCATACATAATTCCATCTAGCCAATCTGAGGCCTTGTTGAGTTCCCATTTCCTTCTTATAGAGCTTGTTAACTGTGAATCTTCCATCCTCAGAGTGTACCCACGAGATTGTGTCTGGCCTTGTAGCAAATCCATTAAACTCATTGATTACATGTAACAATTGTGCCACCGTATCCATTTCCCAGTCATTGAAATGTCTCCTTACTTCAACTCTTTCTTTTATTTATTTATTTATTTTGTGCAAAATATATTGTCAATTAGTTTTATTCTTGAATTCAGTTATTAATCTATTTAATTAAAATAATTTCGGGTAAAGTTTTAACTTAATAAGTATTACATTTAAAAAGATAGTGGCATCCTACCAAGGAAGTTGTTATAACAATCATTATACTCTCAAGATTAATCACGTTTGGAAGGTCATTTCTTCTTTATAACGTGGTTCCATTTTTCAAGTGATAGGGTGTCCTAGTATGTCCAAGGAATTTGCCACTTCTTGTGAATGTGGAGGGTAATGCATTAGCAGAGTAGTATACTGTTATCGCCAGAGTTGCCAATGGTGTTGAAAACTTTTAGCCACTCAGTAAGGTCTATAGCATTATAGAACTGGTTACAATTAGATCATTTTAGTTGTATGTGTTGTAGAATTTTTTATTTGCAATGAGTTGTATCCAATGTAGACTATGATAATTTGTTCGTTCATAGGAGGGACTTTAATTTCAAGAAAACTTATTAGTACATGGTAGTAAAGGAAGGTTCAGCACAAGTTCAAGGCGGATCTAGTTCTAGGCTAAGTTGGGACGCTTCATTTATGTAGCCGCACCCTGTGTCGACCCGAGACAGGTGTGGGTGTGGGTGTGGGTGTAGGGGCAGGTAGGGGCGGCAAAATCAACCCAACCCAACCCAATTAGGTTTGTGTTGGTTATTGATCCGCTCATTTGTTCGCTCGACATTTCAACCAGACCCATTTCAACCCATTAAAAATTCGGTTGATATGTAACCCAAATTGATTTTTGAGAAATCTTGTCAAAATATTTTCAGATTTTTTTTTTTTAATTTTATATGTTATATATAGTTGTAATAAAGAAAAAAAATTATTACGTACTAAAAGCTTATAACATAACAAAGAAAGCTATTAAAATTTAGTAAAAATTGGGCAGGTTGGGTTATGACCATTTTAGCAAATTTGGGTTGGTCTTGACCCATTTCGACACACCAAATTTAACCCAACCCGCCCAATTGTCACCGCTAGGTGCAGGATATGTGTGGGATTCACTCAATCCACATTGGATGGTTTGACTAGAGTCCATGGACAAATTTTGGAGAAAATTGAGATTTTGATAAAAGATAAAATAGATTTAAGACATGAGAAGGCATACCTTAAATATTACAGTCAATTTGTCTCTTTTTTAGCTTTTCCTCTTGGTTAATATTCCTTGTTTCATGTTTCAAGCCAAACAGAGAGAAACTAAGAATTCAAGTGGTTGTGTTCTAACTTTTGGTAGACAATTGCAACGATCTATAAGGAGAGTTGGTGGAAGGCCTTGAATGACTTTCTTTTTCATTTTTTTAGGGAAGAACCAGAGAGGCTAAAAGAAGAAGTTAGGGGTCTTGGGAATGAAGACCTAGAAGATCTTTCAAAATTTAGCTCCATTTGATAACTACAGAATTTTTTAGCCGAATTCCAACAGTTGTATGGCGTACATGGATCTGTACCCCTAAATCTTATATTTTAGATTTAGCTGAATCCGACCCTCGGATTTGCATCCATGTCAAACACAGACACACCAGTCCACGCAACTTAGGTTTCTTTTTTTTCTTTTTTTTTTTTTTAGAAGGAAAGCAACTTGGGTTCTAGATACATCCGATTCGATGAGACTAAAGATTTCTGTTCAGAAATTATGCCTAGAGTACCACTCCAAGTAGTGAGAAAGACTTCGTAAGGAAGTTTTTGATGTTCATCCCGCACATTATGGTTACCATGGAGGAGATTACGATCCATCCAACGTATTGAGTATTATGTGGAGAAGGTGGAACAAATTTATTTTGTTAGAACACTCCGGACGAAGGAGATTTTTTAGTTGTTTATCGTAATTTTCTTAATATGCTTTGGTGCTTCCTTTTTACTTAAGGAAGGACGATACAATTTTTTTTAATAATCACGGTGTCCGAGCCAACTTGTGCACACCATGAGTAATTCCATGGATACATTCCACCAAGAACAAGTAGCTCTGGCTAAGACATGTGGAAAGAAATCACCAAATGTTTTTGTCTCTGCAAGAATTTGAACCTGAGATTTCATTGTTCTAACTCACTTCATTGATCACTTATTAGGCGACATCCTTGGGTCTGCAACAACACAATTACCATAATTGATATTTTCTTTTCTTTAAAATACAGAAGAATTTAAACCTTCATATTTGGCTTTCTCCTTTCTTAGAGGAGAACATTATGTGCTCCTAGAAATATAATCCATTCCTTCGTCTTTTGGTAGTATTTACAATGCAAACATGTAGTGTTAGAGAGTTAAATTTAGGAAGAGAGTTTTTGAGCCATAAGGTTTAGTTGTCATCTGTGTAATTCTCTTCCAGAGTAGAATATTTGAGGTTATTCCTTGAAAAGAATTTGTACTCTCTTTTATATTCTCTTTAGACTAGTGGGTTGCTCATCTTCATCAGTAGATGCATGTCAATTTGCTTAACCATATAAAAATTTGAGAAATGTGCAACTAGACATGTTAAGAGTGATAGTCGAACTCAGGCCCACATCATCACTAAGACAGCCTTAAGCACCCACCACAAGTCATTGGACCAAACAACCCAATCTGCTTAACCACATTAAAAAAAATTGTGTCCTTTGGTATAATTCTCTTTAGATCCCTGATTTATCATCATTCACAATTTTCTTTATTATCTTCGGCATAACACTTGGTTATTTTGGTCTTAATGAGTGGTAGTGGAACCCAGCTCATTTGTATTCATGGTCTAACCAAACTTGTCCACGCACCAAATGCCAACCCTAGCATACCCAAGGGGTTTGAAGAATAGGTCGTTGCCTTTTGTATATATGATCTTTCATACCTCAAGAGCACAGTATCTTTGGGGCCAAGGTTTATTTTCTTAATAACACCTAAGCAATTGATGCCTAGAACACAACAGAGAAAATCCATTTGAAAGATGAGAAGCTTAATGCACAAGAATTTAATGTTTGAAATTGTGAGTTGGCAGACATAGAATACACAAGCTACTAAATAACGAGTACCAATAAGTACAAATAGATTGCTATTGACATTTTTAAAATAAAAAGGACATGGTAACTGTGAGTTCATACTTCTCACAAAATAGCTATTGACATTTTCAGCTTGAAATTCAATTGCCATATTATTTGGACAATAATCAAGATGCATATATTTTGAATTTTCAATTGCTCGAGAATAGTTATGTGGTTATAAAAGTTAAGTTTTTTGACATGTTCCTAAAAAACAAAGAAATAATGATTCAGACTGCAAGCACAAGAAGAAAGATTACTCACAGTTTTTGTGCATGTACAACAATACTTCCACCGGAACCCCCACCGCTTGACCCTCCATCTCCCCCATCTGCATGTATGGATCCATTTATGTATAGGAGATCTTTCAGATCAAGGTAAACACGTCCTCCCCCACTTCCTCCAAACTTGTGTTCACTAGAGCTACCACCACCCTTGCTTCCATAAGACCATGGCTTTGACAATGTAGACCAAGCATAAACATCACCACCCCAAGTATTTGTATTGTTAGTTTTCAGGCAGGATGCACCTCGTCCACCATGCCCTCCGCCAGCACCATCATACCCAACTGGCGTCCCACTAGTCTGAGAAGGTGGTTCTCCACCCAATGCAGTAGTATTTATAGAAGAATTGTGTCCCAACGTGAGACTGAGCGCAGAAAAAATAACAGAACCAGCTACAACTCTTGCATCTTGCCCGACTTTAACATTGCCAGACAAATTGAAACTTATAATACAGCCTTGAATTGGGCAGTTAATAGAAACCTGAGGAAGTATCTCCAAGTTCCCAGTACCAAACACGTACAAATCAGAATTTATATACAAGTTTGAATTCAGCAAGCAAGTTGTATCAAATGATCCAACTCCTTCAAGGTCCTCACAAGAAACTGAATTATTTGTCAATAATTGAGGTCCTGATTCCTGATAATACGGCGTGATATTGATTTCAGAATAGCCAGAATAATAATCTGTTCTTCGCTTCCCAAATGCAACAGGCTCATCTCTATACTGCTCTAATCCAAGGGAAAATACTACTATAAAGAAGTGACATAAAATGCACCAGTTGAGCAAGCATTTCTCTAGCATTGGACGCATCACCGCCCAAAGAAAAATTGACTAATAATCTCAAAGCATAACAATTGTGTTGGTAAAGCCAGAACTAAGCTCAATCACTACTTCTCTCAACCAATTTGCTTGCTTTCGGAACAAAACAGAATTTCAGCTCACAAGCTCACTAAAGCCAACGTAAATACATTATCTCCCGCAAATCATACTTATCACTTCAATTTTCACTGTTTAAACCCAAAACAGGAATAATCCTTAGTACCTCCACCCTGAAAAAAACATACATAAGCTAATCACAAACTGAAAACTAATAATAATAACAGTTCATACTCCAATAGTAAACCAAACTGCACAACAGTTATCTTATACTCCCACTTATAGACTACAATTCGCATTGTGAAATCATGTACTCATAACAATACTAATTCTCCTCAATCAGCAAAAAAAAAAAAAAATTAAACAAAAAAAAACAAATCCTAATTCAAAAGCACAGTACAGTAAATAATCACACATCTACCGACAAAATTCATATTTAAATCAATAATTAAATACGGATATGCTCAATTTAAACCCTCATACCGATCGCCAGAAGTGAAAACACACTTCTAACCCAACACTAAACGAGAAATTCCGAAGAACTTACAAAACTTTCCACAATTGAAATGATGCAACTCTCTTCCGGTCAAATCTAAAGTGAAGTAAAGCAAAGTGCATGTAGCTTTCAGTTTTTTTCAATTACTGTTCCATTTTTTTCATTTTCAACCTTCAACTTTTGCCTGTGATGTTGGCAATGGTGGATGATGATGATGGTGATGTTGATGGCTACTTGTTTTGTTGCTTCTGTATGTATGGAGCAGTGAAAGTGAAGTGAAGAGGCAAAGACAGAGAGAGAGAGGAAGAAAGAGTTGTGCCATTGAAAGTGAAGCAAAAGGTGTTTATTAGACTATGAGCTGGACTCTCGTTGAGATCCACTCGAACCGTTACCAGATTCGCCTTATATTATGCCATTAATATCGGATATGCCATTTCCTTTGTATTTATTATTACAAAAATATATAAATATATATAATTTACTCAATTCTAAGTTATATTTTTCGAAAAATATCAAAAAAAAAAAATTAAGCATGATAGTAGAAAATAGCTTTTTTTATTTTTGGTATAACGAAAATAAAATGATCATTCTCGATAAGACGGTCTTAGTTAAATTTAATTAGTTTAAATTTGATATATATTGTACGGAAGAAAGTGAAAAGTACATGCGAAAAGAAAAATAATTAATGAAGAAGTAAAATTCATATCATCAAAAATATAGTTAAAATTAGGTAAATGATCGTTTAGCTTGGATCATCCGAAGATAACTCGTGATATACTCAAAATAATAAAGAAGATCATGAAAATCAATATATATGCAAAAGGATTTCTTACTTAGCTATAAGGTATAATTTTCCGACAAACTATAAAAACATGTGACTTTGTAAATGGGTATATCTTCTGTAGAGGAGCCATAATTTTCTCAAAATAATGAAGAAGTCAATTAGAATCAATATATAATAATTAAAGAAGTATTTCTTATGTAATTATACGATATAAATATATGATTTTTCGACAAGCTTTAAAAACAGGTGGCTACTTATATGGGTATAATCACCCACATTTATAGCGGAACAAATGAGATCTCTTTGTCCTAACTCCTATATTTTGAATTGGAGATTTATTTTTTTTAAAAATAAAATATTTATATTTAAAGAAAATAAAACATAATAGAATGTATTTTCCTCTTTTGTATGTCTTATTAAGCCGTATCAATTCGAATTACTCGAATCATGACTCATGAGATTTTTTACATCATTTAGTGGAATAGTGGATACAACTATTTAATGATAAATAATTTCTTTAGTACTCACATTAAAGAATTAAATATGCTTTTATACAGAAATAATATGTATACATAAATTACATAATTTGGTTTTAAAACGTTTTCTATTTTTATTAAATTCAAAATCATATGAAGAAAACTAACTTTTTAAAAAATATTTCATTCAAATGAAACAAAAAAATAAATTAAAGACTAACTAAATAACAAAGGAATTTTAATTTGATTTGATTTCTTGATTTAATTTGAATAATACGCACCCTGATATAGCATAGAAAATATTCATCTTCTTTTTTTGTTTTAAATTAATGGGTATAGACAATAAAAATTGCATAGAGTGGTAAATTAGTACTCCTTTCTTTTTTTAATTATAGAGTTTCTATTCGAGTCCTTCGTATACAACCACTTTTATTACATATTCTATATGATTATAGATTCAATTTATCAATTAAATCACGAAAATTAAATTAGATATTTGTTTAAATTAGTATATGAATCCTCTATTCAGAAATTAAAACTACAATTGAATTAGACATTAGTTTGAGTTGAGTATAAGACTCTTCTATTCAAATATAAGCACAATTATCTTATTATTTTGATAATATAAACAATTAAGCAATGTTATCTTATTATTTTGATGAGTATAAACAAATACAAACGAATAATTGATGAAGCTATGATTTTAAACTTGACTTGTAATAAAATGTATACATATCCATCATACATATTATTATATTAATTTAGTTATATAGATTTAGAACAGGTGTTTTTTTTAGTGATTTGAATAGAACATTCTTGACAAATGTTCTCCAACACACACAAAGTGACAAGACGAGATGGTTTGACGTCTACGATTGAGAGTAGTTACAAAATATTATCATTTGATGAGTCCCCAAATGAGAGAAAAAAGGAATAAATTACGTTAATTCGGTAGATAAAGTATTTATATTAACAGTTTAAATTCTTAAAAAAGAGTAAAGGTTTAAATATGATATCAAAATTTTAGAAAACATTCATTTATGTCATCCATTAAAAGTTTGATTTATCTATGTTACTGTTGTTATAGAAAAGACTCATTCAAACCATTTTGTGAACTCGAGTTTTGCAAAATCATTTTTACATATCAAGCAACATTTAACACTCTATCTAAGTTTGTTTGTGATGTAAAAAAAGATTTTGCAAAATCGAGTTTAAAAAATGACATAAATGAGTCTTTACTTGACAACAATGCCATAGATGAGTTAAATTTTTAACAAACGATACAAATGAGCTTCTTTTTTTTTAAAGTTCGATGACATATTAGATCATTTTCCCTTAAAAATAAAAACTATGCTTCAAAAGATGTGATGCACCTAATACATCAATTAGTTATTTTCACGATTCAAACCTACAAACTATAAATTAAGTACAAAAACAAGTTTAATATTGCTTTGAGATTATCATATTCACTATATCAAAAATGATCATTAGCGACAATTAATTCTTAATTAATTACTGCTAGATATGTATTTTTAGCGGCAATTAACATTTTTTGTGTATGTCCCTAAAATCTTTAGCGACATTACTTCTAATGGCACTTAAATAATACCGATAAAAATTTTAACACTCTTTATTAATATTAATATTTAATGTTACTAAAAGTAATTTTTATTGTAGCGATTGATGAAATAATTGACAATAAAAAATACTATATTCACATTTTACAAAAGCCTAAAAGCATTAGGTGAAATATTTCTTTTGGTCCCAAAGAGTTGATTACTTTAATTTGATGAATTAATTTAAGGTATTAGGTGATCATTGACATTAACAATTGTTTAAGTGGTCCAATGATAAGACAGAAGTTTAAGTGGGAATGGGGCACCATCTTGGATATGGATAATTAGTTCTCTCTCACCGTCCAAAATTTGTAAGATTCTCGAATCGATTTCAAATTTAAATTATAAAAATAGAATTTTTTTTATTATGAGATATTTTTTTATTGGAGTTTCAAAACAAATATTGCATATCGAATAAAAGATCAAGAAAATTATCCTTTTTTTTTTCAATCAATCAGTAATATACTAGAATTTGTCCTTTATTTTTCATTCAAAATCATCCCTTTTTTATAAAATTTGCTAGCAAATTGATTAGAAAATTAAATAGTATTAATTTTTAAAAAATCAATAAAGAATCTTTATTCATCTCCAATAAACATAATTATTGTTGAGTTGATGGAATTGAGTTGTTACCAATCTCCATAGTTTATCCTAAAAAATAGCACTAGATATATATTGGTTTCCATAAATAAAACAAAAACAAAATGATGGAAACTTTACTCTAAACAACGGTCCACAACAAAAGTTAGGATAACCATAGTCTTTATTTTAGCTAATATATATAGTGTCTAAATTCTAATTAATGTATAATCAAAATTAATTTATGTGTATACATACGTTATACGTTACAATACACAAATAACAGTTACCAACGGTTTTAGTAGACTGGTTAGTTAAAAATGTTTGATTCTTTTTTACATATAGGGATGAAGCACAACTAATCCTCAACCTATGCCCAAAATTTTAGAGACACATTTGTACTATAACTAAGGTCCTATTAACTCGCTGAACGTATTTTATAAATAATTTTCTACCCTTTTCAGCCCACGTGACACTATTTTATGTGCCCAGCACGTGTTGACATTTTTTTTCCAAGCTAGTGTCACGTAAACCGAATAGGGGTAGAAAATTATTTATAAAATAAGTTCGAGGGTAATAGGATCTCAGTATAGTATAAGTGTGTTTTTGAGATTTCGGGCATAGGTTGTGTGGATACTTATGCATTTTCCCTTACATATATTCAATAACTTTTTTTTCTCGAACTTCATCAGCCACTTAAGCATATGTTATACGAATATCTAGTAATTTTAACGATTGAATAAAAATAATAATTAGTTATCAAGGAACGGAGATTTGATTTTCATGAATTTAAGTGTGGATTTTTGGACAAACGAAAAATAGAAATTATGACAAGTTTAAAACTAAGATTTAACAAGAAAGTTGAAAGGATCATGTAGAAACTCGAAAAAGAGAAGGCAAAGATTTTAATTTAATTAAAAGAAACAAGATGGTGACAAATAAATTTATAAATTTCAGAAATATAATATTTTATTCATCATGCATAGCTGGCCAGATCTAGTAAAGTCAATTTTGCAAATACAATGGCCCATGAAAATCATAAATAATAAATTTTGTAAGAAATGATTGAAGACAAAGCTTTATTATAATTATTTTATAATATAAATAGTAAAATATTTGTATAGACCAGTATGTACACCACACTACTTGTCTTGTGTTCTTAAAATGTAGATTAATAATATCTTAATTAGTCTTTCTAGTTGATTAAGCAAAATGTTATGTCAAAATTTGAATTTTGTTTAATTGAAGTTGTTTAAGATTATCACGTCTTTTGCATGAAAGCAACTTCTATTTGCACTTTATGAGTTTAATGACAAATTTTAATTGATGCAAATATTAAAATTGAGTGATTTATACAAAATAAAATTAGGGAAAAAAGATAAATGTATCTCCGAACTATCATAAATAGTATGTAAATACCCTTCGTCATACTTTTGAGACATTGATGCGTCTGTCATGCGTAAACTAGAGCATATATACCTTTCACACTGACGGAAGACAAAATAGGAACACGTGACGCAATCTTATCTGTCGATAAATGTTGAGTCAGTGGATAAAATTTATGACACGTGTATGTTCGTTAGTATAAAGATATATATACTCTAGTTTTCGAACTGCAGGAACACCAATATTTCTAAAGTATGACGAAAAGAAATTGTATATCATTTATGATTGATCGAAATATATCTATTATTTTTTAAATAAAATTTAATAAATTTATTAGATAAATATTTTTTTGAGATATTTATTCCAAAACTTTTACCCATACCTTCAAATAATCTCACACCAAAAAGGGCGGGAAAGGGGTGGGGTAAACCAGAAAATTAGGAAGAAAAAAAGGGTATTTATGGGAAAACAACAAACATGGTAAAAGAACAATTATGGAACATATTTTCTGCGAAAGTTCAAATGGACCCCACAATTTCTAATCCACCTGCTACGCGGGCCCACACTTGTAATTAACGTTTTCTCTTCTTCTTTTTGTTTTTAAAAGCAAAGAAGATATAAAAGAGAAAAATATTTAAAAAACCTTAAAATTTAATGTGAATTATAAATTATTGATAGTTTAAAAATACTTACCTATTTGATTAATTGAACATAATTATATATTTGATTAGTCATAGAGTGAAATACATTTTTAAATTTTTGTCAAATTTAGAGGTGTTTCAATATTTCTCTTGATTTTTAATAAAAATTCTCGTGCTCTTATAAGAGTTTGGAGTACTTGCTACATCACGAGGCAGATCAGGGTATATTTAAGTTGAGTTAGTCAAGTAGATGTTGTTTTTGAGGTTGTCAACAGTTTAGGACGGAAACTAATAATTGAGATCAAGTTTAGCCTTTATGAGTGTTTTCAATAGTTTTCTCTAAAATAAAATAACCAATAAAGATTTTGGTGCAGTGGTAATTATTCATACATCTTTAATAATAGCTCTCGAGATTGATTTTCTCTAGATACAAAATCGCATTTATTAAGAAGTGTTTTACCATGCAATGTGAAACTTCTTAGCATAGAGTCAAATCCAGTTGAATTTCAATGTGGATATCAGAAATAGTGATAAACTAAAATAAAACATACAATAAAAATAATAATTCTTTTTTCGATTCATTTCGTTTAACCACTCAAACTATTGTTCGATTCGTGAACATCTGATCACATGCTGAAATAATAATAATATTATTATTATACATTTCCATGTCATTTTGAGAATGGTTTTGCGTATATTCTCAATATCAATTACATATATAAATGGAAAAATGCACAAGTATCCCATAGATTATTGTCGAAATTTTAGATACACATCTTAACTAAACTAAGGTCTATTATCCCCTGGACTTATTTTTTTTTGTAATTTTATGCACCTTTTGTCTTACGTGAGACACTCCATGACTCCACGCAATCGAGGCGCGACGGAGATATTCAGATGCCACGTAAGCCCAAAAGGTACACAAAATTACCAAAAAAATAAGTCTAGGGGAATAACAAGACCTTATTTTAGTTAACGTGTGTTTATGAGATTTTGAGCATAGTTTAAAAGGGTACTTATACATTTTCCCTATATAAATTAACAACTTAAAATGTGTTTATCTTTTTTATACATATTAACCTCAATAAAGCAAATCTTTTTTATACATATTAACCTCAATAAAGCAAAAAAAAACATACTTATATATTAATTAAGGTTAATCATATAACTAAAAGAAAGTTACTTGTATTATATTACACGATCAACTTGTTTATTTAATATGTAATTTGAGAATACATACAAAAGCTATTCTAAAATTTGAACAACAATATTTAATAAAAATATTTATCATATATTAAAGTATTTAATTGAAACATAAAGTAATTTATGTGTTAGAAGAAAATAGACTATTTGTTTAGATGTTGACATGCGTGTGCATACACGTGCTCTGTACCTCATTATTCTTCATCCTTGGCTTAGCTGTTTTTGTCTTATAAATTACTCACTAATCATTAACCCTCCAAATTTATGTGTATAATTTTTTTTAAAAAATGAATTTAAATATAATAGTGAAATTAAGATTTTGAATTTATATATTTTAGAGTCGAGGTAAAATAGTTTTGGCACAGACAAAAATAATATATGTTTTGTAGCTTCATTTCGTTTAAATATGTTATATTATCTATGTAACTATAAAATCTTAAAACATGATGATATTAAACATTTCATAACACTATTTGATAGTATAAAAGTATATATTCATAATACGTAAAACTAATTATTTTTTGAAGTATAAAAGATTACTCTTTCTTAAACTTTTATATATATATATATATATATATATATATATATATATATATAAATTGAAAATTGTGTGTTTCCTCCTCAGGAAAAGACTGAAAATCTTATTTCTCTTGATTAATTTATGGATTTCAAAGCAAGTTTTATGGGTAAGTATAAAACTACTAATATTTTATGATAATTAGTGTTGAGATGTTAAACATATCTACAAGAGATAACTGATAAGTATCGGTTAGGGCAAGCTCAATTAATTTGATGGCTTAATTAAAACTTTAACTTTAAGAAAAGGATAAATTTAAGGAAAAATTACGCGGATAAGCAAACTTATACTATTTAATTATTCATCATAGCTATAGTTTGCTATAATTACAACTCGCGACTAACATTATACAATAATTACGTGGGCTGACTTCGAGTTTTTATAATTAGTCATTTTTGTATATGTATAATTCGCAGGATATACAAATAAATATGTATAGTATACAATTTTTTAGCCTATATACATATACAATTCACCTCTCTCCCACTCTCTGCCCTCTCTCTCTCGCCTCTCTCTTCCCTCTCTCAATCTCACTCGCCTCTCTTCTCCCTCTCCCAATCTCGCTTGCCATTTATACAAATGTATATGTATAATATATAGTTATATACAATTATATAAATATACAATTCACCTCTCTCCCACTCTCTGCCCTCTCTCACACGCCTCTCTTCTCCCTATCCCAATCTCGCTTGCCATTTATACAAATGTATACGTATAATATACAATTATATACAATTATATACATATACAATTCACCTCTCTCCCACTCTCTACCCTCTCTCACTCACCTCTCTCCTCCCTTTCTCGATCTCGCTCGCCTCTCTCCTCTCTCTCCCAGTCTCGCTAGCCTCTCTCCTCCCTCTCCCAATCTCTCTTGCCATATATACAATTACATATATATAATATACAATTATCTAACCAATATACATATACAATTCATCTTTCTCCCACTCTTTTCCCCCTCTCTGTCGCCTCTCTCCTCTCTCTCTCAGTCTCGCTCTCCTCTCTCCTCCAAATAACATGTAGCTACAAATTGTAATTATCAAACTATAGCTATGGAGAATAATTAATTATTTTTAAGTGGCTATATGTGAAAATTTCCCTAGATTTAATGAATAAAAAATATATATGTATATCTTTATGTGATTTTAAAAAAAAATATTACATGGACCATTTTGTATGTATTTTGATAATTCGATCAACTATTTACTAGCTAATTCTACTAGCTTTCTCAGTTTAAAACTGTGATTCTACTTATCAAGATATTGATGATACTTTTGTAGAAATTATCCACGCATAATGTTTGTATTAGTTTTCTTTGATCATCTAATATATTTTTTATTTTATAAAAAAAGATACCTTAAATTCAACTGAAAAAATACCGTACTCATACGGTGAGTGTTACTGAAATCACATATTTAAATAAGTAATATAAAATTAAAATTAATCATATCGCGCTTAAATTGCAAGTAACATGGATTGATTGGGCAAAATGAAAAAATATGAGAACTAGTGATGCATCAAATTGTGATGCAAAATCACAGAAAATATAATATATTAAAATAGATAAGATAAACATAATAAAATTACATAAAAATTATCAAAAAGAACTTGAAATATTTTATGAAATCAGTCAAAAATTTAAACACAATAAAAAAATTTCAATATTAATGATATTTATTAGTTGAGATTATAATTTACCCACGTTAGTACGTTTACTTTAGATGCATAATATAAATAATTTTTGGTCTTATTATAAGTTCTTATATTTGTCTTTCTTGATATAATTAATTTATAATAGGCAGGCACCCATGATTTGTGACCAATCAGAGCTAATTCATGACTTGTTTTTTTTTCTAAAAAAATATCTTTTTTGAGAGTGATTCTCTTTTGTCTCTCTTAATTACATTTTTCTTTTTGGAATAAAAAATAAAAATGATTTGGAGATTAGTTTTAACGGTTGGAAGTAAAGTTTAACAGTTATTTTTAAAAATGCTTTGAATGTGACATTTTTAATTAATGAAGAACCAATTAAATATTGATGTCACGGTCATTTTGATTATCTTTTGGTTTTTTTCCGATTAACGTAAAACCAAAATTTATTAATGACGTGAAATTTGATTAATTTAAATTCATATCATAAAATTTATTTAAAATGTAAAACAAAACACGTTTTTACAAAAGCAAACAGATACATGTAAACTTGAAATTGAGATTTTTTTTTTAAAAAAAGAATACTTATCATTTTAATATAATTTTTTATGATACAATCAAGTTGATTCAGTACGGATGATTGAGAGTAACCTCTTTTAGTCATCTCTTTTGACTGAATTTAATTAGCGAGCATTATAATTATATCAATAATTATTTTATTATGATATTCTCTCAGTTTATTTTTAATTGTCATATTTTATTTTACGTACTCAAAAGGTCACATTTATTTCAAATATTTGTCTGTAGAATTGGAAGTGGATTCTTTGGAAAAAAATTAGGATGTCGAAAATCAACACAAAAAGTACTTTAATCTCAGTCATAATCATAATTTTTATGATCTAAAATATTTTGAAGGGACAGTAAAGTGTTCATGATGTAATTGAGTTGAATCAAGGCGTTTAATAGTTAATTAATTGAATTAACGGTTGAAATTAAATTTGAATGATTTATATTGTAGTTATGAATATAATGTCACTAATTATTATATATAAAACATAAATGCCACATTATAACGTATGGAATTATCATTAGTGTTATTGCCTTTTGTCACGGGCCTAATTATAGTACATATAAATCTAATCAATCTGATTTATTAGGAGAGTCATTTAACTATTAAAATATTTTTTAAAAAGAGAAGAATAAATATATCATTGAATTATTTAAAATTGATCCATTTTATTATCCGTTATATTTTAGGTTAATAAATGTATTTTGATGAACTATTTTATATTTTTTCTTTCTTGAGCTGAAGATTTTTTTGAAATCAATATATTAATTCCACAAAAATAGAAACAAGATTGACATAAATCTATTTTTTCCAACCTTCATTTATATAAGATTATATATATAGGATATAAACGGTTTCATCTTAGACGAAGAATATTTTGATATACTTTTTTTGCCCAAAATTTATATGGTGTACATAGATTAATTTTTAATTTTGCACGCCTTTAATCTAACTGAAAAGATGTGCACACTTTCATAATTTCTGACTCTATCGCTATTATTATCGTTGTTTTAAATTAAACCTTTCCTTCAAATATAAGATATTAATTTTTTGTGATTTTCTAAAATAATTTCTATTGCGTTGTAAGGTGACACGTTGGTCTTTGTAAAGTCATAATTGGTGCAACGTGGCATTTTTATAGAGAATTATGATATGTGACCAATTAGAGTTAATTATTAATAGCGTGCCTAAATCAAAGTGGGCTACTTATAACAGACAAAAAACGAAACTACACATCTCTTGTTTATAATTTTTTTGACAATTGTCACAATGCCACTTGGAAAACGTAACACTTTGTATTGTCAATATATTAAATCAATTATATTGGATTTAAGTTTAATATAGATAGCCAAATATAACTATTTTTTTACCTATCCTGATAATCATCTTGTCTATTATAATTGTAGAATAATCTTGTTTTGAATTGCAATGTAATTATTATTACAACCTTGATTTGAACCAAGAGATCTTTAAATTATGCAAAATTTAACTATTCTTCGATATGACTTGAACGGTTAAAAAACTAAAGTTCATATTTGATGTCTCTTAATCAATTCTGTTTAGTGTAGGGAATAGTTGAAGAAAAAGTTATTATATTTTTCTTCTTTGACTAAAATTTAATAAGAGGGAACTGTAGGACATTATCATAAAGCTTGTCTCTTAATGGTACTCAAAAGGTAAGCATTTTCATATCAATATTATTTATTTGTAGCAGTAAATTTTACAAGTTTCGGTAGAAATGATGTATTCAGAAAGTAGGCTAAATTACCATCTCACTGGTATAATAAGAGTATGCTGATTATAACTGTAATATTTTAGACCCAATAAGTTTATATAAAGTCCAAGTACTAATTCACTGCAAGAAATTGGAGAATTTTTTGCTCGATAATCTTTTTCGGACACTATTTATTTGTGAAATTTTCGCAATCTAAACATCTTGATCAAATGAACATATTATAAAAATATATTTAATCATGGACGTCAGTCAAAAGACTATTTAGGGAGTCCAAATAATTGCCAAAATACGAAACATTTGTATATTCTATTTACTAAAATTTGAAATACTTCGAAATAGATTCAGTTAATCAGATTACTAATATTTATAAATCTTGCGAGTATAGGCAAACAATTTGTAGGTAATTGTGCGTCGTCTTGCATTCACTCATACTAGTAGCAGTTGTAGTTTTGCTCTTGTTTTTAGTCCTTCAAAATTTTATTAAATCTGCTGTTTCTTCTTTGACCATCATATTATGTTCTTGTAGTTATTGTCATGTTACTATCTGTTTTTTTCCAAAATTATGCTAGATTTGAAAAATTGTACCTCGTATTACTAATAATAACCAATAGGAAAAGCATTGAAGTTCATCTATCAGCTGAATCTGCCTCCAGCAAATTTCAACTCAAGAAATCCGACATAAACCATTTGAACTTAGCCACAGATGTTACTATAAAGACGATTGCAAATCCACCACCAACTAGGTAAGAAAGGGGATGGCTACAGCCAGAAAAAGTGCGCTAAACGCAAGGTAAACACGTTAAATACTTTCATGGACTATACCATTAAGTGCTTTGAATAACAATCACGCACAGAAAAAAGACTCCATCACTAATTCAAATTCAAAGTATGTTGATTGGAAGGCTGACAGCCCAAGCTTAGGTACCTAAGAGTCTATAACGGCAGTGGCCTACTGAATTATTAACAAACACATCCATCGCGTAGTCTACTTACTAGTGAGTATTAATTACATGTCAGGAAGAGCTGAAAGGATAATGCTGATTTTTGCCAGAATACCTGTACAGGACGATAGTGCTAGCAGCTTCCAAGCATGGCTGTAATAACAACCGGCACCCTCCGACTAATTCCATGCCATGTAATGTTCTCTCCTGAATAAATGGTCACCTTCTCTTGCACAGCACACAACCTCAAGCAGATAACGTTTGTTGTTTCACCTTTCTCAGCACCGGATGTGCTGCCCATGCTTTTCTTATCAGAGAGCCTTCCTCCACCTTATCCCTCGGAATCAAATCACTCAAGAGTCATCATGTTGTCACCAACTGACCTGAAATCTGAATTTCAGCACTCTTACTCCATCTTACACAGAAAATACAGTCAAACATGACAGCACAAACCAAGTTGCTGGATGCAAAACCATAATCCATTAAGCCACAAACTGGCGGTCCTTAACCGTTGTAATGGAGTTTCTGATTTTGTGAGCCTTGGACTAGTGGGGCTTGAGGCTGTTGAGGTTGGGAACTTTGCATGTTAAATGGTTGGGTGTTGTAATGCCCAAAAGGCTGGGAGTACAGTGGATTGAGTAAACTCTGAAGAAAAACAGAAACAAAATTGATATTGACATTAATTAGACTGGTGAACTAACCAATAAAAAGGAAAATTTTGCAATACGGGAAGTCCCCTAAATCTTGATACTGGTGAAGAATGAACTTCCCAGTAGCTAGAGACTTCACGTGATGTGCATACTTCATATTTGGAGGTCTTTCAATGATCTTGTTAACTACCAAGCAGAATTATGATGCAGTAACCTGAGAGTGAAGTGGATTTGCATTGGACATGCCAAAATGGTTTTGTGGACTGTCCTCTTGTGATGGATCGCTGTATCCAGCTTGTGTGAAGAGACCTTGGGATCCATGAGTCATGTAATCCTGCAGAGCAATCAAAATGATTACACAAGCATTAGACCTATGTAGAAGACAAACATCAGCAAAGAAAACCACATTAGATAACAGTTGTTCACCACTTATGAAGAGACTGCGACCTCTTCCACCCCCCACCCCCACAAAAACTTAAAAGAGCAAGAAATGAAGGGACCAAGGGGTCGGACAGCTTACCTGTGACATAAATTCATTTCCTGAACCAAAACGTGAGTATCCAGCTTGTGAATTCTGGTTCAAATAATTTCCTGGAAAACCAGCCTGTGCTCCCTGATTTACATAATCAACAGCATATCCGCTTTGAGAAGCCTGAACGGAAGTGAAACAAAGCTGAGCTAGTACTACTTAACAAAAGGGAAAAAAATGTACATACAAATTAGATGGACAGGGATGGGATCATCAAGATATTAAAAAGATTGAGGTAGTAATAGCAGCTTCATATGAACTGCTAGCTAAAGAATGTGTACGACAGTACCTGTGTAGAGAAGTCAGCAACATGATATGGAACATGGGATCCCTGGCTCTTGAAATCATCTCCCAAGAAGTCCTGGTTAAAAAATAAAAGGATAAATGTGATACTTGGCGAAGCAAACAACAATGATTAACAAAATCAATTACCTGTGACATGCCGCCCATTGAAAATCCATCGCGAAATGTCTGGCTTGGTCCTTGAACGGCCATCTATGATTTTTAAAATTAAAAAAACATGCTTGCAACTAGAACAATAAGAATATGATAGAATAGTGAAAGAATTAACAGGTTTACTAACATTAGAAGCATATCCAGGCTGAGATAAAGGTCCTCCGGATGGTTGACTGTTTGGGTTTTCAAGTACAGAAAAGTTGAAGTTAGGCCCATGACTTCCAATAGGTTGCTGGGAGGCTTGCTGGTGAGAAAGATGGCTACCAATTGGAGCATTGGCATTCCCACGCCCAGCACCAAAACCCCGGCTACCTGACTGTGGAACATGAGGTACAGCTCCAACAGGCCCGTGCATAGCACCACGAGCAGGAATTGCATACGGTTGGGGAGGGCCGCCATGGTAAGGGGAGATGGGAACTCGAGGCATTGGATAACCAGAAGGATAGACACCAGGTCTGTGAGTACCATTGGATGGACCAGGTGCCATGTAAGAACCTATTAAAAAGATAAAATATTCAAAACCTGAGCCATAAGACAGGACTAGATGTATGAACTCACTGTAATTTGGAAAATAACACATGCTTCCACTTCCCGGCACTAATTCAAGAGAACTTGGCAGGTAAAGGAGGTAGCTTGGATTCTAACCTTACCAGATGATGAAACCTGCTCAACGTGGAATCATCAACGCCAAGCAACTACTTTCTACCCAATTACGAGGACCATTATGTTAATATATAGTTTTTGGAGTACCTACGGATTCCCATTACGAGTAGGTACTTTTTTTAGGAAATCACATTCTTATCTGAATCATCTACTTCGTATATGCTCGTATACAGGTTTATCCCCAATTGCGTCAATATGGTGCCTCTTTTTCTTTTTTCTTTTTTTTTTGGGGTGGGAGGTGGGGGTGGGGGTCATCATCTCAAAAGAAATTTCACAAATAGCTATTTTACAGGAAACATGAATGACTAATGAGTTCCCTGTCAAATTCTTTGCGCCTCTAGAAGGATCCATATGGAAAAAGTCACATCCATTTCATAACATTTCCTACTATACAGATCAAAGCTACTGCATTATGAGTGTTAAGTAAGCCAATAGGAGACTAATTCCAACATACCTCTAGAGCGACTACTTCGCCTGTCAGCATTGGGGTTTGATGAGGCAGGAGATCCATAATTATCACTGGGAACAATTCCAGGTCCACCACCAAAGAAAAGCCTGCGGTCATTGTAGATCTGCAAAACCAATGATACGAAAGATCAACACCACATCAGAACAACAATATGATACATTCTGCTGAGGCACAAACATCAAACTTAGAAAGAACATATAAAAACCAACAAGTACCTTTTTTGGCTTCTGAAACTGTACCATACTTTGCTTTAAGTTATTTAAAGGACCTTCTACCAAGCATTCATGCTCCTGATTGACAAACATGTAGAAGTTTGAGCATCTAAAAGAGATGTTGAAGTGAATTCAAGAGTTTAAAGCAATAATGATGTATTCAGACAAACTCAGCAATACAACACCCTCTTCAAAAGAGGATTGGCCCAAAAATAACACGCAATGAGCAAAATATCAAAAATTTCCAGTTCAAGAACACCTTAGTTTAGAATAATCGTGAAATGCAGAATCTTAGGTAATAAGCATTTTAAAAATCAGCATTACAATAGAAAAAAAGAAAAAGTTACCTTAAGCATTTTCATTCAGAACTATTTAAGAAATTACCTTGTAGTGTGTCAGCAACCCATTCCAGAGAGGCTGCTTGCTCAACACTTTAGGATTTCCTAGGATAACGATTCCATAACGAGCACGTGTAAGAGCAACATTAAGCCTGCGAGGATCATTCAGAAACCCAATGCCCTGAAATGAATAGCAAGTAAACTATAAGTGCACCAGTTATTTATAAGGCACTAGCAATATGGGACGTTTCGCACAGCATGTTTTTTTTGTTTTACTTAACTTTATGGCCAGAACAACCAACAAAGTATTAGAAACTCAGTCTACCCCTTGTACCCCCAAATCAAAAAGGGGTGAAAAACTAGCCTTTTAACACTTTAAAAAAGATGGAATGCAAAAAATCAAAGGTTATGGTGCATACATGATGAGGAAAGAGCGGGAAAGAAATAAGCAAACATCACATGAAGATGACAAACTATCAACACACTAAACCACATTGGTATCATATTAACATGAACAGCAAGAGAAAACAGATAATTCTGGATATCTATACCAACCTGATGTTCATTGCTCCTGACACAAGACAAGATGATATAATCTTTTTCTCTTCCTTGAAATGAATCTACACTTGCAACCTGATGATAGAAATTACTCAGTTAATTGGAAGAATATAAGAGAACCATAAGTAGCCCCTCTATTCACAGGTTACCTCAATTTCCTTGTAAAGTTGCTGCCTTAAAGCACCATTTCTAGACATATAATTTACAATATATGCTCGTTGACCCTCATATGGTGTTATAACTCCAATCTGGCAAATAAGATACAGACAAAGTTGTATACAAATGAATTATTCAACTCTCCTAGACACTTTGGTTGCTGAGAAAAGGAAATCATAGTACCGGAAAGAAAAGTTATCTGCCACTATGCATTTGGAAGTAGGTAAGTGTGAGTACAGGTTTTTAAACTTAAAAATAGGAATCCTTTCTTCAAATTAAGTCTTGCCAATTTTTAAGGATTGTGGTTTCTCTTAAACATATGCTTGAAAATGATTATTCTATCTTTAAGTTTTTACTTTGCAGAAATTTTGTACCAACTTCTTTAGCATCCAAATGACAAGTTAAAAATCTAAACAATCACATACCTGACTAGGGACTACACCACTTTTGAGGAACGTAGTCACTAGCTTCTCAACGTTAGAAGCTTCAGTTCTATTTAGATAGGAAGTTCCACTAGCACTGATCTCTTCTTGTCCCATCTATATAGAGATTAACAACTGCGTATGACTTTATACAGCCAGAAAATGGGAATACACAAAATAGAAAGTGAAAAAGAAATCATTAGCCTATATGGCTATATCTCTACAACACATAATCCTTAGTATCTCATAGCCATAGCAGTAATATCTAAAGATAATCAAGAGAGAACAGAAACAAAATATATACATCTTTTCACTCTAGGAAGGACAATAAGAAATCAACTATATAAATTAAGAATACCCGGACATAATTGTTTATATAAAATTGAGCATACCTGGACATAAAAGAACATGGGACGGTTTGGCACAGGCCAAGGAAAATCAATGCCTAATGACTGTCTCTCGTTGATGGTTACACCGTTTTGAAGTGTACCTTCGTAAAAGCTATTTGACGGGAACTCTGACAGTGCAGGATGCATACGGTATTGTACCTAATATTGCATTTCAATGGACAGGAGAACCAACATTATATATCCATTGAGCAAATATAAAGGGAAAAGGGAGTCTGAACAGCATAGACAATAATAAATAAGTTAATGATAAATGCTAACAGAAAGGAACAGACAATCACGAAAGGAATGAAAGGAGAGTATCTACGACTGTACTTTGTTAGGCAAATGAAAAGGGCTAGAATGGCATGCACAGAAACTCAACAACTGAAATCTAAGTTTAAGCAGGATAGGGACTTGATAATCCCACTACACAATTTGGTATGAAGCATGGGAATATCACACTCTTAAAACTAGAGATCTTTTGTCCAAGATCTACCTGTTGCTTGCGGGAGGTAACAGGTATCTTGTGAAATTAGTTCAGGTGCGTGCAGGCTGGCCCGACACCACGGTTATCTCTCTCTCTCTCTCTCTCTCTCTCTATATATATATATATATATATATATATATATATATATATATATAACACCCCACCCAGAAAAAAGGTAAGAAGAAATAACTGTCTACATAAAACACATGAGCGCTTCAAATCATTATATCTATCGCATGAAGAACAAGAGAAAACACTGGATCTCATAATTCAATCCAACCTCATAATCCCAGAAAAGTTAATGCATCAAAAAACCGCCCAGGAAATCACCTGCAGCCTGATTGGCTTCACACCCAGCAGTACAAGACGTTCAAACAGGGATTGAGCAAGCCCAGCTCGTGCAGCTTTCTTGCACATAATGACAGGTCCAAGCTGGCAGTGATCACCAACGAGGACAATCTAGCACATACATGACAGTAAGTATCTTCCATATGCATAGCATACCTCAATATGAAATAAATAGCAGCAGTTACCTGTTTTGCTCCAAGAACCAAAGGAATAAGGCATTCAGGTTCAGCTGCTTGAGTGGACTCATCAATGAGCACCTACAATAAGGTTGCATAGAAGAGATGTTGAAACCATCAAGGAAACATCCAAATGAATGAAAAGGCGCACACAAAAAAAACTAAATGGATAAGAAAGTGAGGAAAGAGCTAAAGATCCTCGACATCTTCACTTCTGAAGCAAACCAACCTGACGGAATCTAAAATTTGCCAATCTAGGATCTCCAGCACCAACACAGGTGCAACAAATCACATCAGCACTTTGAGCTATCTCCCTCTCTGTAGCCCGTTTCAGAGCTTTATATTTCTTCTCATCACCGCTGGAGAGTTCTCCTGAACATCAATAAATTAAATGAATTTGGATATTGTGCACAAATTTATCAATGTTGCAAACAGCTGATCGTGTATGCACATAGAAAACCAAACTCTTCAAGCTAACAAGTTCAATTGGAACACCAATATCCATAAAGCATAAACAAACTATAAGGGAACACCAACCTTGTTCATCCTTCAGTTGCTGTAACTTGTGAAGTTCACTCTTCTCGGATGTGTCAAGATGACGAACCTACATGGAACAAAGAGTTGAAGAATGGATGGAAAGAAAAGAATAGAAGGTTCTGAAAGAAAACTTATACGTAAGTGTGTGATAATTCACAAAAGAACTAACCTGATAGTGAAGGGTTAAATGCTCAACTGGAGAACTGACAGCTTCTCTCGACTTAGCACAGAGCCTGACAACCTGGGAGAAAATAATTCATAAGAAAATAACTGAAGAATCCAACATTTGATGAAGTTCTATTCATTTTCCGTGACTCCTACGTTCTCATTACTTTTGATTTCTCTTTCTTTTTCCTTCAGTTGTGTGGTTATATAACAATCAGCAAGGCGCCTTCAGGTTATGGAAAAGTACTCCAGACCAATCAAAATATGGAAAGGGTGTAGAGGAGGGGAAAAAGGAATATGTGATGTCAAAAAGACAAGGAAGAGTAGTTCAAATTTCAATAGGCTGCTTCCATTATACAACAACAAAGATACATGTGTTGATAACCAAGCAAAAACAATGACTGAATGTTATTTTTCTGGAACTGGTGAGTATTTTATTTTTGATGCATAATCTTAGAATCTTCTGTACAAAAAAAAAATAGTGAATGACAACTTGTAAGAATAGTTCAATGAAAGCTATCCAGCAGAGGGAGATACACACAAATGCTGCTCCTCACCTTCAGTCCAGTAGCACTTATTTTCTCTGCTAATTGGTCCACAGCCACGTTACTGGGTGCACAGACCAAAACCTGATGAAAAATTGTCAAAGAAACAGTAGAGAATATGCTTAGAATCAAGGGGTTACACTAAACAATGAAGACAAGGTACTTGTAGAACAATTAACTTACCTGACCCTGGCCTTGCTTGGCCATATGATACACGATGGCAGCGGAGGTAACAGTTTTTCCCGTACCAGGCGGACCTTGAATTAAACTGACGGGCTTTTGGAGAACACTTTTTACAGCAAAAACCTAGAAAAATGCACATGTACTATAAGACAATATTATTCCTCTTATTCATTTCTATCCATCAGAGATGTGATGGGGTGACCATTTTTCCCCTTTTCTTTTTGGGGGTTGGAGCAAGCAGATATAAGGCACCACTTTCAGGCTAATAAACTGACAGCTGAGCAGAGGGAAAACTTTATGAGCAGAGCGACCAAACAATACTACCAACAAATTGGATGCAGGTGAGTAAGAATAGTCAGCTAACATAACTATCATAACATGTGTAGTTCTCTAGATGCACAAGTGTGCAAGTGTATAAATCCCATAACTTCTATTCCTAAGGTGTGCACTTGCAACTATGAACTTGCCCCCAATTATATATTAAGAATAATCCTGAAAAACGGGTAGGAGCAAGATAGATACTGAAACTAGATAGACAACTCTTCTGTTTGAAAACGAGCTAAAACTTCAAAGAAAGACAGAACCGCCAACCTGAGACGCGTTAAGCTCTGGAAGACCAGGAGCACCAAAACGGCGAGGAAGTGTATTCCGAACCATCTGCATCTCAACTTCGTGACCTAGCAGGTGATGGTAAATATACCTACATAGTAGAATCAATGAATCAAACACGAGTTTCCTAATAAAGAAGTTATAATCTAGTTAACACAAGCAAAGTTATTTGCTAAAGGTCATCAAGTATGAAAAACTACAGCTATATCATATACTTTAAAGTTCCCTCGTGACACCAAGACTGGACAGCAAAGCAAAGTGAATTATCTATCACATTCAGCAACAGCAAAGTAAAGCAGGATAGTGAATTCTTGCTACATAAATGCTTCCAAGAATCACAGTATATCAACACTTGGAAGAAAGTCAGAAAGTAAATATGAGATGTGTATAAGCAAGATGTAGAAGTACAAATTTAAAGCAAAATAACACAAACAAGAGGGAGAAGGACATGTATCATTTTCTTTAACTTCTTTTAGTAAATTCAGACATTCTCACTCACCCACTAACACTTGTCTCATCCACAGCAAAAGTTTTCATTGCAGTCTGCATCCTGTCAAAGCTTGTACTCTTCCAAACAAAGTCAACACTAAGCCCATGGGTCACATCAACCGGAACTCCCTGCAAGACAGGAATGTTGCAAATGAATTAAGAACACAAATCGCGATGTAACTTTTGTGTTTTTTTTTTTTTTTTTTTTTGGGGGGGGGGGGATGACAAGATACATAATAGGAAGTCCTAAAACTAAACTAATGTACCTGACTGGCACGAAGCTCAAGGGCAACCTCTTCTTGAGCAGTTAATTTTATCTGAAAATCGAAGAAACAATTCACCAGTCTAGGTCAAAAAGCCAGCCAAAACACACAAATACCAGATGTCGAAGAATACACTTCTCCTCCAAGTCATCTTGTATGTGTGTTAAGGGTGTTCTTAAGGAAGCTCCATAGTTTTTCCCTTCTAAACAGGGTGAGATATCAAGGTCCATACCACATGTCCCACTGACTGCCATGCTGGATGAGCTGCATCCCCTGAATAACGCAGTCGTAGCTCATCACCAGGTACAAGTCGTAACTCATTGTCTTCCTAAAAGAACAGAACCCTATGTTCAGTCTAGATGAGTGAAGACACAAGAAATCCCACTTCAAGAAAGAATTGGCAGTGACAACAATGTAACAACACAAAAATTCCAAGCTTGATGAGAGGCATTGGAGGCAACTTTTATGAGGATGATAATATACCTTTGGGAAAACAAAATATGCTACCCGCTTCTTGTTGAGACCAATATCCCATCGAACAGTGAGGTTATCTTTACTTTGAGACTCTTTCATCATCTACCAAATAGAAATAAAATCTTGTTACGTCAGGCAGTATGAAACCTCAATATAAAACATCACAAGACGGAGAAACGACACTATCAGTAAAACTTTTTGGGGTCTTATACAACATTATCAGTTTCGCAAAAAAAAGGATGCTATCATTAGGTAATTGACAGGGATAGAACACATAAGAGGAAACAATGTCTTAGATTGATTGACTACAGAACTCAATCATAAAAGAAAGAAGAAATATCTCATAATTTACAGATTAGACACATTTAAGAGCAAATATAAGGTTACTTCTGACTTAAGACTATTGGAGAGACCCTCACTCTACTAAAATGCAATTCTAATGTTACTACGTCACCCAAAAGAAAAGGAACTACTACACAATCCAAAAGAAAAACCTACAAAGGAAAATTATCTACTAAAGGAAAGCAAACGACATTTTTGGATGGAACAAAATGCCAAGAAATAAAAAGAAACATAATGCTCTCAAAATTCAGCAAGTAAAAAAAAAATCATCTAATGGCTGACATACCTTATCATAGTCAGCTTCAAGCTTGATCAGCGGTGCAAATATGTTTTGATACTACATTAGAAGGATAGAGCCAAACTTAATTAACATGTCAACCACAGAAGTAATTCATGAATAAAATCCAGGGTGATTTTATGGAGCATCTATTAGACAACAAAAGTTAAACAAAATAGGATAGCAATATTAAAGACACCTGATAGGCATCTTCATACTTCAAGCCAACAGGCTGAGGTTCATCATCCACACCTGGCTTCTCAAGATCTTCCAAATCAGCATCAGGATTTGTCTTCCACAATTCTTCAATTTTATTTATTTGTTGAGCACTGATTTGCCGTGCCCGCAACTGTTCTTGCTCTGATGGAACCTGCAGAAGGCAATAGGTTACAGAAATAGGAGAGGAGCAAAACTCAGAAAGCACCATACGAGGAATCAAGAAAGAGTATCCCAAACCTTAACCAGCCACTGCAAGAAACACCTATCATTGATTAGGGGGCACCACTGACTCAAATCCCAATTCATATCCTTCAGCGCATTAACATTCAAACATGGTTCTCTGCAGAGGAGAACAACGACACTCTCGGTCTTGGCAGAGATGAAACCAAGAAGAAAGACGTTTCGACATCCACAGTTGTAGCACTCTAGAATTGTTTCTCCCAGTGGACTATCTTTATGAAGACAAACCTCCTTATGTTTCGCTCGGACCTAAGGTCAATGTTGTAGATTAAATTTAGTAATTTCGAAATGCCTTGTTTCTAAAGTGAGAATGACAGATGTACCAACTACAGGAAAAGCCAAGATACAGCTAGCAAACAGATATAGCTCATAACCTATTTTTGTCGATGCATGAATATATCCCACTCTTTACTATAGTAACAATATTCAAATGTTAGCACACTCTTACATGAATATGTGTCATATTTATAGGTGAACTCACATCTAACGGACATTGAGCATGTAAAAAAGAGAGATCAAATAGAGTGCATCAACTCCCTTAATAAATCAGCAAAAGGTTCTGCCTTCGCTCTTTATTTATTTTTAAGTAGATAATGCCTTCGCTTCTCAGCTTTGATAATATACAGATATCAGTTTAATTTTCCCTCTACATCTAAGAAAGTAGACTTGCAAAAGAAATAAAATCTTCAACTAACTACAAGAACCTAGTTATCAGAACAAGAAGAAATGGACACCACAAAATTATAGGCCCTGATATTAGCATTCCAAACACAAGAAAACGGGTATAAAGAACAACGGCTTCATATTACCATGTTGAATATCCGTCACCATGACGCCATGTCCAAGAGAAAGAACAGAACAAGGGAAATGAACTCATACATAACAGCAGAGTATCCGAAAGGGAAAGAGAACATATTTAGAGGCACAAAGGATTCTTCATCAGTGACAAATAAGCTCAGTTCCATAAATTAAACAACTACTAATACTAGATCATTTTAATCAAACTAGTTGGAGTTGGTTGTACAAATCCCACATTCTTTTTTAAACAAAACAAGGGGTCGTTTGGTAGAGTGTATTAGGAAAAATCATGCATGCATTAGCCTTGTGTAGTATTTTTACCTTGTTTGGTGCTCTTTTCTAACCTATATATAACTAATGTTTGCATTAGTTATGCACTCAACTGAGTATTACTAATACCATAAATTTTTAGCTATTAGCAATGCAATGATTTTAGTGCATGCATTAGCTGATTAAAGACCCAATTGCCCCTCAAAACCTTTTTTTACATCTTTTCCACCATAATAGTGGATGGTATCTTTGTTAATAGATTTTTTAATGCAATGCATGCTATTTTAATGCATAAAAATAGTCTATGTATAATTAAAGCAAGCATAACTAATCCATGCATTGCTAATGCAAGCATTAGTAATACACTCTATTTAGAGTTATTCTTATACACTCTACGAACAACTCCTACGTTATAGATTAAAATGAGGAACAACTTAGTACTAAGATATAAATCCTCTACATTCTTTTCCAGTTGGGCATGATTGATTCCACCTTTCAGTAAGTTGTTCTCCAGTTCCTAAAATTGCCAATAAATTGATTTATTAAAAAGTTACTGGTAAAGTCTTCCTGATCAGTCCAATGCAACAGCTTTCTACAATTCCCACCAGCTATAGTAATTGTCATCATCCCTGACAGCCACACTATGGGAGCTCAATTCTTCTTTCTTTTTTTTTAAAGGGGAAATGGGGAGGGGATTACAAGGTGGGGAAATGAAACTCGCACCAATAATGTGAAAGTTCAAGTAGCCAACAACCAAGATACTAAGATTCTTCATGGGAGCTCAGTTCAATTCTTCTTCTCTCTCCTTTTTTCAACCAGAGGCAGCAAAAGCCTTCAATTGCATCATACAAGGAAAAAACAAAACAGCAGGTCTGAAAAGATTTTTCATGCAATGACCGTAGGTCAAAACACCTCACACCATTTTTTTGATAAGTTACAACACCTCATTACAGACAAAATTACATAATGTGATCGAAAGCAGCTATATATTCACAAGTTTAAAGCTTCTATTTCAAAAAAACACTATTCTGTCCATAGGTCCACACTACTATTACTCGCAATTCTTCTTTGAAAAGTAAAGTAACTGTCATTTCACAATTCACACTAAATTAAACATCACACAGCATACAGAAAGTAGCTTGTCATTTGTATATCAAAACATTTGGTCCCTCTTTCAGCATATTTCCATAATCATAAGTATTTAACAAAACACAAGAAACTAAAGCATACATACCAAGTGATTAACAATATGAGAACCCGAAGTATTCCCTCTCGAATTACAGAACCATTTGCGGCAGGATGGGACGTTACACCTAACCACACAAGCAGGATTCGTCACTCCACAGTACTTACAAGCATGTTCAACCGCAAAATCCCCTTTTCCATACTCAAAACTCTCATCATCACCAGTCTCTTCAAAATTCAACCCGCTCATCCCTGCCGCCAATGCATCCACCGCCACCGCTGCTGCCTTATTACTACTAATCTTACTACTACTACTCCGGCCACCATCACCGCCACGTGATTTACCTGACGCTTGAGAAGCATCAGATGACGACTGCGGACGATCAGGAGCTTCAGAGACTAAGGAATCAGACGGTGTAGGCCAAGCAGATGATCTAATTGGCTGTGAAAGCTCATGAAACTCAGGATAATCAAATTCTTCTCCCTGTGTGTTGAATTCCAAAAATGTGTACGCATCGTTACCCGTGTCCGGCTGCGACGCTGTGTCGTACAAACTATTCCCCTGAGAATCCATTTTTGGTGATGACAGTACTCGTTAATCACATACGAATTCAGCGTCAGCGTTAGGGTTAGGGTTTAGGAATTTGAATGCGAGGAAGAAGAAGAAAACAAATTGTGTTTTTGTTTGAGATTTGTTGGAGAGAGTTAAGGATTTACAGTGTATGGAGGTTGAGGGAGATCGAAGAAGAAGAGAGATAGATACAGAAATGTTGAATGTATAGGTGAGTGCGTTGTTGTTATTCTTATTTTTTCCGTGAAGACGTCAGGGTGGGGGTGGGGGGGTGGAGTAAAGACGGGGAGGTCACGTGAGATAAGACTTGATGCTCTGTGTGATTGGGTGATTTTCGTTTGGTCTTGTGTCATGGGCACGTGACTCAAGGGTCGCGCGTTTCGCGTGTTTGAGTTATTCTTTTCTGTGCGACTGACTGATAGGAAAGAGTGAATATCGCGTATCAGGATACAAGGTTAATAGGGTTAGAGTGTCATCTTGGTTTGTGAAATTTTAGGCTTATTAGTGTCTGTTATAGTTATAGTATTACTCGTATTCTTATAGTTTTTGTCATAGACTATTTTGTTATGTTTTGATTATCGCACTATAATATTATCGTTATTATCTGTTTCTTGTAGATTTCATAATGCTCTTCTTATTAACTGTTATGCTTTCTTCATTAATTATTTTTCTATTACTTGAATTTGACGCACTTGAGCCGAATTTTTAGTTAAAATCATTTTGAAATATGACTTAAATCTAATATACATTCTTATGTTATATAACTGAACAAAAAAACATCCTCGCACTTTTCAAAAAATTGCAAGATTCACCAACAAAAAATGTGTCAGAGCAAATGAATATATGTAATTATGTGATTTTTCTAATTTTTAAAAATTGTCAATTTAAATCTTATTCTGACAAAATGTGTTCAAATTCTCAATATTCTTTGTAAAAACTAAAAGCATGAACAAACATAAATCGTAAGTCCTAACTTCAAAAAAAAAAAAAACTAAAGGGCAACTTTCACATATAGCAAATACAAAATTCAAATTTGTATGCTATAGTAAAGTTTGTATAATTGCGCTCCATAACAAATATATATATATACTATACATATACAACTAAAAACTATGTCCATTTCGCTATACATATATACAAAGAAGCAATTGTATAATTCGTTGATTCCTCTTCAGATTTGTATACAATTGAATCAAATTGTATAAAACGAAAAAGAGAGAAATTATATACAATTTGAACATGTAAAATGAGAAAGAGAGAAAGGCAAAACAGTCTTTGGCATGAAATATACAATTGAATCGAATTATATGAAACGAGAAAGAGAGAAACTATAATCGAATTGTATAAAACGAGAAAGAGAGAGGCGGCAAAAGAAACTTGGACAGGAAAATATTTATAAGGTATAATTATAAGTGTATAGGACTGATATATATATATATATATATATATATATATTTTGCATGTGTATATACAATTTTCTTCCGCTTTATACAAATAGAAAAATAATTTATACAATTATATTGTATAAAGCGAGAGAGGCAAGCAACACTGGCAAACAGTTTGCTAAGAAACACAAATAAATCAAACTGCTTGCTAAGAAACTCAAATAAATCAAACAATAACTATTGTATTTATTTTACATTATTAATTTACTATTTTATACAATTATCCCTTAACTAAACGCCTAGATAATTTAGCTAAATTTCCAAACGGGTATAAATGTGAATCTTATTATATATAAGACAAATAAGTACTAAATATTTTATTCAAAAAAAACTCTTAATAATTAAATGTAATATTTTCAAAATTGATTTTTCTCCATAATCTTTCTAACCATCAAAACCTACTTTATAAAAACCTTAAAATTTATCGAGGCAAATTTATGTAATTCATAGAGATGTCCTACTTACTTGAATCGAAAGTATCCCATCGAAAGGCTCTAGTCAAGTATCTGAATAAAATATTCTCTACCAATTGTAAAATAGTCATGTTTCAAGTCCATCTTCAATTCTACTTCTAACACCATACTAACCATACGAACAAGAGTTGTGGTGTAATAGTAAATACTCATTTATCTTTAACTAAAAGATTTCAAATTCAAGCTACTTTAAATATGAAATCGTCTTTGTTAGAGAGCGCTTTATCTCAATGTGAAACTTTGCACCTGAATACCAGACATCGAGTGGAAAAAAAAAATCCATTTCTAATGATAGCTAAAAAGCATTAAGAAATGGTAACCAAGATGTGGATCGACCGACGAATATTAAAAAAAAAAGCTTGTACCAAGTGTAACATATAGAATTGACGAAATGCGACTTCTGGTGTCATTTTCAATTTTCATAATTTTAAAAAAATGCAAGTGTTATTAAAAGCTCTCTCTATTAGCAAAAGGCAGGTGCCATTATAAACTGCAGAAGCCCCTATCTACCAACCACGTTCTCTTCATGCCACTTTTTAATCTGCAAAAGCACACAAATTATACAATATCATTCCCATGTGTACAGAGTTATAAATATATATATATATATATATATATATATACTAGAAATTACTTATAAATGACCATTTGAACTAATTTGTTCAATTTTTAGTTCTTACATAACTTTATAAAAACCAACGCTTAAGCATAATACATGTAGAAACATTGTCTATTTTGCATTGTACCTTCTTTGGGTGTTAGGTTTACTCAAAAGGTCATGAAGTTATATCTGGTTGTTTAAATCAGACCATAATTGAAATTGTAAAATTTCGAGAGTGTTTGAATTGACTTAAAATTTGATCAAATCTATTTTAAAATGATTTTTAACTGAAGAAGAAGCTTAGACGGGACAGGAAAGAGGAGGGTAAAGGAAGCCGCTAATTAATGGCTACGCTAGCTCGCTCTAGTGCAGTATTTAGGCCTGATTAGAATTTTTAATTTATGATTTATTTTTATTATTTTAACTTTAAAATAAGAGCTTATAAACGCTTTTAAACTTTATCCAACACTTAAACAGCTTAAGAACCATTTTAAGCTAAAAACACTTGAAATAAGTCAATCCAAACACACACTTAATAGTCTGATAATAGTCAGGGTGGAGTGATCAGAGTGAGTATTACACTAGCTCGTAAATAAATTGCAAAAGATCGATCAAATGAATAGTTTTTACTTTTTTTTTTTCTATCCAAAACATTCCAAAATTCAAAATTCAAAAAAATAAAACACCAAAAAAAGTTGTGAACGCCAAACCATTTCAAATATATCACTTTTTGATTTTGAAAAAAATAAAATAATCTAATTTGCATACCCATTCTGAAGGACAAGATGATTTGAAAGCCTTCCCAAGCTTTTCACACTCCGAGTCCTTGTTGCCCTTCTCTTCAACGCATCTAATCATTCATTACAAGTCAAAATATAAAAACTTATCAAAACGGCAAATTAACAGCAAAAAATATAATTCTACTTTTTCTTTCCTTCTATTAATGGAGATATAATCATAATTAACATTGTAGGAAGAAGGGAACAAACTTAAGGTAGCTGCGAAAACAAGCATAACAACGGCGAATTTCATCAGCAATTGCAATAGCTTTAGCTTTCTCTTCCGTTTCAAACTGCAATCTCACATCCACAAATTCATCACTCAATAAACACAGATCAATAAAACATATTAGTAGTAGGGCACTCGGCCCATAGAAATTAAAAGTTTGAATTCAAATTTTGATTTCAAATCACAAAATCTCAATTTCAAAATATTGAAATCTACAGAGTTTTCAAGTGGAGACCAGGTGATCAGTTGAGGAAGGAGGCGGCGGCTTAGAAACAGTGCCAAATTCATGAACAGGGCGAGGTGCTTGTTCGCCTTTGGCTACTTTGTTAACATCTCTAGCTCTCATTTTGTCATGTGGATCTACTTGAGCTGATGACATTTTTTTCACTATAAACACACACAGAAACTCCAATTTCTTCTTCTCCTTCTTCTTCCTCTTTTTTGGTGTGTGTAAATTAATTTGATATGAGCAGAGAGAGAGAGAGGTGAGTACGCACTGAAGAAATAAACAGCGTGAATGCTGATATAATGCTATCAAGTTTACAAAAGACACGTACCAAATATATAAATGAAACGTGTCACCTCACACTGCTAAGGTTTGGCATGTCTTTATGATTATGATGATTTAAGAAGTTTAGTTTTTTAAAATTTTGAATATTAAATGATTAAGATTATTATTTAATTATATATTTATGTTCGTCAGTAGTGTTGGTGGGATTGATATACTGGGTTGGGTGACGATTGATAGTGATGGTGATTATGATGATAAAATTGGTTGATGTTAATAGTTGGCAGCGTTGATGATGTGGTTGAAGGATATGTGGTGTTTGATGATGTGTTGTTGACATGATAGTTTGCGACGATTTTAGTTGATGGCGATAATGATGGTTGACGATGTGTTAGTTGTAGTTATCGGTGGTATTGGTGGTGTTGGTTATTAGTATGGATTGACCGCAATAGCGGTAGGTGTGGTTTATAATGGTGGTAGAGACGGTAATGTTAATGGTAATTAATATAATTATAATGATGTAGGTGAATGTATGGTAATTGTTGATAGTAATAATTAGGAGTGATGGTGGTTGTCAGTGATGGTTGTGTGGTTACTGGTGGTAATTGAGAATAATAACATAGGTGGTTAATGATGGTGATCGATGACATAATTCACTCCTCTTTTAACTAGATGTGTCAAATTTTTATAGCTTAACTTGCTAATGTTATCCAAATTTTGAAGTGAAATTTCCGAAACCTTGGTCACATTTGCTCAATTCATTTGATGAGTTTCTTGGAAATTTCCTCATGGTGTTAACTCCCCATTCTGTAATTCTGTTCAATGAATATAAATATCACTTCACAATAAACACAAGAAAATCATTAAAACATTAAGCTCAGAATAATGTGGCATTGCTCTTTCTCTTCCCTCTCAATTTGCTGCTTATTCTTACTACTAACAATAATTCCTACACACTGTTACCTGATTTCCCCACCATTGTTAGACTTGATCAACTCAACCTGCAAAGAATGCTCAGATAAGTCAGCAGACATAAACTACTTCTGTGTTACTTCACTCCAAGTAATTCCTATAACTCATGTTACCAACTTACGAGGAGTAGGAATTGTAGCAATGGAGCTGGCTCTAGAAAATGCTACCAACACGATTTCGACCATTGAGAAGATGCTCAGTAGCAAAGAGTTTGATCCTTTTGCTATGAACTGTTTAAGAGATTGCTTGGAATTTTATGCAGATGCTATTACCATGCTAGTGGATGCTTTTGTCGCGTTCTTGGCTGAGCATTTTGATATAGCTACTGTACTAATGAGGACAGTAATGGATGCAACATCAACGTGTGATGAAGAGTTCACTGAGAAGAAAGGAGAGTTGACACTACTCGCAAATGAGAATTACAATCTCTTCCAATTAAGTGACATCTCCTCGTGCATCATTAAACAAGTTTCCTCTGTTCCTTCTCAGCCACCTAATGTATCTTCTTAAGATGTCAGCTATAAATTGTTTACTGATATCAAAGGGTTGCCAAATTCTTGTAGAAATACTGATCAACAAGTCTTGTTATCCCCATCCCCCGTTTCCTTTTCCCCTGACAAGGATATTCGCACATCAAAGTTGAAAACACACACATTAGAGGTCAATTAACAAGAGAACTGGGACGAAAACAAGATAAATGGCAACAACAAAAAGAGCACTATATAATCAAGTGTTAAGATCCATTTAGTTAAGGGTGAGATTTGTCACTTCAAAGGCCCTCCCCGAACTGTTTCTGAAAACCCATCTCCATCCCCTTAGACCTCGCGTTACATTGTGCTAGCTTCATACATTTCAGTCTAGATTGTTCAGAAGAGGCAGCTCTTAGCTGCTTTCTCAGCAATCGCGTGCAGTCAAGGAAGGATATTAACAGTACTTGCAAGCCACAGCTGATTGTCATGATTTATCAAGACATGAACTGGTGGAACCCTTGATAAAGCAAGGTTCAGTAGGTATAAATTA
The DNA here is from genome assembly GCA_022817965.1 of Solanum lycopersicoides. Lineage (NCBI taxonomy): Eukaryota > Viridiplantae > Streptophyta > Magnoliopsida > Solanales > Solanaceae > Solanum > Solanum lycopersicoides. The sequence goes on along the minus strand of CM040625.1, from coordinate 82,171,584 downwards.
TACTGCTGAATAAAACACACAGTTATGGGAAACAAAGTGCACGATTTTGTTAGCAAGAAACTTTAGTCAACACAGAAGTAAATGTAACTGGAGAGTATATGATTACCCAACACCCTCACTGTTTAAACCAATAATAAACTTGCTAGTTCATCAAGACAAACATACACAGAACATTTCAAAAATGTTACATTACAAATATTATGTTTGTATGTCATAACGTAAAGCATGGTGTTCTGGGATGCTCATGAAGATATATTTGTCGAATGAACGTCAATGAACTCCCTAATACTTGAATGAACTAGAACAAATATTTTGCAAGTAAACGGACATGATAATGAACCAAGGGAAAGGATGGAAATTTCCTTTTCCCTTCTCAATTTTATCTAAGAAGCAGTGCACCAACCAAGCATTGGAGATGATGACAACAAAATTTGAAGTCGCAGGCACATGTACTGATCAGCTGGTACTCGCAAATTTGCATTTCTTTCCATGATTTGCGGATAACCACATCCAAACAAATAAAGAGTTAAGAAGTGAAAAATAGTAGAAAATTATCAATTGGCTAAGCCTGAAATGTTCTCTTTAATTGAGTGGGACAGCAGATAACTTCGCAGTTGGCACTAGTAGAATGCTTAAAAAGAAACAATCATGTTCATCGTCCAGTATGATTTTTGATTGTTGCCCATCGTCTAGTATAACTTCTTTGATACATGTTTTTTTATAGCACTGCATTTGATGCAAAACAGGAATTATCATTTTTACCACACTAATTAAACTTGCTGGAAATATGATTTCTCAGAATTGTTGATACCATACCCCCAAAAAAAAAGGAGAAAATCTGAAGTCTACCGTTCCAATTGAGTTCTTTTTCTGATAAAAGTGCAGATTAATCATCTCTTTTAATAGTGATTTAGGAAATTAGGTAAAACATATCATAAAAACACATTGTTGCAATACTTACTAATAACCAGGTAAAGACATCTGCCTAAAAATGAACGCAAAATCATAAACTTTCTGCTAATATGTAATTGTTTCAGCTTGAAATTATCTAACCATGACATGTCATGTGCTTTCCTCCTCTCAGAAATATGCATAGCTGAGAGTTATTCAACTAAACCTAGATACTGCTAATCCTGCAAGCTGACCTAGATTATATAGGCTCTTCGAATTTGTAATAAAGTTCACAGCAGATTTGAGCTTTCAACATTCCTAGAACATAATCATGCAACATGCAGTAGTCTAACTATGAAGAGTGTGCGTGTTCGTGCTCAGCGAGCAAGAGTAAATTCATTAAGAAAACCTTAAGATCATGATAAGAATATCACAATTCAGGATTAGCCAAGGCAGTAAAGCACTTAACCTCAGGCTGTATAAAGTATTTTACTTGAATTTTGGCTATCCTGTACCATGCCTACCAAGTTGTGCAATCAATAAGATGACTTAACATCTAGCATATACAACAAAAGTATAAAAGATAAATACATTAATATTTAGCAAAAAGAGTAAATTGTTAATGCTGTAGTATTTTAGCAGGGAGATAGATAACATTACCTGGAGACCTCCAGTCAGTCAGTCAGTTTCAGAGTTTAACCCTCCCATCAATTGTCTCCTTTCAAAAGGCTAGATTTCTGGCTCGTTTTCCATTAAATGTAAGATTTTTTATTAAGTCAACTTAGCTCTATACAATAATTGGAACAAGGAAGTTTAGAAAACCCTCACAAGTAATAGAAATGAATGATGATGCCATGGGTTGCTAAAAACACAGACAGAGAAGGGGCAGAGAGAAGAAATTAGAAGATAAAACCGAAGATACAAAATTTACAAATATGGAAGTTCTTAACTTTGGCATGAGGTTCAATATTTAATTGTCTTAGCTAAACTGGTTGTGAGTAGTGGCGGCAGTGATGTAGCAAGGAGAGAGAAGAGAGAAGTGTAAAGGACAGATCTAGTGGTGTGGAGATTGTGGCAGAATGGCAGGTGAAAAGAACATGAATGGTAAGAGTGAAGGTTCGATGGTGGTGATCGCAGTGGTGACGGGGATGATGCATTATGGTGGAGGAGGTGGTGGCTGGGAGGGAGAATGAGGAAGAAGAAATAGTTATTTTTTTTGTTAAAAATGCAAATATGACTTTCACATGCTTATAATAGGTGTATTACACACCATGCCATGTCAACAATCTGTATATTAAACACAATTTGAATATAGTTCAAGTGTCAAAATGAAATTATTTTAGATGCTGATTGATTAGTTCTTAAAAAAAACTGAATAGCTGTTATTACTAAGATCAATGTGTATACATAGCAAAATATATCACAGGGGGTATGATTGTTCATGAAAAATCTTTTGATCATATAGGTACAAGTTATATGTTTTAAACCATTTCTGAATGAGGAAAGAGCGGTAAACAGTTATGTTCATAGATTATTATGAATAAGTAAGGAGCATAACAATGTAAAGTTTGCTAGTGGAAACTGAAGCTTAAACAAAAGCAGTGACAGAGAACAGAGGAACTATCTCATTTTATAAAATTGGATACTTACATACAAGCTGCTACACTCTTCTTGGCAATACAAGTAACTTTAGTACTGTAAAATGCAAAATATGATTTTCTTTAGGTTTAGGAAGAACAAAAGCCTGAAGGACCTCCAAAAGCACTAATCTGGCTTAAACTTCTGCTGCATAAACCCCTTCTTCTCACGTTCATTTCTCGTAATATCATCCTGACATGATGTAAGACCATGTTCTTTAAGGTAGTTCTGTTGCTCCAATGTTTTCCAGTCACTCAGCTTTATATACCATAGCAATGCCTTCTCATGGATCAGGCTGCCACTGGAAAAGGGGTACTTACGCAGAAGCTGCTACACCCTTCTTGGGACACAAGTACGTTAAGCACCATAAAAAGTTTGCTTTTTCTTTCGAAAAAAGTAGTGCCAGCAAGACTTCCAAAAGTGTTAATCTTGCTTAAATTTCTGCTGCATGAACCCCTTCTTCATCATCATCACTTTCATTTCCTTCATTATCTTTTTCCTCACCTGTGCCTAGTAACAAACTTTTCTGATCTATTGGAACAGCATTTCTTTTGTAGTTCCAAACAAGCATTGAAATGTAATCCTGAGGTGAGATCAGACCTTGTTCTTTTAGACAGTTCTGTTGCTCCTCCAAAGTTTTCTGGTCACTCAGCTTGATATACTCCAGCAGTGCCTTCTCATGATCGGGCCTCCAAGCCACTGGAAAGGGGGTGTAATCAGTTTCTGGTACCAGGGACATGCGGGTGTACATGAGCCCATCAATTGACTCCACCAGACCCATCCTCAGCAAGTTATGGTATTCTGGTGACTGTCCCTTTTTCTCCTTCAGAGGACGACTAAGAGTCCTAGAACCAATCTTGTAAACCTTTGCTCGTGACCGAAGCTTGTATTTTGCAGCATAGAGCTTAGCAAGTGAACCCCTAATGATATAAGAACAAAAATTAACAATCTTTTTTCTATTATCAGCATACCTGAACCATTCCACCATTGTTGACAAAAGCTTATTCATCTGAGCATTTGTATGGGCTTGAGTTGCATGAAACATTCTAAAACACGGCTGTGGATCTGGATCCCTGTCTCCCTTGAGAAAGTTCAACTTTCTAAATTGTCTAATGCACTGTTTCAGGCTAGCTGTGACAGATAACAGTGTCCCTACACCCTTTTCACTAATGATTTTCCCACCAGTAGCAGTATATCGGAGTGTGGGATAGACTACTCTACGGCACAATACATGATCAAGAAACATAATACCTTTTGTTATGTGTTCAATAGGAAGGCTCTCATTGTCAAGCTTGAGCATATATTTCTGATCACAGAACTCAATCAACTGCTTTCTTAGCGTTGCAGCATCTGCTCTTGGTCCCCTTACCCCTATTAGAATGTGACCACCAAAACGGATATAATCAATCTTCCTGGTCTTGTCAGGCCCACTGGTAGGAACAAATTCGGGCCAAGAAGTATTTCCCTGTTCTACTTCCCCATCAGGACTATTCCAAATGACATCATTCTTCGAAGGCCGATAAAACTCTTGAATCTTACCTTCCATCCAGCGGTCCAACTCATCAAGACAAACATTAGCCAGAAGTGGACTAAGTATACCACAATGCCCCCATGAAGGAACTTTCTCAGCCTCCTCTGGAGCAAAGCCAAAGAACGATTCTAGCCAGTATGGATCAGGCTTAGGCTCATCATCTGCTAAGACTCTCTTCTTCTGATACTTTCTTTTCGTCTTCTTCTTTTTCTCAACATCATCAGGTCTGGTAGTTACCACAGGAGTAGTTAAAGCAGCCTTTATCAAATCAACTACCTTCTTATCTCTAACATCCCTCATTAAAGCACTAATGACCATCCCAACCTTCATCCCATCCAAAACTGTACTTAAATCCCCTTTTATATACCACAAATACCCTGCAAAGCTTCTCCTAATAACCCTCAAAGCTGTATGTGCAGTCCTTCCAGGTCGAAAAGCAAACGACTTCTGTGAAAACCGAGCCTCATAAACCGGCTCCAATATCATAAACAACACTTCCTGCACAATCCTATCCTGAAACGCACTTGGCTGTGTTGTAGTCAAGATAGCTTTAATCTTCCTCTTCGACAACGACTCATAATCTGTCTTATCCCTAGGAGATTTAATAAAAAACTCCAACCTAGCTCCCCACTTAAATCTATTATCTAAAACTGCATTTCTCAAAGCCAACAAATCTTCAAGTGCTGGTCGAGTAATCGCATTGCGAGGCATATACGCACCCGTATCATCAGCAGAAACTTTTTGATAAGCTAATACCCACAACTCAAATCTCCTTAAATAATCAGTTAAATTATTCACTGTCTTATCAGATTCTCGAAAACTATCAATCCACATTTTACAACAAAGTGATATACTATCTTCTTTCATCAAGGTGGCCGGATCATTCGGGTCCGGTGCTCTCCTATTAGACTGTGTTGAAGTATACATAAATGCACGAAATACAGTAAAACCATTATTTCTAGGGTTACAAATACTCAATTCAGGGATAAATAAAGCATTGATTTTTGCAGAAAAAAATGAAGAAAATTGAAGTACCCGATAACTGGATAATACAATACGTTGATGCATCAGAGATTTTGCATCTGCGACAGAAAATTCTTCGAATAATTATTCAATAATTTGAGTTGAAATGAAAAAAATTGAAAGAAAATTGAGAAAAGTGAAAACCTTAAACCCTATTACTAAACCCTAAACGGGTATCGATCAACCCACGAGCTATTTCGGGTTATTTAACACAGAGATATTCGGATCCAAAATGAGGGTACAATTTGCATAGAGTAGCCAGTTTTCATCCGTGTTCAATATTTTAAAATAAAACTCTTCTTTCTTTCTTTTTTTTTTTAAAAAAAAAGACTCAAATATGTCATCGAACATTTAGAAATGACTTATTTATGTTATCAGTTAAAAGTTTGGCTTATTTATGTCATTACTGTTAAAGAAAAGGCTCATTCATTCCATTATTTTTAACAGTGGTTTTGCAAAACCATTTTTGACACGTGGTCAATTATAATTCGGCCATGTCATCAATTTTTTTAATTAAAAAAATAAAAAATAAATCAAATTTATTCAAAATTTTGATTTTTTTTATTAAAAAAATTGATGACGTGACCAATTATAATTTGGCCATGTCATTAATTTATTTAATAAAAAAATCAAAAAAAAATTAATTAAATTTTTTCAGAATTATGATTTTTTTATTTAAAAAATTGATGATGTGGCCACTTATACTTTGGCCAAGTCATCAATTTATTTAATTAAAAAAATCAAAAAAAATTAATTCATTTTTTTTTCATAATTATGATTTTTTTATTAAGAAAATTAATGACGTGGCCGAATTGTAATTGGTCACGTGTCAAAGATAATTTTGCAAAACCACCGTTAAAAAATAAGGCATGAATGAGCCTTTTCTTTAACGGTAATGGCATAAATGAGCCAAACTTTTAACTGATGACATAAATGAGCCATTTTTGAAAGTTCAATGGCATATTTGCTTATACCATTTAACTACTCATCATAACTATAGTTTGCTATAATTATCACTTGCGACTAATATTACACATTAATTACGTGGGTTGACTTCGAATTTGTATAACTAGTCACGTTTGTATATATATATATATATATATATATATAATTCGTAATATACAATTATCTAACCGATATACATATACAATTCACTTCTCTCCCGCTCTCTCGCTCGCATCTCTCCTCCCTCTCAGTCTCGCTTGCCATATATGTAAATGCATATGTATAATATACAATTATATATATACATATACAATTCACCTTTCTCCCACTCTCTGCCCTCTCTTACTCGTCTCTCTCCTCCCTCTCCCAATCTCGCTTGTCATATATACAAGTACATATGTATGATATACAATTATCTAACCGATATACATATACAATTCACCTTTCTCCCTTCTTTTATCCATCTCTCTCTTCTCTCTTTCAGTCTCGCTCGCCTCTCTCCTCCGTATTATCAAACTATAGTTATGGAGAGGAATTAGACTATTTTTAAATGGCTATATGTGAAATATTCCCTTTTTAAAACTAAAAACTCTATCTCGAGCCAAAATCAAACAACAAATTAAAATCGAAGAGTGTTTCTTTGAGAGAAAATTTATGCAGTTAAGCAAATTTATACTATTTAATTAGTCATCATAGTTATAGTTTGTTTTAATTATCAATCGCAACTAACATTAACCATTAAATATGTGGGCTGATCGAATTTGTATAATTAGTCATGTTTGTATAATTCGCCACATTTGTATGATTCGCAACTAACAACTATTCGTCTGATTTTTATTTCTATGTGATGGTTTATATATGTATATAATGATGATTTTCTTTGATTTTTCAGTTTCATCACCATATACATTTAATTTTTTGTGTATAACTTTTTAAAGCTTGTATAAACGTGTAATTTTCGAATTTTGTATAATATAATTTATATAAATTAAATTGTGTAATATAATTTGTATAACTGTTTAAAGTTCATATGTTTATGTTTGCATTAATTAGTTATTTCGAATTTTATCATATTTGTATAATTTCAAACTTTATATTACTCAATATTACAAAAACACGCTCATTATACAAACGTACCCGCAAATTATACAAATTGTTGCCCTCTCACGCTAATTATATAAACGTATCAATATACATATAAAATTCATCTCACTCCCACTCTTTGTCCTTGCTCGCATCTCTCTTCCCTCTCCCAATATCGATCGCCACTCTCCTCCATATAAGTTATAACATGTAGCTATGAATCGTAACTAGCAAACTATAGTTATTGAGCGTAATTAAATTATCCTTGAGTGATTATATGCGAAAGTTTCCTTTATTTTAAGGGTCTAAGTGAATAAAATGCACAAGGACGGCAGAATTAATAACTATTAACGATATGTAAAGAAATTTCATTTTATTTGTTCCAAATTAAATACATAACAAACTATACAATAGATTTTACCTAATTTCTGTTTCATATAAGCATTGAATTGTAATCAAGTTATTCCATACACGACATTATTTGATAAGTCTGATTTGGTAACCTTTTTTTTAATAGACAGAAAGTGTATTTTTTAACGTAGAGTAAGAATTATGGTGTAACGGTTAATATGTATTTGTTATCAATTAATTATGATCAGATTCGAATCTTGTGGGATACAAAGTCATGCCTTTAATGAGTGTTTTACCTAGATATTCTATCAAAATTATTATCGAATTTCAATGAAATATTCTAAAAGTCACAAAATCCAAACATATTAATTTAGATATTTTTAAAATAAATAAATTAAAAGCTATGATAAAATATGAGTCATGATATGCATGATATGTTATAGCAAATCGTATACACTATACATGTTAAAATGTATCTTAATTAAAGAGATATTTCAACAAATTTATTTCATTAATTATCTTACAAGTCCATGTACGAGGTAAAAGCTACGTTATATGTTATTAATAGACACTTGTCAAATACGTTTAATCTCAATGAAGTTGGAATTAATTATATGATTTTTTTTGGATCGTATATCAAATTAAATTCATTTCATATTAATGTTATTCAAAATAAAAATAAAAATAAAAAATAATAAAAGTCCTCTATTATCTTGTAACTAGCATGATATATCGGCTATATTATAGCCATTATAGATCTTTTTATTTCTTTCTAATTAGTTCTCTATCTTTAGTTAAGTTTTAATGTAGTATGCCAGATTGTAAATGTTACGAAACAAGTTCATTTGATGTAATTTAGCGCTATAATATCTCATTTTTATATCATTTGCTAGTTTTTATATTTTATGTGAGATTATAGGCTCTACGAGACACATTCATCAACGTAATTTTAGATTTTAATATCTTCGCTAAGAGTGTATTTGGTATGCAAAATTATATGTAAATATTATTTATGCGGACAATAAATATATATATATATATATATATATATATATATATATATATATATATATCAATATTGCATTACTAGCTAATGCTGAATTTTCTACAAGTATCAAAATGTAAACAAAATATTGTCTTTCAAATCCTAGATTTTGTGCAATATTATATAGGATTTTTTTACAAAAATAATTGGTTGGATTCACAATTTACTTTTTCTATTCTGTAAACCTGGTCGTGATTCGTATCTGTCATTATCTTTCTAATTAGTAAGTACATTACTTTCACCCAAATTTATATGATACACTTTTTTTTTATTTTGAGAGTAGAATAATTTAAATTTAATCTTAAATTTGGACATATATTTTCAAAATAAATTATTATAAAATCATGTAGAAAGTATATTATAACTTATAAGTCATAGTAATTAAAATAATAATAATTTAAAATATTAAAAAGATATATAATATGTCATTTGAGCCTAACTAATAGTATTTATTTAGTGATGATTTAAATTCGAAAAAGTTGGCTCTAAAAGAACAAATTTTCGATTTGTGGGACTTTCTGTTATTTCGTATACGTAATTAGTGTAACGGATTTATCTGATTTTTCGAAAGTTATATAGAATAAGATTAGAAATTATCCCTTATACTGGAAATTAGTTTTGTAGGTTATTAATAATAATTATTTTTTAATTATCACTTTTTAGAAGGAAAAAAAAATATGTCCATTTTATACCCTAGTAGATCTTCATTTCCGATATAAGAGATCTGAAATGTAATTTTCTTCTATTCATTTTATAAATAAGCTCGAGATCTTAATTCCTCGCTTCTTCTCTCTTGTTATTAGGTGTACTCTTTCATATCTGAATCTCGTTAGTAAAAATCTCCGTAGCTGATATTTTCTTATTAAACTAAAATAGTGTTTATTATCACTCTTTGTACTTATTCATGGCGCAGTCTACTCCACAAGTGGAACTGCCAATCCCAGGTTTGTCACTAGTTTTCCCTTCTTTTTTTAAACTATTTTATGATCAAAATTTGATATAATTCTTGTTTGATAATAATTCGGAAAAAAACCCCGATCATATTCTATATAGTATCTCGTTAGACAATTATATTAACATGTGATGTATTAAATTATGATAAATCAACACTCTTCTGGCTTCTGGGTGATTAAGTGATTTATGGTTTGGACTTGAGATTTCCATGTTGGTCGTTGGAGGTCTAAAATTTGAAACTCCTTGTCAGTGAAAGTAAGGAGTTTGGTCGAGTTTGCCTGGTGCGGATTACCTCTCATGTATGGTCAATGGTGCGGATTACCTCTTTTGTATGGCTTATGAGCTAGGGCGGGATTTTACGGTTGTGGATTTCACTTGTCATAATTTTTTTTTTAATTGATAAATCATTTTCACCATTGGATTAATTTAAAATCCATAGCTTTTTTCTTTTTTTTACAAGCGAAATCCATAGCAGCTATCCTTTGGGTGCACACATGGTAAAATCCCGCTCATACGCAAGAGCTCGCAAACATGTAACCGCACCAGGCTTGCCTGGTGCGACAAACTCGACCCAGAAGACAAAACCCTTTGCTTTCACTGGCAAGGGAATTCGAACTTGAAACCTCCAACATGAAAGTCCCAAACTCAAACCACTGACCACCCTTTTGGGTTAATCGATAGCTTTTAGTCCTTGTTGTACTAATTGTTCATTTTGTGTTGTAGAATCAAACAGGGAAATACCAGAAGATGAAACAAATGAGCATAAGAAAATTGGAAAAAAATCAAATATAAATTATGGATGGTGGTGTAGAATATTTATATACATCATTTGCTTAATTGGTGGTCAATGTGCAGCTACACTTTTAGGAAGATTTTACTATGATGAAGGTGGAAATAGTAAATGGATGGCAGCATTTGTTCAATCATCTGGTTTTCCAATTTTGATTCCTCTCTTGTTTTTCTTCAAATCTCCCAAAAAAACCGATTCTTCGCCTCTCGAAAAGCCATCAAAATTCACCCTTTATATGATCTACATAGCTTTTGGACTTCTATTAGCAGGTGACAACTTGTTGTATTCATATGGAATGTTGTTTCTTCCTGTTTCAACATTTTCCCTGATTTCAGCATCTCAATTGCCCTTTAATGCCCTGTTTTCCCTCGTGCTAAACGCGCAAAAATTCACAGCTTTAATACTCAACTCTGTTGTGGTTGTCACAATCTCAGCTGCATTACTAGCAGTTAACTCAGAATCTGAAACTAGTGAGCAATTTTCAGCTGGTAAATACGTGATTGGATTCATTTGCACGGTGGCTGCATCATCAGCTTACGCGTTATACCTTTCTTTATTAGAGTTAACATTCAAGAAAGTGACTAAAACCGAGTCATTTGACACAGTATTGAAAATGCTGTTTTATCCGTCTTTCGTTGCTAGTTGTTGTTGTGTTGTGGGGCTATATGTTAGCGGAGAAATGAGTATTTTGACAGCAGAGATGAATGGTTTTAGCAAAGGCGAAATTTCGTATTTGATGACATTGATTTGGACTGCAATTTTGTGGACAATTGGTTGGATTGGTATGATGGGATTGATCTCTGAAGTATCTTCATTGTTTTCAAATGTTATAGGTACTTTGGGTTTGCCTACTGTACCAGTACTTGCTGTGTTTTTCTTTCATGATAAAATGGATGGTGTAAAAATCATTTCTTTGTTACTTGCTGTTTGGGGATTTCTTTCTTATGTCTATCAGAATTATCTTGATGACACCAAAGACAAATCTACCAAATCTGAGGACATTGAAGCTACTACTACTCATTGACAAATTCTAAATGGCGAAAAACATAGCGCGTATATGCTGCATTATCCCTCCATTGGTGAAGCTGAGGCTAGAGGATAAGCGTAATTCTCCAGTGTCATATAGGTTATGCTAAATTATTCTCATGCTCTCCCTTCCGTCCGCGAAGCTGAGGCAGGAGGAAAAGCGTAATTCTCCAGTGTCATAGGTTATGCTACATTCTCATGCTTTTGTGAAGCTGAGGCAAGAGGAAAAACGTAATTCTCTAGTGTCATAGGTTATGTTACATTATTCTCATGCTCTCCCTTCCGTCTGTGAAGCTAAGACAGGCAAGAGGAAAATCGTAATTCTCTAGTGTCAGTAAGTTTTCCATTTGAATTTTCAAGTGTTAGTTTTTTTTTTTTTTGAGAGTAGTGGTGTTTATGTTTATGTAGTAGTGTGTTGATTTGAAAATATGAAGTTTTTATTATTACTATTGGACTCTATGAATTGTGAAAAATAGAGTATTATCTTGGCTCTTGAGTGATGAATTCAATATGGCAACATTTATTCTCCTTTTTTTTTCTTTAAAAGTGAAGAATAATTGATATTTAATTCCAGGATTTATTACATAATGGTTATTATTAATTAGTAGTAATTGTTTATTTAAGAAAGAATAAAATAAGTTACAAGATTTAGATGACAGTTGCATATGATCATCTTTTTTTTTTTTTGGTAAGAAGTTGTATTTTATTTAAAAGGTTACTATAATTTGTTGAATTGTTGCTCTTTAATCATCCTTTAGTAGTAAAAGCAAATAATCCCAGATATAGAAAATACATTAAATAAATCACCAAGGCAATTTAAGTAAGGATTGTTGAATTTAGTACTGGTTTAATTTCCAATTATCACATTTTCCTTCTATCAAAAATATTTTGGACGATAGCCTCTTATTTAAATATTTAAATTATGATATACTTTATTCGAATATGTAAACACATGATAAACTTTACTTAGTAATTTTTCACTTCAAAATGTTAATTCATTACTTCTGGTTTATAATCATTTCAATTTAAAGAATTAGTTCTTCTAAGAAATAGTGTTATGTCGAGAATTATTTAAATGTGAAAACGATATATTTCTATACTATGCGCATCGTAATAAATTTATTAGTATTTGTTATGCTTTAACATACTATCAGATATTTACGCTTTAGCCTCAATACTTATTTTTGGGGCAATTAATTTATTTGAATACACAATTAAAATTTCACCTTTGAAAGAAACTCAAAATATGAGATCTTTAATAAAAGATATTTATCTCATCATGAGCTTCGATCCTGATAATTAGCGAACGTAGTTAGTTTAACTTCAAAAAAATATTTCACATCATAAAATTAATTAATGATATTTTAAAATATTCAACAAATCTTTAATCTAATTAATCACAAGACTCAAGTTTTTCTTTACGTTCGCAAGTTTCTTATTAAATTAAAATTAAATAAATAAATTAAAATAAAAAAATATTATTATCAAAATCCTCTCTTATTTTTTATTGTAAGTTTATCCGCTAGTCCTTATTGAAGTGATAAATACTTTGATTTTGCTAGCTATCAACATCTTTGTTTTTATCTGAATTAGTTTAGATATTTTCCACCGGTCCCTATAATGACATTCTTTTAAAAAAATAAAATTTTAGTGCTGAAAATTTGAATTTAAAATATCAAGATAAACTTTAAATTTTAATTAATTTCTACTTTTATGTTTAAGAAATTCAAAAGTTATATACTATATCGTGATTTTTTATATGAATAACATATTTAGCATTAAAAGATACCTTGAAGGTTCCTCAAACCTATTTTTGAATTCTAAGATATATTATTTTAAACAAAATAGATTTTTTCAGATAAATTCAACATCATATAAAATATTTTTCCTCTCATTAATAGTCACATACAAGTCTATAGCTCCATATAGAAAGAATATAAAATAAAATGGCGGTTGCATACACATGGGTCATGGCATGTACTAGTATCTGATTTTATCTTTACATAATAAATTATTATAAATATGAATCTTAATTTAACTTCAGTGAATAACTATGTCCTTCAATTTTAAATGTGTCCATATAGATATATAAATTTGTATAAAATTAAATAAGTAAATATAAATATTGTATATAACACAATATACGTAGAAACATCATGTAGGACTTTAAATTGTCATGTAGGGTGTTATATAGGACGAATGTGTTCATTTGCTCAATTTTATACAAGTTAAAGTGTCTACTTGTACAAATTCAAAGTTAAAGATCATAATTGTCAACTGACGCCAAGTTAAATGTCATGTTTACGCATTATGCCTTTTTATCTTTGCTATAAGTTAATGCTTGCACTTTAGGTTGTGTATTTAGTCTTAGCTAGGAAGAAAGTTCTATTGAAAGCATTACTTAAAAAAAATCGTAATATATTATCTGAATTTAATTAAAACTTTAATATAAAAATTAAAATTCAAATATAGATTCCGAATATCGAATAGAAAACTAAAAAGGAAAAAAAACTTGCTTTTAAATTATGAAATTCCAAAGTGTTGAAATTTTAGGTGGAGATTATTTCTCCAATTGCTACCAACCAAATGTTTTATCATTTGGGCAGGAACCAAGGCATATTAACTGCATAAATTTCGTTTTCGTATAAGCATTGGATTCAATGAGTGATTAAGACTAGTAATGAAGTCATTTTCATACACGAAGCTCCTGTGATTATGGTATGATATATATCGAATTATTTTATCATATTAAAATTTTAATATCGTAATTTTATTATTATGATATATATATATATAACTTGGACTACTCTATTTTGATTGAAATGACAAAAAGAGTTGTTTATACTTTCTTTTGAATACATATTTCTACATGTATAATGTGTTAGTAAGATATAATTGAAATCTTTTTTTTTTAATTGTCGGAGTCATAATACTCTATTATACAAGTATATATTAATCACAATTGAACAAACTATGATTACCAATTTACAATACCGCAAAATATCAAACCCCATATCGAATTAAATTGACATATTATGATATAATAATTTTAAAAATTAAATGTTAAAATTACCGTACTAAATTTCTAAATACGTACCATATCATACCATGTCCCCCTAAAAGACAATATTTGATAAGTTTGATTTGGTTATTTATTACTCCCTTCGTCCATCTCTATTGGTTGTTCAATATACATAAAATAATATCTAATTTTATTTGTTTAGTTTGCAAAATTAAGAAACAATTTATAATTTTATGTTTAGTTTATTCTTGTTATTAAATATTTTTTAATTTTTTAATTCTCAGGTGACTTATAATTTATAGAAATAATATAGTAAAATTATTTTTCTATTTATTATTTTTAAGTTATGTATAAAATCAAATACTAATGAGTAAAGATGGACGAAAGAAATATTAATAGACAAAAAAGTTACGTGGTGTATAAAGTTAAGATGATAGTAAGATGATATGTACTCTTCCTTTTTTTAATTAGATGTCATCAAATTTGAATTTTAATGAATAGAGTGTTTTTTTTTTAGTAAAAAGCATTTTATCATTATGTGAATATTTTAATACAAACATGGCTGTATCTATTAATTGTCTTTTAAATTACGTATTATATTATTATAAGGTAATCATGAAGAAATGACACAATCATTTGAGCCAATCTGGTACCAATATGAATTATAGTACAGTGATAAAATTATCCCTTATTTTAATTATTATCATATATCTCAAATTTAAATATTGAATATAGTAAAATTTATATTGTTAATATTATTCAAAATAGATTTTGTAGTGTATATTTAAATTTAATTAAAACTATAATATAAATAACGAATGAGAAACAAAAAACACGTAAATAAGTAAACTTTGATCTTTTTCATCCTTTTAAATTAGTCAAAATTGGCATACAGACACAATACAGTTGGCTCTAAAAGAGATAATTTTCAACTTGTACGACTTTCTGATATTTTGTATACGTGATAAGGGGGCGGAGTTACTACTACCACGGATTTATCTGAATTTTCTGAGTCGAAAAATTATAAATCTTATCGATTTTTTAGTATATTATATTTTTTTTATTAGTCTTAATTATTTTAGTGGAAATTTTGACTTCACTAATTTATTCGATTTTTTTTGTTTTTTCTTTGATTTTCTATCTGGTGTTTGATATTCACGTTGAAGCCCGATTAAATTTGAATTCGCGTCAAAAATGATGCTCCCTAACAAAGACGATTTCGTACGTAAGAGGTCGAACCTTTATTTGCTTTCTTTATTAAAGAAGAACAAGGCTTTATTATCACTCTCTGTGTTGACTTATTCATGGAGAACTCTACTCAACAAGTGGAGCTACAAATCCCAGGTTTGTCACTTATTTTTCCAATTATTTTTTTTCAAAAGTTGTTTTTTCCCATCTTTTTTTTTTATAGCTTTTTTTATGATCAAAATTTGATATTCTTCTTGGAAAATATAATAATTCAATTAAAGGAGGAGAGGTATATAGGGTATGTTCCTATGATTCTTTATAGTATCTATCTCCTGAATTTAACTGATTGGTTATCTGAACTTTCTGTTCGATTAAAATAATCGATAACTATTTTGGTACTAATTATTGATTTTGTGGTGTATGGTACAAAGAATCAAGCAGGCAAATATCAGAAGATGATTATACAAACACAAATCAGCAGCAACAAATTTCAGGAAAATCAAATAAACACTATGGATGGTGGTTTAGAATATTTTTATACATCATTTTCCTACTTGTTGGCCAATGTGCAGCTACACTTTTAGGAAGATTTTACTATGATGAAGGTGGAAATAGTAAATGGATGGCTACATTTGTTCAATCATCTGGTTTCCCAATCTTACTTCCTCTGTTTTTTCTCTTTAAATCTTCCAAAAACACCGCCTTTTCATCGCCCGAAAAGCCATCAGGATTTTCCCTTTTTCTCATCTATCTGTTTTTCGGACTATTGTTAGCAGGTGACAATTTGATGTATTCATATGGTTTGTTGTATCTTCCTGTCTCAACATATTCCCTCATTTGTGCATCACAGTTAGCCTTCAATTGCCTGTTTTCGCTCCTACTAAACGCGCAAAAGTTCACAGCTTTAATACTCAACTCTGTTGTGATTGTTACAATCTCAGCTGCATTACTAGCAGTTCACTCTGAATCTGATACTAGTACGAAACTATCAGCTGGTAAATACGCGATTGGATTTGTATGCACGGTGGCTGCATCAGCAACTTACGCGTTATACCTCTCTTTACTAGAATTAACGTTCAAGAGAGTGATCAAAAGTGAGACATTCAACACAATATTGAAAATGCAAGTTGTTCCTTCATTCATTGCAAGTTGTGCTTGTGTTGTGGGACTATACGCGAGCGGAGAAATAAAGCATTTGACAGCAGAGATGAATGGTTTCAACAAGGGCGAAATTTCGTATTTGATGACATTGATTTGGACTGCTGTGCTTTGGCAGATTTGTTGTATTGGTTTACTAGGATTGATATTTGAAGTGTCTTCTCTGTTTTCAAATGTGATAAGTACTTTGGGTTTGCCTGCTTTGCCAGTACTTGCTGTGATTTTTTTCAATGATAAAATGGATGGTGAAAAAATCATTGCATTGTTGCTTGCTGTTTGGGGATTTCTTTCTTATGTATATCAGAATTATCTTGATGACTCCAAAGCAAAATCTTCAAAATCTGAGGAGAATGAAGCCACTATTACTCATTGAGAAGTCGCGAACTGAATCACGAGGAAAAGTGTAATTCTCTAGTGTTACAGTGATGCTATGTAGTGTGTGATATGAAAATATGATCCTTTTCTATTATGCGGAAATTGACTACAATATAATGATTCACTTGAAATTTGAGATGATTTTGTGAAGAATCGAATATGTTGAAAATTTGAGAGTTATTTATGTTCCTATGTGTTATTGTGTTGTTAGGAATGTAGAAGCAAAATATGTACTTTTGATTCAAAAACACCAATAGAAAAGTGTTAAACCTTATTTGGCGTGTAAAAATGAGCATTATCTTTAACAACAACGTTATAAATGAGCCAAATTTTTAATGGAAAATATAAATAAGTTTTTTCTAAAAGTTTAATACTCCCTCCGTTTCAAAAAGAATGACTCTATTTTCTTTTTAGTCTGTTTCAAAAAGAATGACTCTCTTTTTTTTGGCAATACTTTAACATTAACTTTCCACGTGACATGTTTAAGACCACAAGATTAAAGGGTATTTTGGTACATTTGACATAACTTTAAATTAAAATCACAAGATTAAAAAGTCTTCTTTCTTTTCTTAAACTCCGTTCCAAGTCAAACTAGGTCAATCTTTTTTAAACGGATGGAGTAATATATTTTAGGGAAAATTACGCGGCTAAGCAAACTTATACTATTTAATTACTCATCATAGCTATAGTTTGCTATAATTACCACTCGCGACTAACATTATACATTAATTACGTGGGCTGACTTCGAGTTTGTATAATTAGTCATGTTTGTATATGTATAATTCACCAAGATATACAAATACATATGTATAATATACAATTTTTTAACCTATATACATATACAATTCACCTCTCTCCCACTCTCTACCCTCTCTCGCTCGCCTCTCTCAATCTCGCTCGCCTCTCTCCTCCCTCTCCCAATCTCGCTTGCCATTTATACAAATGTATATGTATAATATACAGTTATATACAATTATATACATTTACAATTCACCTTTCTCTACTCTTTTCTCCCTCTCTCTCGCCTCTCTCCTCTCTCCCAGTCTCGCTCGACTCTCTCCTCCATATAACATGTAGCTACGAATTGTAATTATCAAACTATAGCTATAGAGAATAATTAATTATTTTTAAGTGGCTATATATGAAAGTTTCCCTATATTTTAGTCTTTCCCCTTTATATTATTCACTATAGTCAAAGTAAAAGTGTGATCAAATTGATGAACTTTTATAATTACAAGCAAATATAGTGGTAGATTCCCCCCGCCCCCCCCTATATAAAGGTGAATTATATGTAATCAATTAGTTATCCTATTTAACCCACCCCCACTAATTTTTTGGTTTATTAGTTTAGAAATCTAGAGTAACATAGTTGTTGACAAATTTAACAACCATTAGGATTAAAATTAGAGAGAAAGAGTTTTATGTCCTTTTCCTTTGTATTTTTTGCTATTTATATTTATTTTTTACTGGTCATAATTTATTTTATGAGAGTCAATTTTACTAATTTTTGAAATTTAAATAGGATTATTTAATATTTAAATGCTCTACAACTATATGATAAATTGCAATCCATCTCATATTATTATAATGTACAAATACTAGAATAGTAATCAAAGTTTATATAATTAGACTTTGAAATGCGAAATGAAACAAGTAAAAAGAAATAAAGAGTAATATACGAGGAACGAATCATCATATCAACCTCCCATGCACCGCCACATAAGGTAAAAGCTCTTGTCCCAAAAAAGTTCAATTATTCTTCGCCAACAAGGGAAAAAAAGAAATTATCGAAAGTCGCTTTTTGAATCGTTAGAAATGGTTAACTTTTTAGGGTGAATTTGAATTTAGTTAAATTTTAATGTGAATATCAAATATTAAGTGAGAAAAAATAATCCTAAATAATTAAAATGTCCTCATGAAAATAAAATAATACATCAGGGGGTTAATCATCTATTATCTCAAAAATTATTACATTGGACGACTAATAATAGATGAGTAGCCAAAATACAGTGCAAACAAAAAAGTTACACAACTTTTTTTCGTTAATCTAACAACATCGTAACTCGTAGAATACGAAGAACAATTTCTTGGTCTGGAGTAAAAATCATGGTACCAGCAGCCGCGATAATTTCATCTTCAATAACGTTTATATGTAACTCTGAATTTAATTAAATTATAATATAAAATATCTAACACCAAACTGAGAAAAAAAAAGGAACATAGACAGTGGAGATTTCGATGTTTGAAATACACACTCTTAACAATTTCTATGATGTCACGCTAAACCAAACACACTACACAAAAAAATAAATTATAGTTGTCGAATAATATTTATTCATACTTATTAGTATTTATACTTTTATAGTTCTATATTAATTTATCATAATTAAGTGATTAATTCTTTTCAAAATATATATTAATAAATTATAATTAAATTATAAAAGTTTAGGTGCACAAAAGCATGTAAATAAAAAATATTTTTTCTTACGAGATATTGAATACAAGTAGTTTTACTTACAAAAATAAAAAGAATAATGAATTTGAACAACAGGGATAACTTGCATAAAATGCTATTCCTTTTTTGCTACAATTATATTGTTTTCCAATTAGTGTGATTTTGGTTGATAATGGTTATTATTTAGTAATTTAAGAAAGAATAAAATAAGTTGCAAGATCTAGATGACAGTTACATATGATTTTTTTTCCAAAAAACATGTAATCTATTTAATTAAAATCTACTATAATTTGTTGAATCATTACTCTTTAATCATATACTTAAATAATCCCAAATATAGAAAATTAGTAGTGTTATTTAGTACTGATTTTCGGTAAATGCACAAGCATATCACATCAACCAAAAATTTAGGACAGACGTGTTTAATATGAACACTTAATCATTTTTTTAGATATTAAAATTACAATATGTTGTCTTAGTTCAAATTTCTTGAATGAAATTCAGGATCCATTTAAATAAGCGATACGAAATCAAATTAATAAGATATTAAAATTTTGTTACGACATACAATTTTGATTTCTTAAATTGTATAAACACACATGAACATTATCAAAAGAATTCTACTATTCTTATATACAAGCTTATCAAATAAGCACACCAATGTTCATAAACAAAATAACGAAATTAAGACAATACAATAAATTTTATCCATAGTATTAATCAGTTATTTTTTAGATAATTTTTCACACAAAAAACAAATTTATTTTGTAAAATTTAAAATTATCTTTTTTTTTTTTTACAAAATACATACTTTAAATCACGATCCCAAATAACCAATTTTAAAATTATAACTTCATATCACATATCGAAACATTGATAAAACAAAAAATTATAAAAATGACATCCGCCCATAGTCAAAATTTTAAAAAATATTTTAGGGACCCCATGAACTGAAACGAAACTATAAAAGGACTACCCCACGTGGCGCACTAACTTGAACACCAACACACACAACTCTTCACTTCACAGTTCACTCCACTCTACCAAGTCAAAAAATAATAATATAAAAATAGATTCTGTTATTTACTTCACATTTTTTCTGCTCATTCTCCTCTCATTCATCGCCGCATCCGCCGTCGATAGGAATCTCCGGCATCGTGAAACCGTTAGGGTTAGGTTTTTCAGTGAAATGGAAGGCGTCATTGGCCTTGTGAACAAAATACAGAGGGCTTGTACGCTTCTAGGTGATTACGGTGATGATCGAACTTTGCCTACTCTTTGGGATGCTCTTCCTACAATCGTCGTCCTCGGTGGACAGGTACGGTTCATCTACACCTCTTTTTTGTGCGTTTGTTTTTGTTTATATCTGTAATTTTTTTGATCGGTGTTGACATGTTTTTTTGAAGTGATTAGACTGAATTATGGTGTTTTTGTAGAGTTCCGGGAAGTCTTCAGTGTTGGAGAGCATCGTCGGACGGGATTTTCTACCTAGAGGATCAGGTAATGGTTTAATTCTACGAATTGTATTGGTAGGGTTCACTCTGGTGTGAATTTTCAGTGTTTTAGACTGTAGTTTCTCAATTGGAGATTTTTCACAATAATTTAAATCAGAAACAGAGATGAAAACTCTGTCATCGCGAGGCTTCGGGATGTTGATTGACATTTTGAGAACATGCATAGATCAATGGAATAGAATACCAAAACTTAAAAATCTGATTCTTTTTTTCAGAAAATAAAATGAAATCATCTGCTTTAGAACAGGTTTGCTCTGATTCCAGCAAAATGTATAAAGAAAAGATCTTTTTATTTCATTAAGAAGAAGAGAGAAATGAGTACTTGATAGTTGGTAACCCAGTAAATGCTTTTATTAACACGTGCATATTGAGAAGACAGACTAAAATAAGGTGTTACTTTAGTTTAGAGAAAATTAAGTCTTTTTAATTGGACTGCAGCACACACTTCCAGTAAGAAAATGTGACAATTAATTGATAAGATAGAAAAAAATGCCAACTTTTATAGACTATAGTTAGTTTTAGACCTTTTGACTTAATGATTGGAGTTTATGCTTATGGGTATTATCATGATTTGCTCGAGTTAAACTTTCTTATCACAATGACATTGATTCTAAATGTCTATTTAAAAAAATAAAATTATATTTCTTTTCCTTTGTCTTTGACCTTCAACTGTTCCACTTCACTATTTTAGACAATACTGCAAAATTGATACTTATAATTTTCAGGATACCACATTGGAATTATTGTAGAAACACACCTTAAAATTCTACTCCACTGCACCTCTTGCTCTGCTAGTAGAATAGAATATATGTAATTTATTTGAAAATAAAGTTATTAACTACAATATTTATACTCTGTCCCTCCCTTTTGTTCTGTTTTCACATAGCAACATTTGTTTTGGGGCAGGAATTGTAACGAGAAGGCCACTGGTTTTGCAACTTTACAAGATTGAGCCAGGACAACAAGACTATGCACAGTTTCTTCACACTGGAAATAAGAAGTTCCTGGATTTTGGTATGTTGCTGTTTCGAAGTTGTGCTACAATGCAGATTTTCTGTATAGCTTCTTCTGCTTTACTATTATGCTATCCAGATTAGTTGTCATATTTCTTCTGCAGTACTGTTGGTCCATTACCATATCCATTTTGGAATTGAATCTTTTGTGTAATATCATTTAAAACAATGCAGTATTTATGCTTTTGATTTGATTGACACTTTGCATATTTCTTCTTAATGAAGCTATGGTAAGATCAGAGATCCAGCAAGAAACTGACAGGGTGACTGGCAAGACTAAACAGATTTCTGCTCTTCCTATAAATCTCAGCATCTACTCTCCAAATGGTGCGTTTAACTTATGTTATGTTACTTTTATTTACCATGTGCTGGCTTTTGTTGTGGATTCAGCAGTTTATCTGTGGGAAGACAGGCAAATGATGGTTTGCATTATTGATGCAATATATATGTCCATTATGTTTCATTTTTCTATGCTTTCACAATATAAAAATCCCTAATTGTGAATGCTATGAAATTTCTCAAGCTTAGTACTACTTTCTTTCCTGTGCATTATCATTTTGTGCAAATTGCTAACAACATTTGTATTGCTCCAGGTTGTGTTTGTTTAGTACCTATTGTTCATTTAGTGCTTAAAAAACAAAAAAAGAAGAAGTTATTTTATGTGAACTTCATGTTAACATGTTCTAAGCCGTCGTTGAGTTTAGGAGGACACTGCAATTGCTTCATTTTTAGTTTTTAGCTTTTCACTCTATAGATTCTTGGTGGAATTTCATAGGACTCAATATTGGGATTTTGATTTGGCTATACTCATCTTGTGTTTTCATTGCAGTTGTCAATTTGACATTGGTAGATTTACCTGGCTTAACAAAGGTTGCTGTTGGTATGTTTCTTCGTTCTCATGTTATTGGTCTTCCATAAATACATGTTTCATGATCTATTTTGCTCAATGCAACTGTGGTTGTCGACAGAGGGACAGCCTGAAAGTATAGTTCAGGAAATTGAAGATATGGTTCGCTCATATGTTGAGAAGGTAATATGCTGAGAGGCAGAGCATGTCTTTGTTGAGTAACAAAATATAACTGTGTAGCCTCTTAGAGATGATAAATTAGCATTTAGAGAATTATGATCCTGCCACACTGAATACAGACTTTGATGATATTGCTTAGTTTATAAATTTTTCCCTAGACATTTATAGGAACTGACTGACAAAACTTTGGTTCTTGCATTGCAGCCAAACTGTATTCTTTTAGCTATTACCCCAGCCAACCAGGATGTTGCAACATCTGATGCCATAAAGATTGCTAGAGAAGTTGACCCAGCTGGTAATATACCAGTTTCAAAAATAAAATAATAATATTTTCAAGTCTTCTCGGACGTAATATATCACTTGCTTAATTTTCCCCGTCTTTGCTCTTTCTCCCACATTTGTAAAATACTTTGAGGGTCACTGGAGAACTTAGTTACTTCCATGCAGGTCAACGTACAATTGGTGTGTTGACAAAGCTTGATTTGATGGACAAGGGAACAAATGCATTGGATGTAAGTACATCTTTTTTCCTTTCTACCTAACAATTGTTTTTTCCTAGTTGAAGAGGAGTTATATTTCTCTGTATTAATCAGCTCTTTTAATTCCTGATACATCGTTAACGATGAGCGGTTTATAATACACAGGCTTTATACCTAATAAATCTTCTAAATGTACAAAAAACACTGAACTCTTCTTAAAAGTCTGTTAATACCTAATAGATCTTCTAAATTTACAAAAACAACTTAATTCTTAAAAGTCTGTTTCATGCTGATTCTCCATAGGTCATCTGCAATATCCATCACCACTTTGAATTTGGGTATTATGTGTTTCTTTCGAAGTGCTAATATTGCTTAAGTGTGAGATGTACGTTTGCACACAGTGCACAGTACTAGGATAAGCATAGAACTATTTTTGTCATATGTTGATGTGCAAGCTACATGCTTCCATTGAGAGACTGTATATTGGTGGACAAGAACTTTCTATTAAGTTATACCGTGCTGAAGTTCAAAATTGGTGTAAATAGGTATTGATGAATGGGTGAATGTAGAGAAGGCATTCATGCCCTCTCGATGCCGTAAATTACTGCAGGATGCAGAGGCAAATAGAGCTTGTGCACATTTTCGTTAATCTATGAACAAGATCTATATATCTTGATAAGAAAAGAATCTGGATAAAAAGAAAGAACCAGAATTGATTGATTGATTTCTCGAAACAAACGAAAAGGAAACAGAAGTTGAAACATAAATTGTCGGGCTGTTCCCTTAAGATTGTGCGACATTCATCAGGTTTTCTTTATGAATACACTCAAAATTCTCTGTTAATAATTAGCAGTAGTTGTATGCTACCTTTGCTGTGGTTAGTCTTTTCATCAATTGCGGATAATTGCTACTTTTTTGGGGCTGTATCCTATCATACTGACATTCCTCTTTTGTTTACTTTTCAATTTATGTGATGAAGGTTCTGGAAGGAAGATCTTATCGGTTACAACATCCTTGGGTTGGACTTGTCAATCGTTCACAGGCCGATATTAATAAAAACCTTGATATGGTTGTTGCAAGGCGTAAGGAGCGTGAATTTTTTGCTACAAGTCCTGAGTATGGACATTTGGCCAATAGAATGGGTTCAGAGTATCTGGCAAAACTGCTCTCAAAAGTATACACTGTCTACCAAAGCTGCTCAAGAAAGATTTATGTCTAATTCTTGTAATTGATATTTGTCATACGATGCTAATACCAAATATTTATTTTCCCAGCATCTAGAATCTGTGATCAAGGCCCGTGTACCAGCCATTTTGTCTTTGATCAATTCAAGCATTGATGAGCTTGAAGCAGAAATGAGTTATCTTGGGAGACCTGTTGCTATTGATGCAAGTGTAAGGATACTAACCTTTTCCTTTTCTGAAAATATGCTTTGTGCTTGATTCAGTATCTTTACTAGTTTTGCCTAAATTGACAGGCACAGTTGTATTCCATATTAGAGTTGTGCCGTGCTTTTGATAGGATTTTCAAGGAGCATCTTGAAGGAGGGTAAGAATATACATTTTCCTTTAACTAATGTGAATTGTAAGAAGACAGAAGGAAAATCTTGTTGATTTGAACATTGCTGTATTTTGCTCGTCTTCACAACCACAACTGTTATTTTGTCATGTAAAGGGAAACCCATAATGTTTGCTTTCATTCATATGTGTCAAGTACTGTCCATTTAATGGCTACCACATTAACGAGGAATCGGGGACATCTTCAGTTGATTTCAGGCATAGTGTCTTAAAAATGGAGGACATTTATTTCATTGTCTCACAATGATGTTAAATTAAACTTGTTTGTTATAAGTTCCTTATGCTTGGCCTTCTACTTCTGCTTGTGTAGGCGGCCAGGAGGAGATCGCATTTATGGGGTTTTTGACTACCAGCTACCTGCTGCTTTAAGAAAACTTCCACTGGATCATCATCTCGCGATGCAAAATGTTAGGAAGGTCGTCTCCGAGGCAGATGGTTATCAACCTCATTTAATAGCACCAGAGCAAGGTTATAGACGGCTTATCGATGGTGCTCTTAATTATTTCAGGGGTCCTGCTGAAGCCTCAGTGGATGCAGTAAGTACTTTCGCGTACTTTTTCGTGCTTTAATCCTGTGGATCAGATATGGTTAAGAAGATCTTTTTATGACACTGCCCCCCCCCTCCCCCCCACAAAGAGAGGGTCACCTGGAGAACTATTCTCTATTTTGCATGGCCTAGGGAGTGCCAGTAGTTCAATAGCTGCTCTAACTCGAGACTACATAAACTTACAGCATTGGAATAGTATAGAAATGAGCAAATAATCTTAAAAGCTGCTCGAATAGTCGAATTTGAGAGCGCACAATATTTCATCTCCCCCTCTTCCCCACTAAAAAGACAAACCAATTGTTGAAACTGCTCATTTCAACTTAACTTCATGAATCGATTATGCAGGTCCACTTCATCTTGAAAGAGCTGGTGAAGAAGTCAATAGGGGAAACTCAGGTATGATCCCAGCCCTTTACTACTTCATGATGTAATGGAAAATGATGAGATCGATATTTTTGAATGCAGGAACTGAGACGCTATCCAACTCTTCAAGCAGAGATAGCTTCCGCTGCAATTGAAGCATTAGAACGTTTCCGCAGTGACAGCAAGAGGACTGTTCTGCGGATGGTGGAGATGGAATCTTCATACCTTACCGTTGACTTTTTCCGGAAACTTCCACAAGATGCGGATAAGGGCGGAAGCCCAATTTCTTCATCTGCTGACCGTTACACAGAGGGGCATTTGCGCAGGATCGGCTCAAACATTTCCTCATATGTCGGGATGGTGTCTGATACCTTAAGGAATACAATACCAAAGGCTGTGGTTTATTGTCAAGTTCGGGAAGCTAAGCGTTGTTTACTCGATCATTTCTATACGCAACTGGGCAAAAAGGAGGTATTTCACTTGTCCTGTTTAATACCCCCCAGAGATAGATATCGATATGCTTAACAACCTTAATGAAACCAATAGTTGATCTATTCACTAAACTCATGAACATGCCATTAGATGAAATCTTATTAATGGAGATGATACTTAAAACGATTTTTTTCCACTTGTAGGGTCATAGACTCTCCCAGTTACTGGATGAAGATCCAGTCTTGATGGAGAGGAGGCAGAACTGTTCAAGAAGGCTTGAGCTTTACAAGTCTGCTAGAGACGAAATAGACTCAACATTATGGGGAAAATAATGTGAAAGGGTATATAGTCTGCAAACTAATTAGAAAATGTTCCTTTTGCTCTAAACCTAGGCTTTTCAAAGCCATAACATCTTATAATGGATTTAAACTAAGATACATTATTAGCTTTTTTCGAATTTTGAAGGAATGCTCATCTTTCACCATTGGCAGTGTGTGAAAATAATGTGAAAGGGTATATAGTCTGCAAACTAATTAGAAAATGTTCCTTTTGCTCTAAACCTAGGCTTTTCAAAGCCATAACATCTTATAATGGATTTAAACTAAGATACATTATTAGCTTTTTTCGAATTTTGAAGGAATGCTCATCTTTCACCATTGGCAGTGTGTGAATTCTGTCTGATTCAATTGTCTACTTTATGTATTATGACACCGAGGCTACAAAAAATACTTGTACAGCCTGAGATTAACACTTGCTTATGCATCTTATGCCCTAGATTAGCAATGGAAAAGAATAAGAACCAAAGACCAGAAGCATCAACAGATATGAAGAAATGAAAAATCACCATGCTTTGATATATTCTTTAGATCAATATCAACTGTTGGAAACTAGTACATCCGATTAGACGGAAGAAAAACAATGACAGTACCATTTCCCTCTTTATGAAAATAATCCATGGTTTTAATGAAGCAAAAGTTCAATTAACTCAACAACAATAACAGATCTTTCACCTAGTATGTGTACGTCTCAGACTGTAGTTGTTGTGGCACCTGACTTTATGTCGATTTCCTCTAGAGCTGCCCATAGCTTCGAATCTTCATAATCTTTAATAAGAAAAGCAGGTTTTGCTTCCATTAGTATGTGAGGTGGATTTCGAGTTGCCAACCCAACAACAGGCATCCCAGCTGCTACACCAGCTTTTATTCCAGAAGCAGAATCCTAACGACAGAAGACAGATTATGAGTTCTATTGGTTATGAAGAGAAGTACATGAAAAACGCGGTCAATAAAGAAATCAGACCTCAAATATGAATGTGTGCTCCTTAGGCACCTTAAGCAGTTCAAGGGCCTTCAAGTAAGGGTCAGGAGATGGTTTTGCACGCTCACACTCACTTCCGATAATAACTACATCAAAGAAATCCTTTAGGCCAAGTATTTCTATTATCAGTTCAGCGTTTAGTCTAGGTGCATTGGTAACTGCAGCCCGTTTCAGTCCACGTTCTTCAATCCATTTCTTCACCTTGTACAAACCATCTATAGGTTTCAACTGTTCTTTCACCAACCTATATTGCACAGAAAACAGCGATGAGACTGGAGGATTGAAAATGAACATACGGTTTAGTAGCACAAGGTCAATTGAAATACACAAGGTTCATATGCAGGGAGGTTCAAACCTTCTAAACATAGCTTCCTTTTCATCACAAAATTTAAGACCCCGTTCCTGATCATCAGGGAAAAGGGCAGAAGCAATATCGTCGTTGTGTTTCCCAGCAATAGTCTTGATAAACCACTCCTCATCAACTGGCACACCATGATTGTAGCCTATCTGCAGAACACAAATCGCCAGCAGTTATGACTTACGAGAAATGATTTGACATATTCCAGAATCCACATGGGAGCATTCCACAAGTCAAAACATATAACAATGACTTTCCTCTTAAGGAAAAGTAATTGATTGTTGGTACCTCTAGAAGCATTTCACGGAAGGCATAGTAGTGAAGAGGATCTGAATCACATAAAGTTCCGTCTACATCAAATAGAACTGCTTGCAGGGGAGCAAGTGTTGCGAGAGATGAACTGCTAAGAGAAAATATAGTAGTTTAGCTTTGCTTTCTGTCTTCAAAACACAACAATCTCCAAACACAATTTGGTGTAATATTAAACAGAACACAATGTAGCACTATACATTCCATGGACAAATCCACAAATAACACATTGAAATGACACCAACTTTCAGTAAGGACCATACTTGTCCTTCAAAACACATTTTGGAGAACATCCATACCCATTCAGAATTCATTGATTCTATATTTTGAACTGCCTTTGATACATTCTCAAAGAATAACATATTAAACAGTGGTAAATGTCTTGCCTAAACATCTTTTACGAGGAGCGGGAGATTATGAAAAGCATGAAGCATTGATGATAACCGTATCTCAAAGATATAATGAAGTTCATATTTTAAGAAAAAGCAAGTTAAATGTGCACTTAGTCGCTGCGCTTTCTAGGAAGGATTGTGATTTGTATTCAATAGGGGCTATACCAGGAACTGTTTAGCACAAAATCCATCTCTAGTTCAATTAGGAATTATCCAGTTATCATTTTTCTTTTGTGTAAGAGTCTGGACAAGACATTTTCTCATACATCATACGAACTTAAATTATCCTTGATTGGAAGTAAAGTTTTTAGGCATTGCAAAAGGGCTATAAATTTTAGAAACATTCAGTCAGAGGATACAAAGTGAGAATAGACTGTAAAAAGCTTAAATTGTGTTATAAACCCAGGTCCAGTAGTCACGACGAAGCTCATCGTATACCAGTTAGGAAAAAACAGAAAGCGCATCATATAAACGAAAGAAATTTCAACTAAATGAAGTTAACAGAACCCATTTGCCTTATATTTATGAACCAGAAGGAAGAAATTGCTAACATGCCCAAGATCCCAATTGATCAATCCAAAACTAAGTGAGACGATAGAGTTATGAATCAGAGAAAACAAAACAAGAAAACCAGCGGCAAAATGAAGATACAGATCTGCTTAGCCAAAGAACACATTTTTCATTTTTCATTTACATCTATCAGATACAAACATCAAAATATCAAAACAAAGAGATTGAGATCAATTGTTTGGATCACAAATCAGATTAAAGAATCTCAAAGTTTGAAGTAATAGATTAAAAAATTTCTAAATATGGATATATATATGTACTGTATCAATAATGCGCAAGGAAGTCATCAAAACAACTAGCTCACAGCATAAAGACTCCAAAAATGTGTGAGCTTAATCATATTCATGAAAAATAAAAAGATACAAAGCGGAAGTGCAGAACCCCGAATTCTCAGCAAAATGCATCAAGAAATCAGACCCCAGATCAAATCTTGTCAAACATTCAAATTTATTCACCAAATAGAAGCTAAAAATGGAATTAAAAATTCAACCTTTTTACAGAACAGTCCCCTGCAGAAAGAGGAAAATGCAACAAGACATTTTTTCCTTTACCAATCAGTAAAAATGAATAAATAAAATCAAACACCAGATCAAATCTAGCCAAATGTTCAAATTTATTCACCAAAAAATATAAGCTAAAAATGGATTAAAAGTTTCACTTTTCTACAGAACTTTCCTCTGCAGAAAGGAGAAAATGCAACAAGACACTCTCATTCTTATTCCAATCAGTAAGAACACTTCAACAAATCAGACCCCAGATCAAATCTTGAAAAAATTTCAAATTTATCTACCAAATACAAGCTAAAAATGGATTAAAAATTTATCTTTCTACATAACTTTCCTCTGCAGAAAGGATAAAATGCAACAAGAAACTCTCATTGTTATTCCAATCAGTAAAAATGTATCAACAAATCAGACCCCAGATCAAAATCTTGCCAAAATTTTATATTATCCACCAAATATAAGCTAAAAATTTCACCTTTCTACATAACTTTCCTCTGTAGAAAGGAGAAAATGCAACAAGAAACTCTTATTCTTATTCCAATCAGTAAAAATGCATCAACAAATCAGACCTCAGATCAAATCTAGCCAAATACTCGATCCACCAAATATAAGCTAAAAATGGATCACCTTTCTACATAATTGAAAGGGGAAAATGCAACAAAAGAAACTCTTTTTTTTTTTTACCAATCAACAAAAATACCACAAGAGACCAAACCCCAGATCAAATCTTGACAAATAAAAGCTAAAAATAGATTAAATTTTTTACCTTTCTGTCGAATTTTCACCAATAGGAGCCGTCATCTTGCAATGCTAATCAAATAATTTTAAGAACTGCGTTTTATGAAAAATAAAATAAAATGAAAAGAGAATCTACTAAAGAATCAGAATAGTCCAGCGTCCCAATAAAGCATAAAGGTAAGAAAGTGGACTCTATAACATCGGGGCTAAAAGTCAAAAATTTAAAGAGACCATACAATTTTAATTTATTTTTCTAAAAGGAAAGATTATACTAACAAATACCAAAATAGCATTGCAATGCTTCAATATTTACTTGTGGCAATGGTTGAAATCTTTAAAAAGGCAACCAAAGATAAATTATGATATCTTTTATGAGGAAATAATAATGAGTTAAGTGAAATATAGAAAGTTTAATCATTTTGAGAGACATTAAAATAATCAAGAATAAATAAGGGAAAAATAGAAAAGATAAATATATGATTAATATTTAATCATATTCATAAATTTCCATGTAAGAAATAATATTATAATTACTTAAAAAACACTGTTTCATTTACAGTTATAGCAATAATTCCGTATTAAAAGGTCAAAAACGTTTCAGGAAAAAACAACAGAAATCTCACATTTAAGTTCTCTTATTAGCATTATTCCCTATTAGTTTTACAAATTTCCAAAATTCCTCATTTTCGCGCATCAGATTAATGTATCGCCGCATCAGATTAGTGTATCATGTATAAAATGTACATCATATTAGTATATCATGTAAAAAATGTAATGTATAAATATTAATGCATCTCGAGAATCAGATTAATGTATCAGCGTTTATATTATTGTATCAGTTTGAGGATTTTTGTAATTATAAACTTATAAGAGACAATGATAATTTTACCTTAAAAGTATGTGACTTACTTTGCCCAAAACATATTGTATTTTCTCCGGGAAAGAAAACCGAATCCCAAAAAAGTTAAAGAGGAACAGAGTCATTGATTCAGTTAACTTATAGTTAAGTCACCCCTATTCACATTCACGTGTTACATTTTGAGAAAATGATAAAATAAAATAAAATCATAGAGCTAATTCTATCAGTGTTACACAACTTACATGAATGTTGTACTAAAGTTATTTTGTCTTACTACTCTATTCTGCTTAAAATACTAATTTATGTAATGAAAAATTCAATTTAATATGAGGTCTTTAATGATAACAAACTATGAAAAATCAATTTAAAAAATTTGATCTTTTAGTAAAATCATCTTGTTATAAAGAGATGTGATATATAGAAATACAATAAACATATTGAAATTAGAGACAAATGAGTCCTTTTGGCTTGGAATGGATAAGAAATGTGCTTCATCGCGTGTTAAAAAATAATAATTCAAAATGATACTACTTAAACAACAATCATAAAAACATTTTTCTAACGAATATATATCACCATTGGTAATAAAAATCAACCTAGTCTTTACAATATGCAAAACATACGAGCTTGCAAAAATAATAAAACCTAGTAGTATCAATTTAGAGCTTATAATATACTCTAGTTAAGAGCTATAGTGTACACCTTCAACACACTCCTTCATGCCTGGAAGAAACGATGCTACACCGATCTTCTTGGGCAGCCATTTGATTCAAAACAGAGGTGAAAACAGGGCCAGGTGTTGGGCAGGAACAATGCAAATGAGTCTCAAAACTTAAATTTTCAGTGTAAAGGCATGATCACGATTCAGCAGTATGAACTGAAATCACAAAACATTTAGAATGAACACACTGACAAGTGCAATCCAAGCCTTGTCTATCAACTCAAACCAGTTTCAAACATAAAGTAACAGATGTTAAGTATGTTGAGATGAAAACAAACGATAAGGGTCCAAGGTTATCAATAAGAAAAGATAACTGATACTTGCGGAGAGGATCTTGGAAAGCTCATGAGCTCCTGTTCCATTTTGACATAATCCGAAGACACACCACCCCATTTGTGTTTGGCAGCAATGATGAACTTTTCTAGCACTGTTGCATGCTTGAGCAAATATTTCACCAATGGCATCACAGATCCAGAAAAGTTAAGGATCTTGATGGTCTTCAAATGTGGAAATGAGCAGTTAAAATCATGTGTCTCAAACCTCCTTGTCTGTTCATCCTTATTTGTGTACTTTAACAGCAGGTCCTGTAGGAAAGAATCCGCTATATTAACCTATTTTATTATCCTTAGATAGAAGCCGGAAGCCAAGGAGTTGATTCTGGATAAAGTAAAAAGGTGATAATTTTTAAATTCAAGGAACTCAGTACTTTGCAAATGTTACAATGTGGTACATGCATACATAAAGATATGTTCAAAACATCTGATCACTTGTTAAACGTCATTTGCCAACAACTACAAAAAGTTTACTCATAGAGTCTATTTTGATAGTGACAACATGAATCAAAGCAACACAAGCGCAACTGTTTTATGAAGGAAAATAAATTGAGACCAAAAAAGTTCTCAATCTACAAGAAAAAGGAATAATAAGCACGCCGCTGCAACAGATTTAACAAAGAGAAATCCACACACTTTTGAGGACAGAAAAGCAAAATTTGATCAAAAGATATGACTGAAGCATTTGCACTTTCCGATGGGCTAAAATGGTGTCTTGAACATCGTATTACAAGAATTTGGGTGGAAGCCAACTCTTAACTTATTGTGAATGTTGTCAAGCAAGTTGCAAAACCTTCTTGCCAATATGAACCTATTACTGAAAAGCATAAAGAGTTGACTCATAAGTCGAGGTGACACACTATTATAGAGAAGCCAACTCTTAACTTATTGTGGATGTTGTCAAGCAAGTTGCAAAACCTTCTTGCC
This sequence comes from Solanum lycopersicoides, assembly GCA_022817965.1. Taxonomy (NCBI): domain Eukaryota; kingdom Viridiplantae; phylum Streptophyta; class Magnoliopsida; order Solanales; family Solanaceae; genus Solanum; species Solanum lycopersicoides. The sequence continues at coordinate 82,138,131 of CM040625.1, read as the reverse complement.
AATATGAACCTATTATTGAAAAGCATAAAGAGTTGACTCATAAGTCGAGGTGACACACTATTATAGAGAAGCCAACAGTGTGGCTGATTCTTTAGTTGGATACAGGCACCTATTGGACGCAAAGAAGAGTTAAAGTTGGCAGCTCCCTTCCCAATTGGATCTTTTTGTGAGCACACATGTTACTTGAGAAAACTCCTCGCTTTTTCAAGTTCTTATGGAAACAATGCACAAGGGAGCAAATAAGTCTTCACAAATTAGAAGCTATTGTATAATTCACCATGTACTTACAAATCTTCTCATCAGTCAAATCCCCCCTCCATGTAACCTTATAACATTATCTATGAATCATATCACGATTCACAAAGGTGACTTTTCATTAAGTTTTATGATTCCTTTCCTAGTGTACTGGATATCAAAAATATGTGGATATATATCGTTGTCTTCTTTCACTAATAGTTATTTGATATTGATAACATGAAGTAACAAAAATAAAGTTCAAAGGGAACTTACTCTTGATTTTTCGTACCCATCAATGACTAAAGTCTCAAGATCTGATGAACTCTGTAGAAAACAGCAAATTCCAGGGATATCTAATTGCTTCAAATGCACGTGAAGCTGCAAGAATTTCCAGCTTGATGGTGGAGGCTGCCACCCTTCCAATTCCATTATGGACAAGTACTTATAAACCACACAGAGAAATTAATGAGAATATATCAAAACAAGGAAATGCTGCATACTTAATAATGACATTCAAATTGTTGAACACCAAATTGCAACTTTGCAACAAGAATGTAATTATTGAGTACTCACCAAATTATTCATTAGATTATCCTAAATAATGTCACAATTCGTTAAATTAGTTCTTAGGTCTAACTCACACCTAAAAGTTAGCTCATGAGGAGAGGTTTGTCCAAGTGACTAAATTCCCATCCCTTTACTGATGTGACACTTCTTAACACTCCCCCATGCTAAGACCTCAACTAGAGCATGAACACGAACAACAAAACGGGATGGGTCTGGTACTGATACCATGTTAAATTGGGTCTTAGGCCTCACTCACACCCCAAAAGCGGGAGGGTTGTCTACGTTAGAACACCAAATTCTCATTCCTCTACCGATGTGGGACTTCTTAACACAATTAATGTTAATAAACTAATACATAGGAATAAACCTGGATGCACCAGGGACCTAATTCAAGCTTCTCGACATGGGCAACGCTTTGAAAAAGTTCCTTCAAACAGGTAGACTCCTTTCTCTGCAATGGTTCTTCCTCTTCAGAATCAAAATCAAACTCAAAATCAAATTCAAAATTAAAGACCACATTAACAAGCGAAGCCACATTTCTCAAGTATATCCCACGGCAAGATCCCAAAATTTTCAAATTTTGGATATATGGGGCTATTATATCAAGCCATACATCACATTCATCAGTTTCTAAGTTGTCTATGATCAATGCTCTCGACTTCACGTTGCTGATTTCCAGACGATGAAATCCACAAAAATGATCCAATTGCAAGCACTCCAAGTTAGGGCAACCAGATAATATCTTTTCCATGGACCCATCTGTCAAATATGTGCATCCAATTGAAAGAGAAACTATACCACTCCATTTCACATCAGCTAAGGGGTTCAATTCCATACATGACTCTATATCCAACTTTCTCCAGGACGTATTCTTATATGCAAACTGAGGAAACACATATCCACCATCAGATATAAATTGAAAATGTTCGACATTAGCTTGTTTACTTGCAAAATAAAACCATAAATCGACATCTTTAGCAACTCTCTCTGGGTCGCAAGTATCGTAAAATACACTAAATTTTCTGATTTTGTGACAACACCTCCAATAATGAAGCTCCCTACGGATGGAATTCAAGTAATCAAGAACATACTTTTCCCGCTTAGGGAATTTGATATGAAGTGATACTGGAACAGACATCCAAAGAAACTGCCATCGCTTAGATAATACACTGCTTCTCACTACCTTTTTACTATCTTTAGTGTTTTCACATATCATAGAGAGAATGTGAATTAGAATTGAGTCTGGCAAATCACTGAGTCGGTCTTCTTTCGCCTTGCTTTTCTTCGCCATTGGAGAAATGAAGAACTAATCTGAAGGTTAGGGATTTAGATTTATGGCGGTTTGAAAGGAATGAACACTTATTAGGGGGATTCAAATTTTCCTACTTTGGCATGCAAGTTTTTTTTTTTTTTTTTTCATTTCTTCTTTTTAATTTGTTTATTTTATTTCTAGTAGTCTTTTATATATTTGAAAATTATAAATCATGAAAATTAACAATTTAATATATTTAATTAATATACATATATATTTGATTGACTCTTGAAATTATAATGATATTATCGTGTCCCAAAATAAAGAAGTATAACCGGTATCTGATATCGTATTCGATCGAGTTAACCTTTAAACCATACTAGCTAATTAAACTGTGGGCCCAACAGATAAGGCAACACAACATTTAGAATAGGAAAAAAGGTTATAAATACCCTTCAACTTTAGCTTATGAATTAATTATATTTCTACCGCTAAAATAAAGTTATTTATATCCTTATCATCACTAATTTCATCATTTATATCCCTCAACAGACGGAAAATCTCAAATTGACTCACATTAACTCGAATTTAAAAAAAGACCCATTCCCCATTTTACCCTATGCCCCGAACCCTCTATCTTTTAACTTGTATTACCCATTCCCCTTCACCATCATATACCGACGAGGTTCTCATCAAAGAAACTCAAAACTTCTATCACCGTAAGGACGTCATGGTTGGGGCTTTCTTCCACCCTAGATATCGGAGACGACTGTGAAAATGGTGATTCCGTTATGAAATCAAAATCTTTGCTCTTATCCCTCATGCGTTTCATTGCTGAATCATTAGAGAAATCGCAACTGGAATCTCTATACGCCTTATTCTGTATACTCTAATCTGAACTGACATTTCTACTTAATTGGATTTTCGAAGAAGAGAGCTCAAATTCTTTTTAGATTTCTGGGGTTTCTTTGACGACAACTTCTTTACCATCAGTTGCATTCATAGCTTGAGAACCCATATTAGATACACTGGGTATTGGGGTTTCTTTCAATAAATTTTGACGTTTCTATTGGGTGTGAAAGAGGGTTATCACGATGAAGATGATGAACTGGAGATAGAGATTTGAAAGACCTCAACTTTTCCATTGAAACAGGGAAAAAAAGAAAAGGGCAGTACAAAATGGAGTCATAAACAAATGAATATTTTAATACGGCAATGGCCATGAGATTAACAGAGCGACAGAGAAAGATTAATGCAATTGATTATTTTTGTGTGAATAAAAAAGTGAGCTTTCTGATAGAGACAAGAGAGAAAAAGTTTGCAACATTGAAAATTAAAACGAAACTGGAATGGAGCTTGTGTTCCATTAATGGAGGAATCTGATGGATGAATGAGACGTACAGTTGGTGAGTAAAAGGGGAATGGGTACTACCAATTAAAAGGTAGAAGGGTCGGGGCATTCAGTAAAATGGGGAATGAGTCTTTTTTTAAATTCGGGTTAATTTGAGTCGATTTGGGATTTTTCGTCAATTGAGGGATATAAATGGTGAAATTAGTAACGATGAAGATATAAATAACTTTATTTTAACGGCAGGGATATAGTCAACTAATAAACTAAAGTTGCAGGGTAATTTTGACCCTTTTCCCTTTAGAATATGAAGTGGGGATCGTTAAGGTCATGACTTGAACAACAAACAACAATAAGTCATATAAATAAGGGAAAATGTATATAATGACAAACTAATAAATCAAATTAAATGTTATAACCATACTTTGATTTAATTGTGCCCTGTAGCAAACTTTTTGTCAGTCGTCTCCTCCCTCAAACTCTCGCTCCCTCACTCACTCTCAGTTTTATACAAACACAAGTGTATAAAATGGTTTGTGTTTGTATAAAGCGAGAAAAAATTGTGTGTATATATATATATATATATATATATATATATATATATATATATATCGTCCCCTCTCTCCCCTCTTCCAGCTCTCGCTCGACACTCTCTCAGATCTCGCTCGCTACCCTCGCTTCGCTTATACAAATAGAAACGAAATGTATAAATTGTATTTCTGTTTGTATAAAATGAGAGAAAATTGTATATACACAAGCAAATGAATATATCTTCGTCCTATACACTTATAATTATACAATACAAATATTCTCATGCCCAATTTTCTTTTGTCTTGCTCTCTTTCTCGTTTTAAACATACACAAATTCTACAATTGATTTGTATACAACTGCTTTCTTTTGTATATGTATAGCGAATTATTCAATTGGTTACTTTGTATATGTATAACGAATTATACAAAAATTCTTTTTTGTATATGTATAGCAAAAATATATATTTATGTATATATATCTGAACCAATGAAGATGGTTAATGAAAAATTTTATTAGTTAAATGCAATAATGCATATATTTATTTCAATTTTGTCATCTAACCAGATGTGCTTTGCATGTGTATTCCATGCTAAACTGTTTAGATGTCGTTAGTGGCGAAGTCAGAAATTTAATTAAGCATGTCCAAGAATAATGGTTTGTGACGATCAGAAGAAAACAAAACAATATTGTGTTATTTTGGGTTTACCACTGTGCCAAAGACATATCTTTTGTCAAGGGTGTCTAACTTTAAAATATATCTCATTTTTGTATATTTAAATGATATACAATAATATAATTGTGCTATTTTGGGTTTACCACTGAGTCGATCTCCAGTCGTCATGATTTTGTTCACCATTGAAGAAATGAAGAACTAATTTGAGGGTTAGGAGTTTGGGATCATGATAAATTAAGAGAAATGAACTTAATTGGATCTTATAGGGAAGTAGGTGGGTAAGGTCGAATTATAATACTGGAGCGCATTAAATTTAATTTGGAATAGATTAGGTAATATGGATCATTTAAACGAATAACATGTGTATTTTTTTACTAATTGAGTTTGTTAGTGAAGAGATTGATAATATATGTATAATCTGGTTATTTGACTTATTAGCAAAGAGATTTACAACACATGTATTTTTTATTATTTGTTTAGCTTGTTAGGGAAGAGATTGATAACACATGCATTTGAATTGTTAATGAAGAGATTATTATAAATATATGTGTATTTGAGACGGATAATGTGTATATCTTCTTATTATTTGAATTATTATTGAAGAGATTTATAGCACATGTGTTTTTTAATTATTTGAGTTGTTAGTGAAGAGATTGATAACATGTGTACTCTATTATATTGGACTTGTTAGTGAAGAGATTAATAAGTTGTTAGTGAAAAAATTAATAAACTTGTATTTTCTAATTAGTTGAGTTGTTAGTGAAGAGATTAATAACACATATATTTTTTATTATTTGAGTTGCTAATGAAAAGATTGATAACATGAGTGTTTTTATTGATTATTTGAGTTGTTAGGGAAAAGAGTGATAACACGTGTAATTTTATAATTATTTGAGTTGTTAGTGAAAAGATTATAACACATCTATATTCTGATTATTTGAGTTGTTGGTGAAGAGATTGATAACACGTGTATTTTCTAATTATTTGAATTGTTTGTAAAGAGATCGATAACACATGTATATTCTAATTATTTGAGTTGTTAGTGAAGACCGAAGAGATTGATGACACCTGTATTTTTTGACTATCTGAGTTAGTGAAGAAATCGATACCATATGCACTTTCTAATTATTTGAGTTGTTAGTGAAGAGATAAAAAACATGTGCATCTTTTTATTATTTGAGGTATTACTGAAGAGTTTGATAATGCATGTTTTTTTTTATTTGTTAGTGAAGAGATTAATAGCACGTATATTTTTATCATTATTATTTGAATTGTTATTAAAAATAAACACGAATTTTCACATGGTTTCACCGTAAATGCACGAATAAACTCTAACTATATAGTTAAACATATTTGAGTTTTTTCTCACATTTTTTTAATGTAACAACCTTTATGGTATATTTATATAGGATATATGAATATTTCCAACCTTGTACATGTTTAGGTCCTCACATTCGAGGAATATACTGGAAACAAAATTAAAAAAATGTAGGATAAATAAGTTTTGAGTCTAATAAAAAATTGTGATTTTTTTAAGGAATTTAATTTTCTTGTAATTATTTAGATTTGGATTAATTTTTTCATAATATTACAAAACATTGTTCCTCAATACTGACAATTGAACTAACAAAATTTCAACGAAATTAATAAATGATAGTAGACCACACTATCATTTACTCTTTTTTTTTTTTTTTTGTTAAAATGTACACAGTAGAGAATGAAGAAATATCAATCCCTAACAAATATTTTCGATACTTACAATTGAACTGTTAGAATTTCAACGAACTCAATAAGTGATAGTAAATCACATTATCATTTACTTTTTCATGTATTGTTTTGAAAACGATGCACTCAAGAGAGAAAGAAGTGATCTCAACCTCAATAACTATTAATAGTGAAATTGATTTTTCGGGTTCAAATATAAGGTCTTTAATAATAAAAAAAATGATTAATCATCACGATCCCATTACATTCTTAAATAGAATCAAAAAAGATTGCAATAAGATGGATAAGGTCATTTCATCATTAATCAAAGATTTCGAATTATGAATATGATAAAAAACTCTTCTAGGAGGTGTTTCTGGCCTTGCATGGGCTTTACGGAGCAAAAATTTAGGCTGATTAGAAACCTAACATGAATATCAAAGGTCACTCAGTTCCTTCTACGAAAAATTATACTGTATATATAGGTAAATATATACGAGAGATAATTGCTTCTTAATCGTAAAATACTTGCACAAATAGAAATGTCTTTATAATTTTTAGAATGAAATCATAAAGGAAATAGATTGGAAAACATCCATCAAAATTATTTAAATGGAGTTCTCCAAAGAATAAACTTTGAGAAGGTAGAGTAGAAATAAGTATGAGAAAATTCGTTAAAACAGTCTAAATGAATGAACACGTTCAAAAGGCTTTAAACCCAGTAGTTTTATCAGTCAACTCGATTCTTTCAAATTGTTTCTCATTGTTATTTTACATGTATATTGAATCTCATTGATCTTTTAGGTTATTCGTTTCTGTTATATTTTGAATACCCTCAACAAAAATATTGTCTTGAAGTTGGGGCAATTTGCACTAAGTTCATGTATCAAGAGGTCAAATCCAAGTGAACAAGACAACCAGTTACAAATTTTTAGTGTTCAAGTGGGGTGATTTCTATCCAAAGCATAATATTGTGAAATGAACTAGTCAAGGTTCAAGAATAATAGAGTACTTAGCAGACACTGTAGGGTCAAAATCCTTCAGTGGATTTCATGTCATAGATGATGTGTTGTTACAAGTACTTGCTCCCTGGACATGGCTCTGTGTCCAGGATTTTGAGATGACGGGTGCACTATTACAAAAAGGTGGATCTAACATATAAATTTGATCGGTTTAACATTTAGGTTCTTATCACTAAAAGTTATTAAAATTTTATAATGATATGTCCAGAATTATTTTTACCTATCCAAACCACTTCGAGAGGCGTCACCCAATTTTAGAAAGGTGCACCCAACCATATAATCGCGCGGTATGATACTTCAACTATGACTTCACATATCTATATTTAAATATTTTAAAAAATATATAATACTATTATGTATGATTTTAGGAGGGGAACATGAATTCACGTGAACCCGATGACCCCCACCTGGGTACACCTCTGGGCTCTTATCGATATTCTTGATGAAATTCTTGAGCTTATAACCGTATAGTAAGCTACAACCCAGCACATGAGGAGCGGTCTCATTATCCACCGCGAGTTTAGAGCTATATGTTGATGGATGTTGAGGATTTCACAAGTTAATAAAAGAAGTACAAATGATTATAGCCTTTGAAAGTGCCAATTAGACTTGTTAGTCAATAGCTAATGTTGTTTTCTTTAGCCATATTTGACAACTAGCAACCAAACGGGCGACCTGGTGTACTAAGCTTTCGTTATGCGTGGGGTATGGGAAAGGATCCAACCATAAGGGTCTGTTGTAGAGAGAATTTCTACAAGAAATTGTTTCCACAACTCAAACTCATGACCTCTTGATCACGTGACAATAACTTTACCAGTTACGCTTAGGTTCAAACTTCATTGATATTCTTCTGTTCTCAGTTCCTTGCCCAAATTTGACAACTAGCAAGCTATTCAGATTCCTTCTTTTTTCTATTCCTTGCGACATTTTAACACATCTTTTGGAAATTTCGAGCAAACCGTTAGTAGGACTTAGATTCTGTTGTGCAAAAGCACCTAACTTGTCCCCAATTTTACTTCTACCACAAGCAAATTCCTAATGAAATTTGTCCTGCATAGTCAAAAGCTGTATCTGTTTTTCATATATTCTTCATACATCCATATCAAAACGGAAAACACTTACTTACACTTGGTGTTTTCATCAACTCAATGAATGCATGACATGTACCGTTACACACTTTTATCACTTATTCACTTAACCATAGTTGATAAATATGGCAGTCACACCTCAATTAATTACTAAACTACGGTAAATTAATTTAAGTTCGTATAAACACCGAGTGTGAGTAAGTTCAGGAAGCAGTGGAAGGGGCAGATGGAGGAGTCATTATCACACAAGTTGGTTTAGACCACTAGATATTAGTTTCAAGGTTATTCTTATCAAGAAAGAGGCCACGTCATGAAGGAAGAATAAATAACTACCAACTCTATCACCATTTTTAACACACTTTTCGCTAATCTGTCACAAAAAAGAAAATGTCAACTTTTTATATTTATGCACAACATAATCTTCAAATTTTCATTTAACCTGAATTAGATAATTTATAATCACACGAATGTCTAAAGTTTGTTCTAGACCACAGGTTTCAAAGATATTTTTTTCTTCTTAAATTCCACTCACAGTCAAATGGTGACCCATAAATTAAAACGAAGGGAGTAATTACTAATTCTTCATCATTAGTTAAGGTTTATGTGATATTCTCTCTTTTTTATTAGTTCCAAAAAGGATGACAACTTTCTATATTTAGTAAATATTTAACTTCAAACTTTTCATTTTACCCTTAATGACATGATTTATGAACACACAAATATGTACGACTTGTTTTTTTTTTCCGCTACCCTTTGAGTGCGCATAGGGTAAAAAACACGCTCCTGCGCAATAGCTTGCAAACCACACAGGAGAGGTAACCCGCAATATGTACGACTTGTTTTAGACCACAAGTTTCAAAAGTCTTTCTTTCATTCTTAAACTCCGCGCCCAGTCAAAAAGCATCACATAAATTAGGACGGAAGGATTAGGGAATAGTAACACAAAAACTAAACTAAGCAGTTGAAGGTTGGCAAGTAACACATTGAACTGAGAGATTAAAGAAGAACAAAATATTCACCTAATAAAGTGAGAAAGTGACTCCCTATATTATCTAAAAACAAGTGATGCAAGGTCCAAAAAAGGTTGCTTGGGAAAGTAAAGGCAAAATTCCCTGCATTCAAATTTGAAGTTGAACAGAATGTCAAAAGTCATAGTTAAGTTTTACCAATGTGGAGGTTTATTTGCTGCTTTCAGTTCACTATAAATACTCGAACGCCATTTCAGTTCCTTGCAACACCAACTTGTTTTGCTTAATTACCCTTTCTTGTGATCTTTAATCCAAATGGCTTCTCTTCAAGTTCTCTCTGTCTTTGTAGCATCTTTTATCTTCATGCAAACTCTGGGGAACTCCCAAACATGCCCGGATTGTTTCACTCGTTCTCGTGCAGCCCACTATCCAAATTCAGAAGAAAAAGGAACAGAAAGTGAGATTCTTGACATGCATAGTTGACAAACAACATATTAACATGTCTGTAAAATGTAAGTTTAAAGTTTTCTCGTAGAATAACCTCTTCTGTTTGGTTGCATGCAGCTGGGAGTTGTGGATTTGGTACTTTTGGAGCAACAATTAATGGCGGAGATGTGTCAGCAGCATCAGAACTCTATCGAAATGGTCTAGGATGTGGTGCATGCTACCAGGTAATGAATAAAAAGGAAGAAAAATTATGTAGTCAATAAATAGATACTCCCTCCGTTTCAAAAAGGATGGCCTAGTTTGACTTGGAACGGAGTTTAAGAAAAGAAAGAAGATTTTTTAATCTTGTGGTTCTAAATTAACGTTATATCAAATGTACCAAAATGCCCTTTAATCTTGTGGTCTTAAACATGCCACGTGGAAAGTTAAAGGTTGCCAAAAAAGGAAAGGGGTCATTCTTTTTGAAACAAACTAAAAAAGAAATAGGGACATTCTTTTTGAAACGGAGGGAGAAATAACTAGCCAAGATTTTCACGTATAAGATGTTATTCCGGACTTTACCTTGTTTTGCTAGGTGAGGTGCACCGACAGTAACTACTGTTCTGATAAAGGAGTGACTATAGTTGTAACAGACCAAGGTGCAGGTGATCGCACAGACTTTATTCTAAGTCAGCGAGCCTTTGCTCGCATGGCTCAGACAACAGATGCTGCTGCTTCTATATTGCCACTTGGTGTGGTGGATATTGAATACAGAAGGTAAGATGTATCTCCCAGTTGAAGTTAGTTTATAGCTAGGCCTGTAAATATTCAATGTATATAAGCAAATATGGATCATTGGATATCAATTAATCGAGTACAACATAAGGTACCAATAAGCAATTTGCCAATTTCTATTCTGTTAAAAGAGAGATTCACATATCTATAGCTCTTTCTCCATCGAACAGGGTCTCATGCACCTACCCGGACAAAAATATTACAATCAAGATTGAAGAGAGCAGCGACAATCCTCATTACTTGGCTTTTGTGATATGGTATCAACAAGGCAAAAAAGATATTACAGCTGTGCAACTATGTGAGGTATAACTGCTACCTCGCAAGAACCTAACATCTGTTTCATCTTTCAGAATCCACACCAAAAAAAGTTTCTACATGAAGTCGATAAAGGAATAACATTAGGAGAAGTTAAGACTACTTCATACAAATTGTCCTATGTTTCAATGTTTTGAATACTACCTTCTTTCAATATGCAGACACAAAATTTTGTATGTAAGCTGTTAGACAGGACACGTGGAGCAGTGTGGACTACTACTTCACCTCCAAGGGGACCTCTGCAAATCAGAATGCTATTGAGTGTTGATGATGAAGATGAGACATGGGTTGTTCCTGTCAATAATATACCTGAAAACTGGAAAGCTGGTGACACATACGACTCAGGAATACAAGTGGATGCATAAACACAAAGGACTCTGTGCTAGCTATTATTCTTTACTGCTACTTAATATAATAAAAAATTATCATGACTCGATTATGTAATTTAAACATATAAAGTTTATCTTTAAAGCAGTTTTTCATAATGATTCATGACTATAATGTAAGAATACAGAACTTTTCTACATTCATTATTCAAGTTGTGCATGGGTTTTGCCTCACCTCAGATACTCACACCTTTGAGGCCATAATCTTCCTGAACAGCATCCGCCTATCCAAATTCAATAGGTACACAGACGTTCCTTGAAGTACTAAATTTTGACTGGCAACAGAGTTTATGAAAAAAAAAAAAAGGAAGACTTTTGAAACTTGTGGTCTTAAATGTGCCATGGCAATTCTGTGGCTATAAAACTAGGTTATTAAGCATAAAATTGGAAGTTTAGAGTTGACCTTTTTCTAAGAAAGATGTCAGTATTTTTCTTTTTGGAACAGACTAAAAAGGAAAGAATCTCACATAAATGGTACAGCGGGAGTACTCTGTTGATAAAAAAATGTTTATGTTTAACTGATACAGTATATTCATGTGTAAACCAAAGTTCTTCAATTAGATCACAAATCTGATCATTCAAACTTAAAATATTGCTTGCATTAGATTAAACTACAAATTTCTGCACATCTATTAAAAGCACATGCTGAATACAGCCACCGAAATTAACCTCTAAAAATGGAACATTAATCATGGTCACAAAACTCTATTCATGAGAACCCCTTAGCTCTTAACAAAACACAAGTATCCAAGAAGAGGCAAGGAAGTTGACTGCAAACATACTGTAGTAGCTGTGGTTGTTACAGACAAACAGATACAATGGAAGACAGATATGTGATTAGAATCCATCACCTATCTCAACCTGAAGAATCTTCAGAGATATTATGCAAAAAAAGAAACGGAAGTAGGAAATCTTAAGAGTACTCAGCTTATTCAGATGCCTTTCCTGCCAACTTTGAGATTACACTGCAATATGTAAGTTATCCACTAATGGTTTTTTCTTCAACCTGAGGATATCTCAGCCAATTTGAAATTCTAAACTTTCAAGAATTCCACATCAATGATGTTCACTTTCTCTATTCCATTTGTCAGTCATTGTCCCACCACAAAAGCTGCAGGTCGTTTGTAGACAGTCAAACAAGCATAATGTACTTGCTGCACTATGCTGGATTTTCTGCTGTACCAGAATATGCAAAGAAACATAGTCTTAGTTCAAAAGCTGTTGTAGTTTTGCTCCACGAGTTTGATGTCCTCAATTCACTATATCTCTTTTGGCATCCATGTCCCTGTTGTTGCTTCAGCAAAGTTTCCATTACATTCAAGTTCCTCCATTCCATCACGATTCACTCTGACATTTGATCTGAGCTCCCATCTCACTCAACATGGAAGACAACATAACTCTCTTGTGAACTGAAACATTTTCTGGAAAACACCACATGTCTGAGTTTGCAGATTGAACTAGGCTACATCCTGTTTCCTTTCTAATCCCGTTTGCAACCATTATTTTTCTTACCTTCTCCACATCATCCCATCTCTCTTGTGCAGCATATATGTTGGATAAAAGCACATAGGATCCGATATCCTCTGGATCCCTCTCAATTAATCTCTTGGCAACAATCTCACCAAGTTCCAGATTTGAGTGGGTCTTGCAAGCTGAAAGCAAAGCTCCCCATAATGCAGGTCCGGAGTCCATAGGCATATTCTTGATGAGGTTTTCAGAATCTTTCATCAAACCAGCCCGCCCAAGAAGATCAATCATGCAGCCGTAGTGCTCAACTTTAGGCTCTATTTTATAAACTCTAGTCATCACATCAAAATACCACCATCCCTCTAATACCATCCCTGAATGAGTACATGCACTTAAAACACAAATGAACGTAGCACCATTAGGCCTCACTCCACTTTTTTCCATCTCCAAGAATGTTTCAAGTGCTTCCTCGCCGTGCCCGTGGATTCCATAACCCATGATCATAGAGTTCCACGAGACAACACTTTTCTCTGGCATCCCAGCAAATACCTCCTTCGCCAAATTCATATCACCGCACTTAGCATACATTGTCAATAGGGCAGTCGAAAGCAACATGTCAGGCTTAATCCTCCCACTGTACCTTATATAGGAATGTATCCACTTTCCTCGATCAAGTCTCCCTAAATGTGCACAAGCAGTCAAAACACTCATGAGGATAGCCTCATTTGGCTGAATATCTCTTCCTTGCATCATTATATCAAACAATACCAAACATCCCGTATAGTCCTTCAACCGCACATAAAGAGCCATTAAAGTAGTCCAAGAAACTACATTCCGATTATCCATCTGCTCAAACAGAGCACGGGCAGCTACTACATTTCCAGTCCTAGAATATCCATCAAGCAAACAATTCCAAGAAACAGTATCCCTCGAAGGCATCTCCTGGAACAGCAACTTTGCAGCCTCCATATCTCCGGTCCCCACATATCCAGATAACATGGAATTCCAGCTAAAAACATCCCTTTCAGGCATTACATCAAAAACATAACGCGCAAGATTCAGCTCTCCATTTTTCACGTACCCATCAATCATTATGTTCAAAGTCACCAAATCTGAGTAAGAACTTAAATCAAACACCTTCCTTGCATCATGCATCCGGTAACAAACTGAATACATATGAATCAAAACATTCCTAGTATATAAATCCAACTCATACCCACATTTCACTACATGGGCATGAACCATTTCCCCTTCTCTTACCCTACCCAAATCAGCACAAGCCTTAACCAATATAGGAAACGTATAATGATTCTGAAAGATCCCATTTTTAACCATCTGATCAGAATAAAACACCAAACCCTTTTCCGGGTCATCAAAATTCACATAACATTTCATAACTGTATTACAAATAAAAGCATCTGGGTATTCAAGATTCTCAAAAATCTTTACAGCATGAGGAAAAGTGGATCGTGAAGAGCAAAGTTTCATCATAACTCGACCTGCAGCTAAAGGGTGTTGAAAAATACCTGAAACAATGAGCTGGGCATGAACTTGATTAAATTGTCTCAATTTTGTGGTGCAAGAATCTAAAATTCGCAAAATGGGGTGGCTCAATGTCAATGTACTATGTACACCATTGTTGTATGGGTCAAAAGATTGAGCATCATCATGATCAGACCAGAGTTTTGGAGTGGGTTTTGAAAGGTTAACTTGGGTTTTGATGAACTTGTTAACGTATTCTGAAGAAAGGGAGACAGACTGCTTCGAGTGTTTGAATCTAACCGCCATTTTTCTCCCACGAATATTACAGAACCCTGAAGAAAATACCCAGTCCTTGTTGATTATCAGCTAGGTGAAAAACCTTAGCAAATAACCACTATAATAAACTAACGCTTCATAGCTATAACATGTATATTTACTAATTGTAGCTACGATTTAACAAATAACCACTATAATAAACTAACTTAATTACGCTTCATAGCTATAACATGCATATTTATGGATTATAGCTACAATTTAAACTGTCTCGTTTACAAATTTGTACATTTCTGCAGATTTGTATAATTCGCAGGTACATTTGTATTATTCAGTTATTTTTACATAAACTCGTAATAAAAAATATATGCAATTACAAACATTAAAAATGTAACCCGTTATACAAATTATAAATTATACAAAAGTTACGGAAATTGTATCGTACAAATTTCGAATTATACAAATGTGTGAATTAAACAAAACTAAAAAGCCGAACTGCATAATTATAGCTAAATGTAGGCCAGAATTATAATTAAAGTAAGCTATAGCTATATTAACTAATTAACTAGTGCATTTTTGGTTATACACGTAATTTTCCAGATATTGAACAAATCAGAATAGCTTATAACACTTGTCGAACTAAACATGGCAATACAAGCTTTTTACATTGCAAAACAGGTACACAAGTGTGACATCCAGACTCCAAAAACATTCGTTGGATACAGGGCAAGTGAAGAAATAACTATGAAGTCTCATACATCACATTTTCGAATAGTTATTGAATCTAACGGCACAATGGAAAACCAAAAAATAAATCAACAAAATACCTAACTAGCCTAAACGAAGAACATTTCTAACCGCCATCTCCAGTCCCGATCCTGGTATGGTGGTTATAAATTTCTTCTCCACTTATGACATCTCTCGGAACCTAGCAATAGCTTTTTTTTGAATGAGTGTCTTGTAACTGTCACCGGACTGTGCTTCAAGGTTAGGGTCCACCTTCTTGGACTGACTTCCCAGTCCGGCTCTATGTCCAGTGCTTTGAGCTTGGACTGGCTCTACCATACCACTTCCATCCTTCCCCAATCCCTGAATTCATAACAATAAAAGACACCAAAAAGAAAATCCCAAAATACAGTCAGGCTTCACGTTACGAGAAAGAATACCAAATTGCCACGCTACAGCCTGGGGGAATCACGAACTTATACAAGGACAGACAAAATGCAATGTCCCCCAATCTTTTTGAGAAATAAACATTGTACACCATGATAAACAAAATTCAGCAGGACCAGACTGATGCAATCAATAGAACCTTTTTTAAGAGTTGGTAAAACCAATATAAGCTTATTAGTCGGGATCTATATAGGGCACAAGGGAAGAAATACCACGTTTTAGATTTTTTTCAAAAATAAATTAGAAGTAGCAAGTTTTAGATATGCTAAGCATGTTTACTATAGGCTCTTAGACATGTTAGCCTGTTTTCTAGGATAATCTTGGCCTTGTAAGAGATATATAGGCTCGTAGAGAACTTCTGGTGTTTTTAGATATGTTAAGCATGTTTACTATAGGCTCTTAGACATGTTAGCATGTTTTCTAGGATAATCTTGGCCTTGTAAGAGATATATAGGCTCGTAGAGAACTTCTGGTGTTTTTTGTTGTATTTGTAAATTTTATTTCATATAATATTGGAGTGAGATGATCTTAAATGGAGAAACGTGACATTGAGGATCCATAAAGCCAAGCAGACTCTTGCTTGGGATTGAGCTTGTGAAATAAAAGCTTATTGACAACATTGTCCCGTCATAATAATATAAAAATGAAGTCTTTGAGAGTTTTAGGGTAAGAAATGATACCAAGCCCTCCTGCCATCCCATGTTGCGAAGCATACGGTTGCCCACATTACTCTCGTCTATAGCCCTGTCAGCCGTGATAACCTCAAAGCTCTGACTATTCGCTTCTGCACTACGTCCACCTCCAACACCAGGGGGGAAAGGAGTTGGATCAAAAACACCTCTTCTGAATGTTGAGTCCCGATCTTGAAGCCCAAGCAATAATAGAAAACAAATTTTCTAACAAGTTAATACAAATCCAAACAAATTTAGCAACCACCATTGGAATCTTCAATTTTTGAAGTTTTCCAACTAAGCAAGGTCTTGGTCTACGGAAAAGTTTTCGACTACGGAATTACATCCTATGATAGCAACAAAGATACACACTTATGAAACCCATAATGCATTTGAAACCAGGAGAAGAGAGGGAAAGAGAGATACAAAGCTGAGAAGACTTCAAAACAAGTGGCTTTTGCTCAAAATGTTCTATAAAATCTTACTTGAATCTCCGTGTTCTGATGCATCATCTCCAAAAGCTGAAGATGAACCATATAAGCTCCTCCGCTCAGCAGCACGATCTCGGTAAGCAGTTGTAGCCTGAGACTGTTCCTTAATAGATGGAGGAGGCTGTAATGGCATCTCTGAGAACCTTCTTTTACTACCAGCTGGTACTGGGGGTGTATAAGAACCCAAAGCCGATGCATCTGTCCTAAAGGGTGCTGCAGAGGCATCTGCATTTATTAATGAAGTTGGACCTGAGGTTGGTGGCATGGTGTGTGACGTGGATGCACTTCCAGATGATCCTGTATATAGAGTATCCGATTTCACCACTCCTAAACCAGAACCTCTTATGACGCCCTTCAGAGTGCCCCCAGAGCTGTTAGTAAGAGACCTAGGCCTATCCTGAGTCTCGGAACTCACAGATTGAAAAGTTGAGCTTCCTACAAGTCCTGAACTGGCAGTAGGATTCTCTCTAGTTGTCAAGGGCTCAGCTTTTAACTTAGTCTTTACAACTGGACCTACTGAGTTAGATCTGTCTTCACCCACTGTCTGGCTGTCTTCAAGAGCCACACGGGGGGCTTGACCTTCGTGACTTCTTTGCTTCCACATTGACAATACATTACTCATTTTCTTCTTATTCGCAAGGATGCTGCTTTTTGATGCAAGTTTTATCTCTTTTGCCTTCTCCTTCTCTTTCTTTTCAGCAGCTATTGCTGCAGAGGCAGCAGCCTGAATAGCATCCGGCAGTGAGGCAGCCTTCTCACCAGCAATTGTGGAAGCTGGTGCAGATATAATGACTTTCTTAGTATTTGAGCCATCAGATGACTTGGCAGTTTCAGTTTGTCCTGCTGCTGGTTTGTTTTCATTCTGATTCGTGCAGGGTAAATATTGCTGAGTCTTCTGATCATAAGTATACCAGATTCCATTGTTACCGTCATAATACAACCCTGCATAACAACAGTAATTGTGATAGTGTCATCTTTTACCTACACCTGTAACTACATACGATGGTTTATCTTAATACATAATTCAGCCCCCAAGACATACTCTGACTTGAGAATAGCGAGAATCAGTGAAAGATGAAGCAGAAATAGAAAGATAGCTCCAAATATTATAAATATAATTGCAGCAATACATCACATAAAAATCGGCTCAATAAACAATGTGTTTCAACAATATTTGGTTGAAGTTGAAAAAAAAGTTGTGTATTTTAAGTTGAAGTTGAAAAAGAGTTTCAAAGTTGAAATTGAGGACATGAATTTTACTCTAAAAATTAGTTGAATTTAGGTGCGTGAAAACCAACTTTTTACATTCTCGGGAGTCTACATGATGGACATCGAGATCTGCATTTTATCTACTAAATGGACCTGTGGAATATCACTTAGACTGTGACAGAAGCCCATGGCACCCAACAGGCACAAAAAGTGAGATGACAAAGTGTCTACCATTTGTTTTAGTTAAATATCATAAGCTAGTGAAGTATGCTTAACCAAACCCGGTCTACATACAATACAAAGTGGATGATGCTTTAGCATAAAATGAAAATAAACCTGTATTTCCATCATAATAGAAACCAGAAGTCGCATCATAATAATAGCCAGAGGCTTCATCCCAGACAAATCCTGATTGTGGAGCAGAACTTTGACCAGCAACTTCTCCACTGTGTTCTTGACCACCAGTGGACAGTTTATCATCAGGATTATACTCTTTTGGTGCCCATCCAACAGCATCATACTAAAAGCATGGAGGAGAAAATTAGACATACATGTCACTTGACCTTCATGTCTCGGACAATTATAAATGTGCCACATGCATCAATTAAAGCATCAACATTTTACAGTCCAATATTGAAAGATGACCAGCTGTCTACATCCAACCAATGTAAACCGAAGCTGCATACTAAACAACGCCTAGGACACTCAAAGCTCTCTATTTGTAGCAACAGTTCCTGTCTCACCCCCGCCTTGCTACTGAAGAGAACAAACTAAAAACAGAAACCGTTGTATCTATGGATAAAACAAGAGTAGGCAGATTTTACTTCCATCTATTCCAAACAATATCCCACCCACCCACACCAAGGAGGAAGCACAGCCCATTATTTTAATGAACGAAATTAAGTAGAACAGTAAATTTACCGATATAGAGAAAGTACCAAAAACACGAATACAATGCATTTGAGCAATGGATGAACGACGCTTAGAAATTAGGGAAATGGTGCAATATCTTAATTTATTTGAATGATAAACTCTGATCAGTCGCATTAGATGTGATTTAATCAGCTTGCGCTACAAAGAAGTATATATAAAATGCATTCACCCATTCAAACTCAAATTACTTGATCAAGATTATATCCATCTAACCATTATAAAGAAAAACATTATCTCCATCCTACAAAGGTATCTACGGGAACCTGCTCTCAGGATTATTACAAAGAACAACGCTATAGCCAAGTTGAAGGGGAAGAAAACCTGTTGAGAAAAAGTTGCTGCTTCAATAGCAGCAGCAGCAAGGCTGCTAGCCTGAGAAGTACCAGATCCTGGTCCTAGGATACTTTTTGCATACGCAACTCTAAGAAGCTGCCCATTCTTCTCTAAAGTTGTCCCATTTGTTGCTTCAAGAGCTTTAGAAGCTTCCTCCACCTGAATCACATGAAAATAGTACAATTAAGATAAATATTTTATACCCCAGCAAAGGAGTAAAGTTCCTAGTACCCACTTCATCAAATTTGCTCATTAACAAAGAAAGACTAAATATCCTAATACCGCAAGCCTCTAAGCAATGCAGAAAATAGCAAGACATTATACATGACAATCACAAGATACAACATGATGAGAAACATGAAATAACCTAGTAGGTTGTTCCCTTTTGTGAATGAAAACCTTGCACATAAAAAAATACGGAAAAAATTGGGAAAATACGTAATAACTTCCTAAATTTAGCCCATGAAACCACTTCCACACCTAAACTTTGTTCCCCTTGCTCGTCTTGTTCAAAGTGATACTACAACCACCCCCTAAGCACTCACCTCCTCTTAGATTCGTGAAGAACATTTTAGACAGGTTAGAACAACTTTTTCGGCCAATGCGTATTTTTCTTTTTCCTTACATGCACGTGCAACATTAAGTGTTTTTATGTATTTTACTGTTCTTTCTTCTACCCCCAATCATGCTATTCTCTCACACTAACCACCTGTCCAACATACCCATCAATTAGCTCCTATTATTCCACAAAAATACCAGTCCAAGCAACCGCCAATTCTTCCTAGTTTCACCACATAAGTTGTATTCAAGACTTTTCAAAAGTCTTTAACATAAAAAGTCCACTAGCATCTTAGGAACACTTCAGAGACACTTAAAAAGAAACAAAATAAAAGTACAAGGGGCTGCTTGTCTCTTCTCTCTTGCCATGTTTTGCTTACCCTCTATAATTAAATATCAAGATAGAGTTTCCCATGGTCTTGCTTATGCTTTGTACTGTTATTTTCTCATCAGAAGCATACAATTTTGTCCACCATGACACTTCATTACAAAACACTACTGATGAGAGTTTGTCATTCATCAGAATCAGATTATGCGCAATTTCCAACATCATTAAATGTTCTGTCAATCTCGCATATGAAAGATTATCACCAACAGAGGAGCGGCAGATATCGACTAAGAGCTGGTGGCATGACTGGATTTTCGATCATTTTTGTATTTGCTGTTCGCTTAGCATTTCAGAACTCTTTTTGTGGTCATCACACACAACTTCCTCTTAAAATAAACTGCATTTTCCCAGCATATATAGAAAAAAGAGATGACCCAGTTGACAGCGCCTTAGCCTTAGAAAGGGAGGTAAAAAAAAGTATGGATCATTTTACCCAGCGTATTCAATGGAGGATACATGAGGCACATACGGAAGCTCTTAAAGGAGGAAAGGTAACCACAGTGAAAAGGTGACAGAAAAAAAGGAAGTAACGGTGGTAGGTGGATGGGTTTGGGTTGGTTTAGATGGAAAATAGACAGAACAGGGGGAAAAAGGAAGCTTGGATGAGTGATGTGGGATTTGTATAAATGAAGAAATGACATAGAGGCAGGGGGGAAGGAGGGGGTTATAAGAAACAGGAGAAAACTGAATAAAAAAATCAAGTGACATGTGTCTGTGCATGTATGTGCACAAAGCTCGGCCAGGACTGAATCTACTTGAGTCATTTTATTGGGGTCTTAGTATCGCTTTTAGGTGCACAAGTGATTTTCCGGGACAAGGGACATAACAAGTTTAGGCGGTAATTTTTCTTCTCCAAAAAAAATTGGCATTTATCTTCCTAATCACCAACATGATCTACACAAAATGTACTTCACATGAACTTCTCAAAATAGATATTCATATAAATTTTCCCATGGCGACCAAAAAGAAGAATGCCTACTCCTAGTGATATTGTGTTCCATAGATGAATATTTAATTGCTTCAATAACAAGCAAAACTACACGCACCGAATAGAAGTGCACAAAAGCAAATCCCCTTGACACGTGAGTGAACTTGTCTCTGACAAGACGAAGATCCTGCACAAATAAAAGTTGTTAGACAGCTCAATAGGGAGATAGGAACACGCATGAACAGCAAAGATGGCAGGAAAAAATTCACCTTAATAGGAGCATGTTTGGAAAATTCATAACGAAGCATCTCCTCGTCTGCATTTTCATCTAATCCACGGACAACCAAGACATGTGTGGGACCTGACAATGTATCAAATTATAATCACTCCAAATGTGCTAATTAAGCTCCCCATTTGGGGAATTGGGACTCCCTAGATCTGAATTAAGAGGGAAAAGCAACTCCAGTTTTATTTTAAAATCCTAGTTTGGCAAGAACCTAGTCGTTATTTTCGGAATCAAAAATTACCCCACAATGGCCATAAGTCGGATTTGGTCCAAAGAATAAGGCCTAAAAGTTTGCAGTACTGAAACCATATTTTTGCTTCTCCTTACCCACATGTAGTAACACCTTTATACATATTTCTCTTCCCAATTTTCTCTTCCCTACATATTTTTTTTTGAAAAATGAGAAATGGGAAGAGAAACAGGTATAAAGGTGGTAATAATATAAAATCCAAATAACTAATAACATGCCAAACCAAGATTAGTTGAAATCCTATGAGACTTTTACATTTTAAGAAAAAGGACCAAAAGCAGATTAGTTTATGCTGGATATAAATTACTTACAACCAAGTCGGATCCAATCTATTCCATACTTGGATGTTCCAAATAAACCGTAGATAAAAGCTGAACCTAGCATATATAAGTTACCTGCTTCGCCTCTCCTCCCTAGAGAGCTAGAGTTGGATGATGCCATGTCTGCTGGAGGAGCATCATCTGTTCTTGGCTCATTACACTGTTCCAAAGAGGGGGAAAAAGGATCACTCGTGGCAATCACAAGATCAAGTCATGGAGAAATTTGTGTGCATTAGAACGATATTATGTATCTACAGACAACCCAGACAGGATATTCCTCGAACTGCAGATAAAAAACTGTCTGATTGGTGTAGAGTAAAATAAGAACAACACTACCAAAGAAGGAAATAATAAAGATGAAAAGTAACCAACTTATTCTATTACTCTTTGAGAGTCCTTTCAGTTCGAGAGCTGAATTGTATGCGTGTCTTGTATAATTGTGAATTCAACCAAAGTCGAAGCAACTTACAAAACTAAAGTTTTACTTGTTTCATAAATAATAACTTATCTTCTTCCCCTTATAAAATAGAACTTGAAGGTAATGAAGGGCTTTTATCAACATAGATTATCAAATAGCAAGGTACATTACTATAAATATAGGGTCACAAATAAGAACCTGAAAGCAAGATGTCCGCCGTGCAAAATTCACACATCCACAGATGGTACACATCCAATCTGATGGAACAGTCATGCTCCGGTGGTGACCATGGTTAGATCTTGAAGCATTGTCTAGACCACCGGGCCCACCGGGGCCTCCAGTTGGCTTGCTACTGCCAAGCAACAAAGAAAAGTTCAGTTAGTTAAGACTATGGAGTGCCATCTATTCATATTAAGCAGAAATGCCAATAGTAATATCTAAAACTGGCGCAATACATGGTACCTCTACTACTACAAAAACAGAAATTGCAGAAAATAAAAGATGAAAATTACAGAGGAAGCTAAGTTGCATAAATATTAACACATTACCAGTTTAAAAAAAAATTGAAGAAATATTAATTACAGTCCTGATTGATCAGGGAATAAGTATAAAGAAAAATTCAGGAGTAGTTGAACGGGGCCTTGTGGATATATCATGCTCTTCTTTACTTTCTCTTACTTTCATAAAGGAAGAGAAACATTTTCTGTTCTCCCTTACTCCATTTCCTTCCCTAGTCTCCAGACAGACAAAATTCTATGGAAAAAAATAAAAGCAAAATGGAGGGCGGCCTATGACAGATATACCATGAAAGGAAATGCCAGAGATGCATGCACTGAGAAAGAAAAAAAAAGTAGTCCAAAGGTAAAATAGAGTGGTCCTATCACAACGAAATGATGGTTCAAGAAAGCATAAAAAAAATTGACTCAATTGACCCTACCAATTGGTGCATCACACATTGGCATCACAGACAATCTCGCAAAACATAAACTGGCAATGATCACGAAGATAACTAATTAGTGCCTCGAATGCAACAAAATTATATTTACCTGTACTCAAAAAAAAGCTTCCTACCATCCACTACTAGACCCTCATCCCCAAGTTTGTCCATCATTGCTTGGGCCGCATCCTATTTAACAGGGATAAGTTCAATTATGTGCTATAATAAAACGGAAAATGCAATGTTTGCATGTAATTAATTCATACCACGGAAGGGAAATCAATAAAAGCAAATCCACGAGAAATGCCAGAATTTCGCTCTTTGATCACACGAACATGGCGTAAGGGACCCCACTCAGCCTAAAAAAAAAACATAGCCATGGGAGAAATTTGATGAGCACAAATACAGCTAAATTGGGTGGGTGACAAGTAGAACGTGGGAAGTTGAGCGAGAACAAGAGAGTAGTAGACAGTACAAGGATTTGATACAAATCTTCTTCAGTAGTTTTTTGTGAAAGGCCTTTGACAACAACAGTCGCTGAAGGAGCCTGCATTAAAATAACAGAAGCCATGAGCCCCTCCAAACATAAAAGCAAATGGGAAGTGCAACATAAGAAACAGGAAACATACCACAGAATAATTGTCATGGTATCTTTTATCATCACGATCTCTTCGTTTCTCACTTCTATCGTATCGGCCGTCATCATAACTGTCCTCTCTGTGGCTGCGACTATGACTTCGACTTCGAGGAGATCTTGACCTCAGCCGATCATCATGACCTCGAGAACGTGACCGTGAACGCTCATGCCTTCTATATGGACTCGGATCCCTCTCACGACTCGATTCTTTGTCACGTTCACGCTCGTGGGATTCACGTCGTATCCATTTATCATCTCTCCTACTGCCTCGTTCATAGTCTGAGTCATAACTATATCTACTGTACTCATAGTCTCTTTCACGGCTATCCTCTCTGTTGGGGTGAGCCATACGATGTTTGTAGTCATAATCATCATAGGGGTCATCATGCTCCCGTCCCCCGTACCTAGCAGGCCTGTCAAATCCAGTATCAGGGTAGTAGTCAAAATTGTGATAACCATCTCTGGATGTGTTAATCTCATGATACTTATCAGCTTCACAAATTTCATGATATGAATCAACGTACGGCTTCTCATGCCTCCTGGAATCCCTCTCCACATGGTACACTTCTTCATAACTTCTCCTCCTTGTCTGAGGCCAGTGTCCAACTGCTGCTGGTGGATGAGGGTAGTGCTCTCCTTCCAGTATATCACGGTGATAGGCACCCCGGGGATAAACACCATCCCTTGAAAATCTATCGTCTAGAAACCTCCTATCATCAAAAGAACCACCAGCCCTGCCAGAAAACTATGAGGCAAAGGCAAATAGGAGAAAAGGCAAAGAAATAATGGAAGAAATGAAGATTCATGTACCAGCATAATAAGCTGAGTACATTAATAGATTTAGAACATTTCTGTTAAAGGTTTTCATGCTATCGAGGTGACAAGTAAAATATTATTTAAAATCTCAGGGAAATAAATTTACCATCAAGCAATTTGATTACCCTTTTGGTGAAAAATGATAACACTCACCGGAAATCTGGCTCGTGAACTCCTCTATAACCCTCCAAAGCCTGTGGATTCAAGAGAATAAGTTGTGTCAGCAAGTTAAAATCATGGATGGAAGTTTAGGCAAACCATTCCACATCCTCACTCTCCCATGGCTTTCATTCATTGTTCTTTAAGAGATGCCGGAAAAAGTTTTGGACAATCACATGACCCTAGTTTCTTGTATATCATCCATTATGTGATTAAGAAAGGAACCACAATTACGCTGTTATTTTCCCATCCTTGATGGGGCCATATCGACCAGGATCCATTTCTTGCAAGAGCCACTGGTGTTATTCCTGCAGAACTCTTGATGATCTTTTTTGAAGTATCAGCTGCAAGATGACTGTAAGCTTTCCTGTAATGCATGCACAAACAGATAGTCAAGCCATCATGAACCAGGAAACAATCGTCATGATTCGGCCTCCCCTTTATTGGACTCCTCAAAATCAAATCTTCCCAGAACAACTCTTGAAACATTGTAACGTACAACTAAGATCTTCATGTAGGAATCATCAGATATAATGTTACTGAATAACATCTGAACCTGAAGAGACTACTAATCTCTAGGAGAAAGATAATTTTTTGGTTGTTCAAAATTAGAAAGTCACATGATAATTTCACTACAAAGTACACCACCACATCAAAAAATTACTAGCAACAGAAGCACAAAGAAAGTAATGTCCGTCTGTGAAAAGTCGATGTTGATGTGCAATTATATGGGTCAAACCACTATACCCCAGTCAATTAGAAAAATCTACAAAATATACGATATTTCAAAATACAGATCCTGCTGTGCTCCAAAAATATCAATTATAAGCTCAGCAGTTGATGTAAAAATTGATATCTGGAGACTCCAAAGTGGTAACTTTATCTTCAAAGCATACTTAGTCTAATATGAGAATAGCATGTTATGCACCGGTATGCTGGAAGGACAAGGAGAGACCTCATGCTTCGTCTTGACTATAAGTCCTCACGGGAATAGATGGACACATGTATATATGTCAGCATCTCCACATATACCCCGTCTGACCATAGCATATAAGGTAGAGTCAAGGCAGTGATCCATGGAGGTAGTTGTTCATATTAAAAAATAAAAAGAGTTCTATTATAGTTAAAATTGTTGATTGCACATCACTATTCTACATGAATTTCTTTGCAACTTCCATGTTGTTTCAGCATTCAATTTAGATGATAAAACAGGTGCAAACTCGCATCTATGCTCGGGCTATGCTGAGAGGAACACAGAGTTAAGAAGTAAAATGAGCAGAAAGGGTGAGGTCCAAAAGAAACAAACAAACTTTTAGTGGCACAAACCAGTGAATACGGACCATTACTCTACACAAACATTTCAATCTCCCACATCGGAAAACTACAAATTAATATGAATTGCAACAACGCTGATAAAAATTGAAACCAAATCAAAAGAAAATTACATCAACACTATGTACTGGTAAAATATGGTGAAAATGTGAACATATCCTTAAATAATGATCTTGGTATTCAAAAAGATTGCTTTTTTAAATTTTCCTTTGTTGTTTTCAATCCAAAAGTTGATTATCTCATTTCAAAATAAGGTACTAGAACCTAAAAAAATAGTTTCCATTAACTTTGAAGCTCAAAACAAACAGATTAAACTACAATTAACTTGTAAATATCACCCAAAAAGCAAAATTTTATATGTGAAGCTTAATTAATACAGTGATAAAACAAATCAAAAACAATAAACAGTGACAAAACATTCACAACAGTACCATTGACATTTTTTTATGAGAGGATTAGGGTTTAGTTTAGGGAAAGACATAGTGGTGAGAATCAATATAGAGAGGACGGAAGATGGAGGAGATCTTACAACTCAGTTTTAAAATACGATCGCCGATAATTCGCCGGAGATTGAGATGCAAATGGAGCAAAGCTTTCGCCGCCGATGTAAAAAGCTGTTCGGTCCAAAATGAAACTCGATAGAAGAACAAAATTATGCTTTAACGTGAAATTGGGTCCGAAATTGCGGGTGTATTGGTCTCCCACAAGAGTTTAGGCTCATGGGTCGAAATCCACAAGGCCCAATATTTAAGTCACAAATAACGTATCGAACGTGAAATTGGGTCCGAAATTGCGGGTGTATTCGGGTCTCCCACAAGAGGTTTAGGCTCATGGGTCGAAATCCACAAGGCCCAATATTTAAGTCCACAAATAACGTATCGATGTTTTTAATAAGAGTAACTTTCACATATAACAAATATAAAAATTATATTTGTATATTATAATTATACTTTGCATAATTGCGCTCCATAGCAAATATAAAATGTATATTTTGCTATACATATAAAAAAAATGTAATAATTCACTATACATATACAGAGAGACCAATTGTATGATTCGGTATACATGTACAAAAGAAAGCAATTGTATACAAAAGATTAATTATATAATTTGTGTATGCAAAAAACGAGAAAGGGAAGACAAGAAAATTGGGCAGGGGAATATTTGTATTGTATAATTATAAGTGTATAGGACGAAGATACATGTATTTGCATGTGTATATACAATTCTCTTGATTTATACAAACAGAAACACTATTATACATTTCGTTTCTGTTTGTATAAGAGAGAGAGCCGAGGATGGCTAGCGAGATCAGGGAGAGTATCGAGCGAGATCTGGGAGAGAGGAGAGGGAAACGAAAATATATGTATATATACAATTTTCTCTCACTTTATACAACATTTATACATTGTGTTTGTATCAAAGCGAGAGGGAGCGAGCAAGAGAGGAAAGTGGCGAGCAAGAGTTGAAGGAGAGGGCGAATGGCAAACAGTTTGTTACAGGCATAAATAAATCAAATATAGTTATAGCATTTAATTCAAATTATTAATTCATCATTATATATAATTTTTCCTTTTAATGATTACGTTATTTGAAATGTATTTTGATATATAATATTGTCTCTACACTATAATTGTGTTTAGCTATATTATATCTCAATTGTTTTATTTTTTTGTTTGTCTCTCTTCCATCCACGTCATTCTACTTTTCTGTGTGTTTTATAATTTGATGTATATGTATATTCAGTATCACGTATACATTAATATATCAAATGTATGTGTACCTCAATTTCGTTTAATGTATCTAGCATGAGTTTCATATATCCAACATAAAACTATGTTGATGAATCAAATATACCGTGAAATAATCACATTTAATTTTGAGATGACACTAATATATTTAGTGTATATATGACGTATCTAGTATATTTGAACATAAATACATATAACTGGTATGAAATTTATGACACAATCAATATATATGCATGGATACATACTTAAAAATGAAATGAAGATATAGTTATCACTTATCTAAATACGGATACATGTGTATGGTAACTATTATTTAACTAGTGGTACTTATCAATTATGTAACAAGAAGAGAGGGGAGAGAGCGAAATAATTTTCGTGAAATATAAGTTTTTATTTTTACACCATAAATATCTTATAAGTTATGTCCTGAATAAGTTTGATTTTATGGCTAATCCATTTAAAAGACAGATTATGCAATTGAATAATATTTTTTTTAATTTTAAATGAAAAATCTACACACCGTTTTTTAGAAGTTTTGATCATTGTTTTTAAGAGTTACATAAAAACATATTTCATATCAAATATTAATCATGTCATCATGCCACACAAGCATCACGCTAGTGTCACATGACACAGATTGCCCGTATGGAGTGCTTACACAGGAAGAATGCTACTCTATAGTGGAAGGTTCAAGAGATATATGGAGAATTTTCCTGAAATACCTTAGAGTTCTATGAATTTTCATGAAAGATCCTTAAAATATTTTAATTGTATAGAGTATTCTAAAGAAGAGACTTATTTGTAAATATGTAGATATTGTTTTATAATTTACATATTAACCTCAAATAAATAGTATAAGATAAACATTCATTTATAAAATTTTCAAAGCAATCTTCCTAACAATAACTAAGTAGTAAAACACAAAAATGTGACTGACCACTAAAAAAAACTGCTTACTATAAATATACGTCAGATCACTAGTATTTAGTATAATTTTTTTTGATGAAATTCTGATGAATAGTTTTGTTAAAAAAATTATTATTGGAATCTTACTACAAAATATATTCTAATTTTGGATATTTAATAATTCAGATAGATCATTAATTTTTAAAAAAGTTATAGTTTCTAAACATATAATAAAATGGAATATAAGATTTTTGAAACTATATTATATGGATAATGGGAAAAAAATCTCATATTTAAGTTCTCTTATTATATCATTATCCCTATTAGTTTTACTCAAAATCTCTCATTTTCACACATTAAATTAATGTATCAGCACATCGAATTAATGTATTCGGTAGATCAAATTAATGTATCTCACGCATCATATTCATGTATCTCGCGCATCAGACACATCAGATTAGTGTATCATGTATAAAGTGTAATGTATCTTATGTCACGATTAATGTATCTCGCGTATCAGATTAATGAGAATTTTACCTTAAAGTATGTGATTTTTGTCGAGTCAATATCTTAAAAGGTCATTCAACTTTGAGAATTTATCTAGTAAAGTCATTAAACTTTATTTTTATATCAATAAAATCACTCAACTTATGCATTTGTATCAATAAAATCACTCAACTTATACATTTGTATTAATAAAATCAATAACTAAGTTTGACAAGATTATAATTTTTTTATACCATGAAATATAAATCCCATAAGTAATAAAATTAAAGAAAACTCATTAAGAAATTTTACGGACAAATTAATTAGTGAAATAGATACTCTATGGCATTACGATAAAAAATATACAAAAGTATCAAATTTCCTGCTATACCATTATTATAAAAAAAGTTATGTACGTATCCACAAAATTAAAGGGTTTCACAAATATTTTTCATAAAAAGAACGGAACAAAATGAAAGTTCAAACTCATTTTTTTTTTATATACTCACTATACAATTGCAATATGAAGTTAGCCAAAAACAAAGCACGGTTTATTTTTTTACAAATCCTCACAACTTTCTGAAACCAGAAAAAGAAAAACTCGCAGAAAGAAGTGGGAAAATAAAGTTGAATTTTATGTGCTTCGAGTTTTCGTCGTGAATTTGCTTCAGTATTAGTTTATATTTGTTTATTGTAATATCATAAGAGTTTTGTTACCTAATTAAAGTTGTTCATAATTTTTTTTAATGAGTTCTTAAATTTTATTTATATATGGGATTTATGTTAAATGTTATAAGAATAATTAGTGATAAATTTATGGGGTGATTTTATTGATATAAATGCATAAATTGAGTGATTTTATTGATACAAATGCATAAATTGAGTGATTTATTGATATAAAACAAAATTTAATAACTTTACTAGATAAATTCTCAAAGTTGAGTGACCTTTTAAGATATTAACTCGATTTTTGTCCTTTGCCCTAATTCTATACTAATATTTATGTGGCTATAATCACTTCACATTAAAATATAATTATTTTTTAAATATTTTTAAATCAAATTTATTTTCATCCTTTTGCTATGATAAGCACATGTTGATGACCTGCTGTATTTTTTTTTTTTAAATATGGTAAAGTCACAGGTAAGCTATTAACACTAGAACTTTCTATATTCTCCACCCAAAACGAATTGATTTTTTTCGACAACCAAATAAATAAAAGTTTTTTTTTTTCCATTGGAATCGAAGAGACCAAATCCTCAAAAGTGACACTTGTAACATCAGAAACTGAGAATTATATTCCATTCTCTCTGGTCTTTCTTTATTATAAAATTATACTTATAATATATATGTTCTGTGCTACTTCTGCAACTTTCTAAACAAATTTGCAGTATTGTGCAAGTCAGGTATTTTCCTGTCTCACTTAAACACTTTTATTATTATTATTTTTTTTTTATGAACTTTGTTGTTTTGTAAAGGTATAGTTATTGGAGAATTTTGATGGAGTTGAGAAAAGGGAAATTTGTGTTGTCTTGGAAATAAAAAAGTTATATATATAAGTAGATATTATGATGTCTGCCTAGTCATAGATAGATGATTTGAGCAATTGATATGATCTGTATTCTGTATGATGTCTTTAGCTTGTGGAATTGTTGGTGAATTCAATTAGAGTCGGAGCTAGAATTTTGAGTTTATGAATATGGGATTATAGAAAGAAAAAGAAAAGGAAACTTAACACTTCCTCCGTCCGGTATTGTTTGTCATATTACGCTATCAAAGTCAATTTAATTATTTTTCAAAATGCATAAATTGAGTGATTATTGATATAAAATAAAATTTAATAACTTTACTAGAATAAATTCTCAAAGTGAGTGACCTTTTAAGATATTAACTCGATTTTTGTCCTTTGCCCTAATTCTATACTAAATTTATGTGGCTATAATCACTTCACATTAAAATATAATTATTTTTTAAATATTTTTAAATCAAATTATTTTTCATCCTTTTGCTATGATAAGCACATGTTGATGACCTGCTGTAGTTTTTTTTTTTAAATATGGTAAAGTCACAGGTAAGCTATTAACACTAGAACTTTCTATATTCTCCACCCAAAACGAATTGATTTTTTTCGACAACCAAATAAATAAAAGTTTTTTTTTTCCATTGGAATCGAAGAGACCAAATCCTCAAAAGTGACACTTGTAACATCAGAAACTGAAATTATATATTCTGTCCATTCTCTTCTGGTCTTTCTTTATTATAATTATATATATATATATTCTGTGCTACTTCTGCAACTTTCTAAACAAATTTGCAGTATTGTGCAAGTCAGGTATTTTCCTGTCTCACTTAAACACTTTTATTATTATTATTTTTTTTTTTATGAACTTTGTTGTTTTGTAAAGGTATAGTTATTGGAAATTTTGATGGGAGTTGAGAAAAGGGGAAATTTTGTTGTTCTTGGAAATAAAAAGTTATATATATAAGTAGATATTATGATGTCTGCCTAGTCATAGATAGATGATTGAGCAATTGATATGATCTGTATTCTGTATGATGTCTTTAGCTTGTGGAATTGTTGGTGAATTCAATTAGAGTCGGAGCTAGAATTTTGAGTTTATGAATATGGGATTATAGAAAGAAAAAGAAAAGGAAACTTAACACTTCCTCCGTCCGGTATTGTTTGTCATATTACGCCTATCAAAATCAATTTAATTATTTTTCAAAATTAAATTGGATCACATTAGTTTGATATTTTAAACAAAATAATTAGATATTCTAAAAATATATGAAAAGTACTATAAATTGCAATTAATATAATGGAAAAAATACATCTTAAAATATTAGTTAATATTTTTATAATTTGACTTTAAAATAGAAATTATGAAAAATAATAACGGACGGAGAGAGTTGAAGGAATATGAAGGAAACAATGATTAGAAGTGGTTTTTGACTATTTTATCTGTCCTTTATTTTAAAACGTTAACAGAAGTTAAAGACAACTAATGATTTCCTCATTTTGTTCTCTAGTAATTATTCTTGAAAACTACAAACACCTTATTGGTCAAAGTTCTACAACTCAAATGAGGTGTTTGTAGTTTTCAAGAATAATTACTATTGAGAATAAAATGGGGGAAATAATAAATTTCAGGCTGACCAATGCGTGCTCCGGATATTAATCGGATACCTCATACTCATAACAAAGAACGAATGCCTCACACCAAGTATAAAAACAATATAGAAGAGCAAGAAGTGTATAATAATATATAAATACTTAAAAGTAGTAGGTTAAAAAATTATGCTTTACTACATTAAATATAATTTTGCAATGCCCTAGACAGTATTTAGTATTTAGCTGCTCATACTAAATACAAATACTGCCAACATGGCTCTGATACCATTAAAAGGATCTGCCAATTAGGTAATTTTAGTTTTCTTACTCGTTGTAATATTAAGACTTGTGAGTCGACTATTGCTATTAATAATTCTTCAGAAATTATTCATTTACTTAAAGAAAAAGATTTAGATAAATATAAATCTAATTTCAATTATTTGCATATTGGTTTAGTGCAAGTTGCTGTTAAGCCTTTGTTTAGAAGAGGCTTAGATATTCCAGTTTGTGTCCTCCTTAGAGATGACAGGTTTTTAAATTTTGACGACTCGCTTTTAGGAGTTATCCAGAGTAACCTTGCTAATGGGCCAGTTTACTTTAATTGTTATCCCAATTTCTCTGTTGACATTAATGATCCTAATGTCATGGATACTTTGACCCTCAATGTCAAAACCAAAAACCTCAATAGCAAACTTGATTCTCGTGAAATAGCTATTATTTACCGAGTTTATTATCGTCTCATGAAGACTCAACTTGCTCCCAAAGCCTGTTTAGAAAGTGCTAGAGGTGAAACTATGCTAATGGAAGCAAATCATTCGCATAGTTCTATCTTTGTTCCTCGAACTTTGCAATGGAAAGATATTCTCTCTAACAATGATTGGCATTTTGAGAATATCACACAGCCTTTTTCTTCACAACCTCAACGATCTCAGATCGAAAGAGTTATTCAGTTTCCCGATGGATCTATTGATCTTAAATTCCTTGATAATCCATCAATAAGATCTTCATGTGCTAGAAGATCATCTTGGTCTTCTCCGACTACTTCGTGCCCTTCGAGAACGCTTCCCAGACCACCTTCTTCAAAAACCCAGGAGGATGAAGATGAAATCATCACTGTTGCAGACTCTGTAGACAACAACAAAGGTAATGTTACAGGTGTAGACTTTACAGGTACTGTACCTAAAGTTTATTATCAGGATATTTCAGGAAGTCCAACTGCAAGTGAGATGGAACCTCCTGTTGATAAACCTGCCTGGCTAGGAATGTTAAAGGTAAATAAACCTTTTGAACCTGATCCTAGCATTTTACAGGAACAATGGACTCATCCTGATAACCAAGTCAGAAGAAATTGGTATGTCTCTTATTTTACTCTTAAGCAAAGAGAAGACTTTAGAGATATATGGATGAAAGATATGAGAAGAATCGGTTGTGAAATAGAATTCTTCAAATGGTTTGAAATGACTGGTAGAATTAAAAATTGTACTGAGTCTTTACAAGTTATCATTAATAAGTGGTATACGTCTTCTAACAAAATAGTTGAATCTACTACTCCTCCTCTTGAAGGAATCAATATTCCAGTTGCAGGTACAGTGATCAAAACTTCTCCTTTTAAAGAGAAAAGTGATAAAACAGGTGCTCTCCTCACATTTGCAGATATTGATAGAGTTGTTGAACAAAACAACTATTCAAACCAAATTCTTCATGTTATCTGTAGACAAATAGAAGATACCAAGCCAAATCTTAGTGGAAGACCAATACTGACTTCTACTTCATCCAATCATACTATTGAAACCTACCCAGGATTCAGAATACCAGAATTTTCCAAAGAAAAATTCCCAAAGCTTTCCGATACTTTTGAAGTAACAGGACATATTATTGAGAAAATCAATGCCAAACTCAATAATTTTACCATATCTACCAAAGATGATAAAGAACCAAAAAAGGTCTCTACTATACAAGAACCTAGTTCTTCGTCCAAAGAGAAAAACACTCTTATCCAAAAGCTTGCCAGTAGTCGTTTTCATAATATGATATTAATCCTTCTAATATCAACAATGATCATTTCAAAGAAAGCTTTACTACCCATACAGGTAATGACACCTCTACTTCGGCACCAGGAGTAACTGTAATTTCTTCTATTAGACCTCAGAGTCATCATATACCTATTAAAATAGTTGTTAATAAGCATTTCGTTATTAACAAAGTTGCTTTGCTTGATAGTGGTGCAGATAGGAATTGCATCATGAAAGGTATTATTCCTCTTCAGTATTTACAAAAAAGTACTTCCAAATTATACTCCGCTACAGGAGAACTTTTAAAAATTAATAAGCTCTCCAAGGCTCATATTTGTAAATGGAATTTGTTTAACAAATGATTTTGTTATAACTGAAGATATTAATGAAGATATCATCCTTGGAATACCTTTTATTACTCAAATAAAACCATATTCTACTAATTTGGATGGTATCTCCACTAATATTTTAGGTAGAGAATTACTCTTCCCTTTTGTCAAAACTCTTTCACAAAGAGAAAGTGATTTTGTTAGAAAAAATACTGTTTTTAAAATAAACAAACTCTCTCTACATCTTAACTTTTTAAAGGAAGAAATCCGTATTAAGAAAATCGAACAGATTTTAAAAACACCGGAGATAGTTAGCAAAATAACAAATCTTCGTGAAAAATTTGAAAAAGAAATATGTTCTGATTTTTCTAATGCATTTTGAAAAAGAAAGAAACATATTGTTTCTTTACCATACATTGAAGGATTCAATGAGCAGGCTATCACCACTAAGGCAAGGCCTATTCAAATGAATCAAGAAATGATGGAATTTTGTAAAGAAGAGATTAATACTCTGTTAAAAAATAAAATCATTAGAGTTTCAAAATCTCCTTGGAGTTGCTCTGCTTTCTATGTAAATAAAAATTCTGAAAAAGAACGTGGTGCTCCCAGTCTTGTAATTAATTACAAACCTTTAAATTCAGTTTTAAAATGGATTAGGTATCCTATACCTAACAAACGAGATCTTTTAAAAAGAATTTTTAAAGCCAACGTATTTAGTAAATTCGATATGAAATCAGGATTTTGGCAAATTCAGATTTCTGAGAATGACAAATACAAAACTGCTTTTAATGTTCCATTTGGACAATTCGAATGGAATGTTATGCCTTTTGGGCTCAAAAATGCCCCTTCTGAATTTCAAAATATCATGAATTCCATTTTTAATGAGTATTCTTACATGTCAATTGTTTACATTGATGATGTGTTAATCTTTTCAGAAAATATAGATTCTCATTTTAAACATCTTAGGCCTACAAATGGACGACTGAGATGTTGCCGACACTAATTTGGGACCTACTTAAAAGATAGTGGAGCATTATCTGTTTTTCTTCTTTTGTAGGTTGAGTGGGAATCTCTTTTTGAAAAGTTGAGATAATGGACACTTTTCCAAAAATGTTTTGTCTTATAGCTTTCAATGGAAGCCAAATTTGAAATAGTGAAAGCCACTTTATGAAAAGATAATTCCGGCTTTGCCTCTATCTTTTCATCAAGGGTTATTACCTATTCATAATCTGGATCCATGTAAGCCAAGGCTAAACCTTGAGGATCACACATGTCTCCATTATCATCAGTGTCGCTTTCTGTAGAAGCGGCGTCTTTAACCATTTTCATGATTTGAGCTTCAGAATAATTATCAATATTATCCATTGCTTCCTTCAACTTTTGTCTGAGGATAGTTTTGGATAATTTTGTAGGAGAAGTCTGTACCTTCTCTGGAACTTGTTTGTTTGGTTGTTTGGGAACCCAACCTTTTATCTGGACTTGTTTGCACAAGTATTGAATTCTATCTATATCATTCTTGGCAAAATTCCAAGTAATAATATAAGAAATTCTTTTCTTAATATAATATTTGCATATTTTAATATGCTCTGGCAATGTTGTTATCTCCTCCTTGGTTTGAAAATCTTCATACCTGTTAGAGAATTGCTGGGGAAGGATTTCTTTAATACCTCCGAATAAATTTCACCACTCATAAAACCATCTTGGAATAACGGCTTTGGTGATAGCTGTGCTGTATTTAACAAACCAAGTATGTCTTGGTCTAAGATAAATAAAATTCATCCATGCTGCCTTATAATCATACCAATTATAAGTCTGAGGACGGTGTGACATTGTCAATGCAATTGGAGTATTTAAATGGTCTGCATACCATTCAAATGGATCCAATATCTTCTTGATTGTAAATCTTGAGTATTGAATTTGATTAGTAACATCTCTAGAATGTTCAATATCGACTGAATCTGTGTCCACCAAAATTGCTTCATAGAACCTCCTGGTTTTGAGTGGATTATCAGTATCCACATAATTAAAATCTGTGTAACATGGTTTTATTAATAAATTAACATCCATGTGAGCAAATTCCTTGTTGAGTGCCATTAATGGTAACACCTGTGAAACCTGAAATTCAAAAGATTCTTCTTTTGAATTGGGTTTAGGAATGATTGGTTTTATCGAGTCAGGTTTGACTGCTTGGGCAAAAGACTCAGAGGCTTTCATGGTATAAGCTTCTTCAGTTTGAAAAGAACTGGAAGATGCTTCATGAGCAACAATAGTAGAAGGTTTCAGATTTAATTTCTGGGGTTGTGGAGGACAATTTGGCTTTAGAAGCTTTTGTTGAGAAGTGTTTGGCAACTTCGGATATTCAGCTAAGGCTGTAAACTTGTTTTGGAATGAAAGAACAGGTCTTTGAGAAGATTCTGCTTTCATCGGTGTAAGAGGAGGGAGTTGGAATGGTCTAGCCATCCGTTGTTTTGGAGAATCACTTTCTCCTTTGGCTATAGGCTTAAACGGCCTCATGCTTACCCTGCAAAAATTCACGGGTTAGGAAATCAGGCAAAGAATTATTTTCTCCTTTAATAAAATCAATATCAAAATCAAAGCTAGATAGTAGAGCTTGCCATCTAGCAAAGATTTGTTTTGAAACAATGTTTTTAACATCTTTTTGTAAAATTTCTTTTGCAGACTTGCAGTCTACTCTTAACAAGAATTTTTTATTTATAAGGTCATCTTGAAACTTTGTGATACAAAGTACAATAGATAAAATTTCTTTTTTAACAGTGGAATAATTTTTTGAGGGGAATTCCAGATTCCTGATGTAAAACGAATTAGTTGCTCTGTAGATTCATGATCTATCTTTTGTTTAAGAATGCCTCCATATCCTATGTCTGAAGCATCAGTTTCAACAATCATAAAAGCGTTAGGATTAGGGATTCCTAAACAAGGGATTGTTTGAACAAGAGCTTTGACACGAATGACAGCTTGGGTTTGTTCTGAACTCCAAGGAACAGGATTTTTTCTAAGTCTTTTATACAAAGGCTCACAAATTTGTCTAACTTTAGGAATAAAGTCAGCAATATAGTTAAGGGTACCTAGAAATCTTTGAAGCTGGGATTTGTCAAGAATTTCGTTAGGGAATTTTGAAGAGAACTCTAAAGCTCTGCAAATAGGTTTGTAAGACCCTTGGAAAAGATCATGTCCTAAAAATCTTATTTTTGTTTGAAACAAAACCATTTTTCTAGCACTGACAACTAGACCATTGTTTTTGATAACATTAAAGAATGTGTTAAGATGTTTAAAATGAGAATCTATATTTTCTGAAAAGATTAACACATCATCAATGTAAACAATTGACATGTAAGAATACTCATTAAAAATGGAATTCATGATATTTTGAAATTCAGAAGGGGCATTTTTGAGCCCAAAAGGCATAACATTCCATTCGAATTGTCCAAATGGAACATTAAAAGCAGTTTTGTATTTGTCATTCTCAGAAATCTGAATTTGCCAAAATCCTGATTTCATATCGAATTTACTAAATACGTTGGCTTTAAAAATTCTTTTTAAAAGATCTCGTTTGTTAGGTATAGGATACCTAATCCATTTTAAAACTGAATTTAAAGGTTTGTAATTAATTACAAGACTGGGAGCACCACGTTCTTGACATAACTTTAAATTAGAACCACAAGATAAAAAAATCTTCTTTCTTTTCTTAAAATCCGTTTTAAGTCAAACTAGGCCATCCTTTTTGAAACGGAGGGAGTAAATAATTTGAGACAGAATGTTTTTAACAATCATAACAGATAAGTTGACAGATAGTTTGAGACAGAGGGACATGTCAAGTTTTGGGCTAAAGTTAATTGGTTATAGTACTGTTATAGTGCTGAACCAGTAAGTAGCAAGGTAGCTCCGCCCCTGAATTCGAAAGTCTTCAGTATGATTTTAAAATTTTCTAGCAGGAAGTTTTCAATTTCTCTATTGTTTTTCTGCAGGAACTAAACATATTCTTTGTGTGTGCAATCCAAGATGGATTTACACAAGGTGAGAAAGAATCTTTTTGTGTTTCTGATTTCGATTCCATTATAGTTATCCGTCTCGTCTTAATTTTATTTATTCAGGTGTGTTTTCATTGTCCTTCAAGTAATTGGTTAATATGTTTGTGAAGGTTGAGATGAAGAAGTGTACTGTTTATCATCGTAATTGATTTGGTACAACACAGATTAATGAATACTGATTTGTTTCGTAAACTTGAATTGAATTGTTTCACCACTGAAGTCAACAACATTTGAGGTTTGTGTCCAAATATACAATTCACACTAGTAATCTTACAAACAAAGATTCTAGTGATAATTCCTCACATGCTATGTCACTCTCACTGCTGAGTGCACATGAACTCTTCACGGTAAGGCATGTCCTGGTTCGTAGACTCGTTCAACACGAACTTTTCCAGCTCAGATATTCAAAGTTTGTTATGTAATAGTCCTGGATTTGTATAACATAGACATCATTCTATTGTTAATGTGATAGTCATTTATGAGTCTTGCCAATTAAGCTAATATTGTCTCGAGCTGGTAGTTTTCATATATTTTGAATTAAACCATTTAATACTGTTTCTTGATCATTTGATTGGTATCTCGTGTTTGCAGGAAGGTGATACAGGCTCCGCAAAGCAGAAGAAGGTCAAGATTGTTTTTGTTATAGGTTGGGACGTCCGTAATTCCTTTAATTGCACTGCCTGTTGTAATTACATTACATCTACTGCATTTATCTCTTTAGATGAAATTAAAACTGCATCTTGTGTTCCGGTTTTATCATGAAAAATGCATCTAGTTTTAACTGGTGTTTATACATAATATCTTATTTGGTCACATTGGAAGGTGGTAAAATTTGGAAGGGACATACTTCTTCTGCGGCTTTCCATGCCTTGCATAATCGACCACCAGCTTAAAGGAAGGAAAAGAACTACATCTTGCGCGCTGTGTTTTCTTGTTACCTTTTTGTTCTTATAGCTTCATCTAATAGGTGTTTAAATGAAAGCTGAATTTTAAAGTTGAGTGTGTTTAACTTTTGGTAATATGCTTTCTGTAAACACCATTGACTTACGATCAGTATAGTCATCTGGATTTCCACATCCAGTTTTGCCCAAAATGAAACAAGAAACATTGTTCATTGATGGTTGTCAAATGGTCTTAGTTTAGATCGCGAGAGGGTAGAATTTACATTAGGAAATAACGGAGTTTCATTCTAGTCACTAGTTTTAGTTTTATAAAGGTTAAATATAAGGCAAGTTTGTGTTATTTCAAACTTCAGGGGGAGTATACTGAACTTGAGGGCTGCGGATATGCAATCTGCTATAAAAACTCATAATGAATAACTGAGGCAGGACTAGTGTGGTTTTGCATCTCAGTACTTTAGTTGTATGCATGATCATTGACATGCTGAAACACATTAAAGGTTTATTCAAACACTTGGTGAGATATAGGAGATGTCAATGATGAACAGTGGTCTGTTAACTATTATGACGGAGGCTTTTAACAGTGTATTGGTTGAACAAACAAGAAACTAAGTTCTTGATAACTTCTTAATAGATGCAAGTCTTGTTCCATACATTATTCTGAACTTGCTTCAGTGTGCTTCACACATTTTCATGATCAACCTTGTAAGTCGTTAATACAGTGCTAGCTAATATGTACATCCCCAAGCATAAGCACTACTTAATAAGATCGCAATTCGCAAGAGACATTGTCACATAAGTGTTATGGATTCTTTTGCTTGTGGCTTATAGCATTGATATATATTGCAGATCTTTTTATCGCTATTCTTTTAGAAACATAATTTCCTCCTTCCTTGTTTTCATGTTGTGATGCTTCATGTTACAGGTGGCCCGGGGAGTGGTAAAGGAACACAATGCAAAAGAATAGCACAACAATTTGGATACACTCATCTTAGCGTTGGCGAGATTCTACGTCAAGAAATCAGTTCTGGTTCTGAAAATGGGTAATGCTATGTTATTCAGTAACCGTTTTTAATTCTCGATAAATTCGTAGTTGTTACCCTAGTATGTAAACTTATATGCTCCTAGAGTATATACAATGCAATTAGTTTCATCTAAGAAATCCTCTATGGTGTTACTTGGAATGAGATCATAATATCCACTTTATAGGCTTACCGTTCTGTTAAGAATTTTGTATGTCACAACGCTGTCTTTATTTCTTTCATTCGGTTTATTTCAGCTCTATGATTCAGAAAATTATGAAGGAGGGAAAGCTTGTTCCGTCAGATGTAACAGTGAGGCTTCTTCAACAAGCCATGCAGGGAATTGATAATGACAAATTCCTCATAGACGGCTTCCCCCGGAATGAAGAGAATTTAAAAGCATTTGAGGATCTTGTAAGTTTAGTTTATTGTTCAATTGTTTCTATGTAAAGTCACTAGTGTCCTGATTTTGCCTGTATAATTTGAAATAACTATCGTTTCGGATTTCTTTGTAGACAAAAATGGAGCCTGAGTTTGTCCTTTATCTAGATTGTCCTCAAGACGAAATGGAGAAGCGCTTGCTCTCAAGAAATGAGGTATATTTACCCTTTGTTGCTCGGGCTCTCCAAAATGCTGCCCCACCCGTGTCGGACCCTCCAAAAATGCACTACTTTTGGAGGATCCAACACGCACCTGACAAAATTTTTGAAGAGTCGAGGAACATAGTATTAGGGTACATCGACTTAGCATTTATATCAAGGATTTTTTTTACTTAACTCAGAGTAACTGTGCAGGGAAGAGAGGATGATAACATCGAGACAATAAGGAAGCGATTTAAAGTTTTCATGGAGTCAACTCTCCCTGCAATCGAATACTATGAATCAAAGGGGAAACTTAGGAAGGTAAATCACTACTCTATGATCTTCTTCTATTGTTGAGTAGGGTGGTGGACGTAGATATTGAATCGGTATAAGATGTAACGATTTTAGTCAGAGGTGAGTGCAACATTGCAGCATCGAGTTCATCTGAATCCAATACTTTCGACTCAATGCAGAGCATAAATTTATATGTTTAAAATTGTATATTTGTCACACATAGTACTTGTGAACTCATAAATCTTAAAAATACAATAGATCAATGCTAAGAATTAAACTCGTAGAGTTTAAATCCAGGATACATCCATCCACCCGTTATTTTAGTAATAACGACTTCCTTGTGTCTCATGAACATATCGATCAGGTTGATGCTGGAAAATCTATTGATGAGGTTTTTGAATCCATCAAAGTTATTTTCTCACCAGGAAAAGATAACAAGGTGCCACCAAGTAAACACAAGTGCAAATGCTTGATACTTTGAATGGATGATTGCCTTCAAAGCTTGGTAATTCACAAATATTTTTACTAATGTGCGAGATTTAACTTATAGATACTATCCGTGTGCTTGAACTTGTTGCAATAAGTCATGTCGTGGTTATGAATCCACTTATTCTTGACGGCTACAGGTCAATAGTCGTCTTTCTAGGGATTTGATTGTGTGAAAAACTATATCGTAAGTGTATATAAGCTAAACTCTGTATTGTATGATATCTATCATGTTTCTTGTTAATGTATAAAATGCAAGGCATAATTTGTTGTGAATTTAAGTAATATTATGTGTTACAATCTTGTGATCTCTGTTGGAAATTTCAAATGACATATATTATTATTGACACTTATTTTCATGTACATCTGTTCCTCAAAACACCGAAAGGTTTTCAACTTGACTTAGTAATGTACTCGTGCTGTAGTTCGTTCGTTTTAAAAAGAATGTCTGTTTGTTTTTGACAACTTTTTAGTGAATTTCTACGTGATAGTTTGAATTTTTTTACGTATTTTGTGTATTAGTGTAAGATTGTTGTAAGTAATTGATAAAATAGTCGATGTATGTGCAAGTTTGAATCAAATGCC
The DNA here is from genome assembly GCA_022817965.1 of Solanum lycopersicoides. Classification (NCBI taxonomy): domain Eukaryota; kingdom Viridiplantae; phylum Streptophyta; class Magnoliopsida; order Solanales; family Solanaceae; genus Solanum; species Solanum lycopersicoides. Next base: position 82,095,245 of record CM040625.1, on the reverse strand, counting down.
ACTAAGTTTATAAGAGAAAATGTCAAGACATTCAAAAACATAAAACAAAAACAGTTACTACCACAAAAATGTGACAAATGTTTCAAATAACTGTAAGCAAATGAGTACCAAGTCAAATTTTGTTTTTGTTTTTTTGATGGTATTATATAAAGAGAATATTGAAATTCTATAGGGAAGATTCTAGTGAGATTTATGATGGGCAAAGACAGATTCAAGATTTAAATTTTATGGATTCATATTTATTTTTTTGTTACAACTTTCATTAATCTTTACTTTTGACAAATAAATTTATGTTTCGTGTTAAAATACTGATGTTAAATAAATCTAGTACTGATACACTACATTCGCTTTCGATTATATATAGCAATAAATTAAGATTCTTTGATCCGACTTACCAATTTATTGATCTTCAATTACTTGTCTTTATATTTTGGCTCTAATCCTTGATTAATACTTATACCTTTATAAACCGCAAAAAATAAACACAAAAAAACAATTTTGGCCCTTCAATTTTTTATTCTTGAATTATTAAGGCTCTCTCTTAACACTATATAAATCTTTGCTTAAGACACTTTAATTACTACACAAATCATACATTAGAGGTTATAATTAAGTGATTAACTACTCTCTAGGCAAATAATTAACACAACTTTTGCCATGGCAACAAGGATTTCATCTCCTAATTATACTGCAATTACCTTGCTAATATTGATTATCATTTCTCCAATTTGTTGCAATCTTACTAGTACTAAAAGTGCTAGAAATTCACCAGCTTTGGTACCCAATGTGTCAAGTTTAAAAGTTAGAAGAGAAGATGTTTCATCAAAAGAGAAGATACGGGGCAGAAATTTGCTATTGCTTAATTTGGGGGGTTGTGCCTGCAATTTATGCTTTCCTCGAAGTTGTAATTGTGGTGTTTGTGATTTTTATTTTTGTTGCCTAAGCAGAAATTAGGAGTAAAACGCAAAATTAAGGAAGATGTATTATCTAATTATTTTTATAAGAGTCAAATTATGTGCGTTTAAAGATTACGAGTGTGAGTTCTAAACATCTATATGAATTTGTACTTGATTTAATATGATACTTGTTGTTAAAGTGAGATATGTTGCGATGTATACTCGTACAATTCTGCTTTTATCGTGTTGCATTTATATAAAAAAATCTATATGATATGCATCTTGAGTTCATGTTAATCTTTACATCTCACCAAATACGATACCAATTAGAGTTTGTTATATATCAATAAAAACAAAAACACACACGTTGATAAATTTAACAACAAAAAGGCACTCCTCAGTGAGACCTCCAGAGAGTTACTTGAATAGCAGGCGATACATGTTCTTGTTCTGATTTTGGCTAATCGATCGATATGCCCATTCAAAAAGCTCCATGCTTTCGTCGAACGACATCTTCATAGATACTGCGTTTATCAGAATGGATTGAAAAGGTTTCCTCAATATGAAATTCCATAAATACGATTCGAAGAGGATTGAATATAAACAAATCTTATCATTCCTTTGTCGAGGTAGATAGATTATTTTCGAAAGACCTCTGACTTAATAACAACAAATTCAAGTACAAAGAAAAAGAAAACAATGTTAAAAATCTAACAACTAACACAAAAAACAATGCAGAATCTATAAGAAAGGCACAAGAATAAGAAAATAGTGTGATATTAGAAACACAATTAACAACAAACAATGATAGTTATAAACATAAAAACTACTACAATAATAAAACGAGGATAATGACAGAATACTCGAAAAACAAAAATAACCATCTATTATCTACTAACCTTCTGCCTTAACATGCGACCTACATAATTTATTATCTACTATCACGTTCTCGATAAACTGAAGATGTATCATGTCTTGAGCAATTACTCTTCCAGTCTCCCGATACTTCTTCGGCCTATTAAAGGATCAGTTTTAACTAACTACAAACATAAAGGATCATTTTAGCATTTTTCTCAATTTTACTCATAGTATAACTTTTGTAAAATTAGAAAAAAAGTAAACATCAGGCGACTGACCTTTTCGTTTGTCAATGGAGTTCTTAGATGAAGACGCCAAACCCAGATTTCTCTTCCAATCAAAGCCATTGCAGCAATCCAATTCCGATCCGGACACCCAAACCCGGTCTCTATACCGACCCGGAATCATCATCTCCATCTCTCTTGCTGTTCTTTTCTTCGCTCTTTCGATCTTCTATTTCTCTTTTGAACCCTTCGGATCCATCTTCTTATGGATCTCTCTTTCCCTCCTTGTCGGGCCTTTTGCTCCTTCTTCTGTCACAGGTGGTGATATCCGGGTCGGACTCGGAGAACCCATTCAAGACCCGCCTAAAGATGATCTTTCTGATACCGAACCCGATACGAAAAAATCAAACAGAAGATCTAACAGACCCACCAAGAAAAACGTTGACTTTGAGCCTGTGTTAGCTACCAATTATGATCTAAAGCCGGAGAAAACTAATGGGTCGGTGGCAAATTCGAAGAATAGTAATGGGTCGGTTGCGAATCTGGAGAAAGAAGTGGGTGATGGTGTGTGGAATGAAGGGGATGAGGAGTTGTTGAGGAAGATGATGGGGAAGCATCCAGTGGGGAAACCGGGGCGGTGGGAGGCGATAGCAGATGGATTTAACGGGAGATACAAAGTGGATAGTGTGATTAAGAAATCTAAAGAATTGGGTGAGAAGAAAATGAGTGATGGGGATTCCTATCAGAGATTTTTGAAGGATAGGAAAACAGTTGATAAGAGAGCTGAGGGTGGAAATGAGGCTGATTTCGAGAATGTGGAGGCGAAAAAGGCGGTAGAGAGTGGATGGAGTAGCGGGGAGGATTTGGCTTTGCTTAATGCATTGAAGACATTTCCAAAGGAAGTGGCAATGAGGTGGGAGAAAATAGCAGCTGCTGTGCCTGGGAAGAATAAAGCAGCTTGTATGAAAAGAATGGCTGAGTTGAAGAAGGATTTTAGAAGCTCTAAGTCTGCTAATGTTGAAGCTTAGGCATAATGATTCAAATCTCATAGGAAAATTTTCAGCTATGTTGAGGTAACATATTTTACGATATACAATACTTATTTATTTGTTCGAAATCACTACTTCATTAATTGACATTGTGATTTGTTGAGGAAGAAATTGTAAGGCGACCAGTTATTCAGTTAAAAAGTTTTGAAGTTATGTTCTATGAAATCTGTAACTTGACAATGATTTATATGAATAAATGCATTTTCACTTTGTGGAGATTTAGCTCACAGTGAGTATGACGTATGCTAAGCATGGAATTGTCCTTCCAAATTTTGAGTTGCAGTTTGCTAAAGATAATCTCTTGACGTTTAATGTCAAATCTTTGATCTTGACACTTTGTGATGGTTGAAATCAAAATGCTTTGACGATTCAAATTGTTAAATGTTACAATTTTTCTCTTTTAATTTTTTTTCTTGCTACTTGCTAGTATTAAGTCGGCTGTGCAATCATTATGCGGTATAGGATAGTAAGCGACTCAGCTTGATGCAGAAAATAAGTGTAACTTTAACTTTCTTGATTAACTCTAGCAACAGGATTTTGAGGCAAAAGGAAGATCGAAGCTATTTAGTGGATATATTAACTTGGCTATTGATCTACCGGCCACAAGATTAACTTGATAATAAGAATGCATAGGCAATGTCACTCCTTATGAAAGTAAAAATGATAGTTAGTACTTTGTATGGTAATTTTTTTTTTTGTAATGGCCTGTATGAAAAACTCAAGTGTCCAAACGTAGGAGATAGAATTGCTTGTGCTACCTGATTAGCCTAGCTATAGATCATCTTGTTGAACTTTGTAACCAAGGGGCTAACTGTGTAATTGAGGTTTTGTGAGTAACGACCTGAAGACCTTAGGTTTGAGTCATTTGACCCCCAGCTACTACACCCAGTGGAGCCGTCTGTGCCACCATAGTTGGGGAAAGTTGACCTGAATATGCTTGTGGGTTGCTGCAGGCTGTCATAGATTAGTTGTGGTGTGTTCAAGCTGGCATGGTCTCCGACATTGAAAGAAACCGTCATGTTGAACCTTTGCTCAAAAGTCCTAGTATTCCTCTTATTTTAGATGTAGGCATGCATCCCTTAATAAAGCACAATTAGTAGTGTTTGCTGGTAAAATCCGTTCTCAATTTCCTTTCTTCCTCCTCTGACCCCCGAACCAGGGTCACCGGTCTTCCATTCGCTATATATGTGCGTTGCACCAACAATCTAACCTCTCTCTTTTGATCTGCATTCCTTCTCTAATTTTTTTCTCTGCTCAATAGAATTTAGGAACATGTAGAGAAGCTTTTAGCAATTCTCTGTTTTAAAGCGATTGACCTCTATTTCCAGTGTGAATGTTTTCACATACATTGACTGAGTAATGATTCAGTTCATGACTCTACAGGTTTGAAGAGGACTTAAACTCATGTATCAAAAAAGTATTTCAAAAATATCCATGAAGTTGATGAAAAATAATGGTCCATAAAAAGACAGTGACAACTGCTGCTTTGACTACCCTTTTGTCTGGAGATCATCCTGTTGAACCCTAACATCCATATAATTTTAGATTTAGCCATTGCATCCCTTAACGTGATCGTAATTAGCTGCCAATAAGAACCAATCCTATGCTTTCTGTTAGCTGTTTGCAATGAACTGAAAGCGAATCAACAATGGAAGTGAGTAATCTTGAGGAATGAAAATTGGTTCTCCATAAAAACTAAGCAACAAGAAGTCAGCAGATAAAGTTGCTTCGAGCTACCTTTTAGATTAATTTGAGATCATCCTCTTCCTGTCTACCACGCGTATACCTTTAGATGTATAAGCAAGAGCATGTTTTCCCTTACCTGTTCTCAATGTTCATCCTCCCTCTTTGACCCACTACGAGTAGCTCCACTTACGCGCTATTGTACTTCACCCCAACCAACAACCTAGCTTCCTGTTGCATCTGCAGTTCTTCCTGGTTACTTCAACTACCAGGAATACAATAACATTCTCAACGTAGTCCCATAAGTGGAGTTCAGGGAGGATAAGATGCACGTAGACCTTACCCTTGCCTCGTGGGGGTAGAGAGGTTGTTTCCAATAAACTAACGACGATATCATTTCTATTTTGTTGCTCATAGGTGGAGCATTTGATTGGTTTGGAGAATCTAGTCATTTGCTGATCTTGAGGGAGGGGAAGGAGAAAATGTGGATATTTATTTATCCTAGTGAAGGACGAAGGTTTATTTATAGGGTGGTAATGGTTTTTAAGAAGTCGATTGGACCGATCAAATCGAATCGTATCGAATCAATTTTTTAGATTTAAAAAATACAATTTAAGGTTTCAGTATAAATTTATAATAATTTGGCTAGGTCTTTATTTATTAAAAAAGATACTGAAAAAATTCCGATCTTATTTGTTTTGGACCTCGGAGTAAATTTTGTATAGGAGTACTGTACAGAATTCAAAATATAGTGTCGCTGCTATAACTCAAATATTTAAGGCCTCATTTGTTTGCACTTAATGGAGGTTTGAATCTTAATCATTCAGATTTAGCCCGTTAAATACGTTTGATTTTTAGGTCTGAATCTGAATCATTCAGATTCAGCCCATTAAGTTCATTTGTTTTATTTTTTTAAAAACCTCTTAATGGGTCTGAAGAGGTTTGAACGAATCAGATAGACTCTTAACAACATTCAGACTCATTTGATAAGTTATCAAATAATGAATCATAGCTTCTCTTCTTTGGGCGTTTTTTTTAATCTCATAACTAAAAACTTTATTTTTCACTTTTGTCAATCAAACACCATTTTTTTTCAACTGGTAAGTAAGTTTTCATAAATCCTTTCAAGCTTTTTTTTATATGAATAATTTTCTTGTATTGATGTGTGTCAAGACTCAAGAACACTGGTTGCAACAATTTTTTTGGTGTATTGTTGTTTATCAAGGTTTTTGAATGAAAAAACAGTACTCCAAATCATGATTATTAAAAAAATTAAACTTTTTTTAATCAAAAGTGATATATTTTGTTGAAAGAAAATTTTTATGATATTTTATTAATATAATATTCAATTCCACTTCCACATTCAGATATTGAAAACAAACACATTAATTATTTAGTGTTCAGATTTAGAGACCACATCTTAATATTCAGATGTATATTTAGATCAAAACAATTAAATCTTAATGCAAATCTTAATATTTAGATATGTATTTAGATTTAGACCTCTTAATCATAATGAAAACAAATTAGATCTTAATACTAGTTTTTTCTTTGTGATTATCTTAACTTTAAATTTCAGTATATAGCAACAAAAAAAACATTTTCATACTCTTCGTAATAAAGAGTGGTGTGTCATGTGATTATAATAAAAATAATGAGTAATTGCTTCTATTGATTGGCATTTACGATATTATAAAGAGTCATTCTATGTAACATAATTTTTGAGTATTCAATTCTATCAAATTTTATCAATTGCAATCGTCGTTAGATAATGTTTAAAAAACTAAACTTTAATTATACTATCTTAAAATAATTAAAAATTGACATGACATAATTTTCTAAGTATGACTCATTCATCTACCCTTCCTTAGATAATTAACACGAGATATAAGCTCTTTCACGCGCTAAGGCGATAAAGAAAAAAGAGAGGGGCTTTAGTATGTGGAAAAAAAGGCAAAGATCACATTTCAGTTAACGTTGACGGGTAATTTCCTCAATGAAGAGGATAAGGCGCAAGAACCTAAAAAGCAGACTAAGATAAATTATTCAGGAATGCATTAAAAAATCGTTATGTAGCATCTGAGAACAAGAAAGCAGTTTTGCCTATTAATTAATATGGGACATAAGTTTAACTCACGTATCATTGTAGTTTGCTTTTACTACTAAATCAAAGAGTTGAATTTCTCAATCATTAATGAAATAGTATAATTATCTAAACAAAAATGATAACTGGTAGAATTGTGAAATTTTCATTATGGTATCTAAAGTTGGAAGGTGTAATTTTATTCACCTCTAAAAAAAATATTATGTCACATTCGATAATGACTCTTATTCGAAAAATTATACTGTCTGGATCTGATCATTAGATTATCAAACATTTAATTTGTGGGATTAATTCAACAAATGATATTTAACCCAATCATAAAATTACCAAATAAAATTCAACCCACTAAATCAATCTTTATACAAGTTCATAAAAAATTATCGAACAAATTAGAGATATCAAATTTGATTTAACGAGCCCTAAATTAATGAAAGCACTAAACATAAAAACTATCGAGGGGTATCACATTATAAATATAAGAAGAAATCCGATTATCCGTACTACAGTGTGTAAGCAGCGAATAGCCATGGGGATTCTGTCATGGTGGAAAGGCGACAAAAATGAAACCCCTAAAACAACCCTGAAACCCGACCCGAAAACCCAAATCTCTTCCGACAAGCCGGAGGTTCCCGGCATGAACGGAGCTGTTGAGGTTTCCAGGCCCAACCCACCGCCGACCGACATAACCGTTTTCGAATTTGGGTCTGTGGCTGCTTCTGTTGATAAGGTCACACTTGCCGGGTATTGTCCTGTTTCTGACGAGCTCGAGCCTTGCCGTTGGGAGCTTATGCCGGCGAGTGGGTCTGATGCTCCTCAATTTCGAGTGGTTTTCTGATTGGGGTAAGGAAAGGAAAGAGTTTGTATGGAATTTGTGAGGAAGATTTGTGATTTTGAGTTGAAAAGGTTCTCTTTTTTGCTGAATTTAGTGTAATTTACTGAACATGACGTAATGAAAAAACCCTAATTTAGTTGGGAATTTACTGGTTTCATGTTCTTGATAATAGCTTTTGGATGGATTTTTATGTTTTTGTTTTTAAGTTTGTGTGGCTGCTATTCTGAATTTTTGTTTCCCTTAGAGCTTTTAGAGCATGATTTATGCAGCCCATCCCAATAAGTTAAGGATTGATGTAGTTGATTTATGTTGGTTAATTGGAGGCTTGAAGCATGGTTGAAAGCTTGAAGCCGAGGGTCTATTTGAAACAACCTCTCTACCTCTAGGTAGGGGTAAGGACTACGTAGACTCTACACTCCCTAGACTCCGAGTATATGGATATGTTGTTATAACTTAGGCATGGTTGATATTCTTATTGAGGCTACTAATGTGTGTTAGCTATGATCCTATGACTAGGAAGAACTGAAGGAGAAGACAAATGCTAACTTGTTTCAGTTTTATAGCACTATGTTCTTATAAGCAATTTCAATGGACAGTCTCTGTGGAAAGCCTGTGATTGGTTTAATAGGTCTGTAGTAATTGAATGAAATGAGTTGTGAACCTGGAAAGATAAGAACGCAACGGGGTTACCTTCTTTGTTTGTTTGATTTGAAGGGCAACGGCCCGTTGTGTTCTTAAGAATCAAGAAAAAAGTGATCTTTCTAATCTGAAAACAAAAGGGTATCCTCTTCTTTCCTGTCTGTATTGTTTCAAGAAGTATGGCAAAGTTTCTTTTGACGGTTAGACGAAGAAATGTGGGTGCAGTCAAGTGCAAATGTGTTCTATTTTGATGCATCATTATAAGTGTATAGCTATTCTTGGTGCTTGCCCATTTGAGTATTGTTGATGGTTAGTGTTTGTCAAGTCTCAAGATACTTTTTCCAGTGATAAGAGTCGAGAGTGTTTTGCAAATTTTTTGTTGTAAACGTGATAATAACTCTACAGAATACTCTAAAAAGGTATTTTGCAACGGAATTGAAGCTTTCCACGGTTGTCATGGTTGTCCAAGTGGTTCTTTTTGCTGTGAAGTTTTAAGTCTGGCGAATAACTTGCTATATCTCATTGATTTCCTGTGTTTGCATATGCTTGAATGCTTTGGTTATTGATGTGTTACTATAAAACATACAATTTTAGTGACTTTTCAGAACCATTTAGGTACAAATGGTCATTAATCTTTTCCTTCCCTTAGAAGATCGACTGGTAAGAACTAGGTTATCCAAGACAGCTCCACTATATGAAGGGGCGAATATCGTTTCACATCTGATAAAATTGAAAACACATGATATGTAGTTTCATTTGTGTGTGTAGTTTATAGATGCACTATCGATAGAATTTGAGATTCGTGCTTTTTGGACACCATTGGCCTGCTGGGAAGGCCTCCTCTAACTGTGTGTTTTGAGAATTAGAAAGACGGGAAAGAAATTAGTGCTTACTGTTGTCTTCTCTTATTGCTGATATCTCTATAGTTTGAATGAATGTTTATAAGTTATTATTTGCCTTGGTAGTAGGTAGATTCACATTGCAAATGTTACAAGGTGTAATGAACCTCTTGAGTTTTCTCGAATGTATCGATATGCTAGACTTATATTGCAAGTTGTTTCGTGTCATAAATAAACTCGGGAACTCGACAAATATGGATCTTCTCGATATGTGACAATGATTAACTTGATGTGGTAACTTTGCAGTCTTTAAGCTTAAGGTGAACTTACACGATTGACTTGTGAATAAATGATTTCAAGCTTTTGAATCATCATGGTCCATGTTGTCAATTCAAGTTCAATATTAGTACTCCCTTTGTATCATTTTATGTAATATTATTTTCTTATTAGTCCGTTTCGAAAAGAATGACACATTATAATATTTTAAAACTTTTTCAATCTAATCTTCATAAATTATGACATGTTTAAGACCATAATTCTAAGAAGTTATGATTCGGAGTCAAACTATGCCACATGAATTGAAACTGAGGTACACTATGTTCTAACTTCAATAAACCAAACAAAATCTTCAAGAAATAGAAAACGGAAATACAGAGTTTTGAGCAACATACATAAAAATGAAGATGCAATTATCAGAAGTATTTTTCAAAAAATGCTTAAAAGTATGTAATTATTAACTATAATATGTTTCCAAATATTTTTCAACAATTCTACAAGAGAGAGATCGAGGCCCATAAATGTATCCCACTAACACCCAAAACAGATAGAAAACAATGATCTTTTATCCGATACTTCAGTATTTTATCCGTTAAAAAGCAGTTAAAAAATTATCAAAATTCTGAGTACGATTTTGTTAGTGAGTTTAATCAAGCAGAGCCAGAACCAAGATACTGATCCACAAGTCTTGCAACTGAAGAGGCTAGTGCATCTGCAGCATCCTGGGTGGTTGCTTCAGCATATACTCTTACAACATCCTCAGTCCCAGAAGGTCTAATGAAACATCGTCCTCGGGGATATTTTGCTGGATAAAAGAAAATTAAGAAATACGGATTTAATAGCTAATTAGAGAACATTCAATGACAAAAATTTGCACATGTTGACATATTTGATCAAGATAAGGCACTTGTAACACATGATTAATCAATGGATGTACATATAGGGGGGCATAAGAAATAAGCAGCTGGACAAGCTCTGGGTTCTTTTTAACTTTTCTTGGCTGAAAATTGAAGTTCAACATTTGTTTATGGAGGCTGCAACATGAATTTTGTGCAACTGGAAAACATAGAAGCTAACATTCCTGCTACAACCACGAGGGGGGGGGGGGGAAGCAAGGGAGAGACACACTTACATCTCCTTCTATTAGAACAGAAACTAATCACAAATTTGTAAATTCACCATGGTAAGTAAGTTGACGTGGATTACCTATTTCAGCATTAATGGCTTCTTGAATACCAACAGGCTGAACAGCCACAGTCTCTGCATTAGCTGTGACAACTGCAGTTCTGTCGCCAACCTTTACCTGAAAATACGAGGATCTTGGAATTGAAGCACTTACCTTCAAAGTGAAATTTCCTTATAATAAGATGAACTACCTACAAACAGACCCATTCAAGCTCACATACAACGGATAGTGCATGTCCCACCCGAGTCCCTCCCAACAATTATGAATTGATGAGGAACGGGAGGAAAAAAAGAGAAACTTTGTAGTTTTGAGACATCACTGCCTTCTCACAGCCTAACTTGTGTCTATTGGTTTATTTAATTCTGAATGTGATGTAATGCACTTGAGCTACCAGATTAGCTGAATTTATGTGTTCTTCTTACCCTTCTTTTTAGTTATTAATTCTGTATTTTAACCTTCTTTCTTTACTCTCTCCTTAGCTTTTGATTTAGCCCAAGTGGATGACAGATAAAAGTTAAAACAGTGATTTCACTGTTTAATCATTTATTGCATAAATGACTCTTTCTATTTCTATTAAGAAAATGAAACATATGGGGTTCAATCCATTAGCCTTGAACAAAATGAGGGTAATTCTGCAACTGTTTTCAAAGAATTCACATGTCTTGCGCATACCTCACGATCTGAACAAGGGACATGAGAGAAAAGAAAACTATACTTGAAGCCAAAACAAAATTAATATGTTACAGTACACAACTAAATATCTTATACAGAAGTCCCATCAACATTGGAATCCAGTGTTTGTTTTTGGGCAGTTCGTCACACGCTGATTAGTGATCAGTACTACTGCACCATCATGCAAGTCGACAGAGAACAACAGCGAATTTCTAAGTCTATAGATATATTCCAATAGGAACAACAGCAATCAGAATATCAACGGTATTAAAAGAGTTAAACTAAAGTCCCTAATGATGGATTTGAATTCTTGTAACTCGAATGCAAAGGTAGAAGAATCTGACCTTTAATTGTCTACTAGGTAGATCATGATAAAGCTCATTCCATCTACATATGGACCATCCCATGTATTGCAAGATAACCTCCACTAGAAGAAGTCCACTTAAAGCATCTCCCACAGCCTGATTAATCAACTGACTGACAGCCAAAAGTCTTGAAGCAGCCTTCTGTTTTGCTGAACCTAAAATAAGTTCAGATAAAATAGGTGTTTAGATAAAGGTAGTTAAGGGCCATCATAGTAACAAAGGAGATTGGCTCAGACCTTCTGATGTTGATAAAAGTGTCTTGTGAGTAGACTCCAGCCGGCATAGATAAGCTTCTGAAAACAAGATAGTTCCATGCCCATTCGCCTCAAAAAATATGCCAATATCAAATTCAGCAGCTTTTTCATGCAAGTATTTGACTCCTGTTGGAGTAAGCACAACTTCTAGACCCATCTCTTTAAGGTAATCAGTTGATGCTCCGTTCGCATAAGCTGTCTGTACAACACCTAAATGTGCTTGGTAAGAGTCATTATCTTTTTTGCTTTCACCGTCGTTCAAAATACTTAATTGCTCCTTGATAAATAAGGCAAACAAAGACAATATCTTGTCTCCATCAACGAGTTCAATCTTGTTGCTTTCATTCAATATAACTGAAAAATAGACTAGTCGATCAGCATCCCCGTCCAAACTGGCACACCTGAACCACTAGGAGCATTAAAGTAATCAATTTCCACTTCTCTTCACTATGGAAAATGAGGATTTTAACAACTATTGGAGAAACAGTAAGATTACCATATCAACAAATGATGCTAACCATAACCTGTATCCACTGTGACTAGATATGAGTATAAGATAAGAATCTTCTTAATGAAGATCTTCCTAAAAGTTGTGTTTCTTGGAAAAAATTGCTACAGTAAATTAGCAAGAAATACGATAGTACTGATCGAATTTCCATTGAGTTGGAAATTGCAACAGAGTGCAATCTAAGGGCCCTATCAGGTTAGCAACTCCTATGCAAATATAGCATCCTAAATAAGGCCAAGGAAGACAACAGAATTGCAACAACATAGGTATAAAAAGGATCTTAACAAATCCATATGATGAAAACAAATTAAACCAAATCATCATCACCACTCACCAGTGGGAGAAATCACATAGGATGTATTCAGATTTCCTCTTTCTGGTTTATATCTAGACAGTAGGTCCACACTACTCTTATATTCTTGGATAGGTAAAATAGGTTCATATTACTAAACTTCCATCCAAATGAAAATTAAATTAGTGACTATCATGTTACAGTTAAATAGAACTAGGCTCACTAGATAGCCAAACACTGTGATTAGACATTGTTCAACAAAAGTTATTCTATAAAAGAATAACAAGATGTGTCACCTTAAGCCAGCATCAGCAGGACCAAATCCACGTGGAGCAACCTTCTCTTTTTGCACATAGTCAGCACCAACACCTTCATTAAGCATACCTTCTCCCCGGTTACGAACTTCAATGCACAACCCAGTCAACATCTTCTTGAAATGTTCAAGCTTTTCACCACCAACACCATCTGCCCCGTCCACCACCAATGCATTATCATCACCATTTTTCCTGATTCCCTCAGGCTTCAAATCCATCAAACACCTAAAGAAGTTGGTAGCATTTCTATCAAAACGTATCAACTAAATTTAAAGGCTTCAATAAACACGACTCAAACTGACCTGAAAGAGCTTGAAAGTTGATGAAAATAACTAGATTCAGATGCCTCCATGCCTCTATTTCTTGCTCGAACCATCCAATGCAGTTGTGGTGTTGTAACTACTCCCATGTCAGTTCCAATTGCTCCAACAATTGAAGTTATTCCCTTTCAATTGATATTTAGTACTGATAAGTACAACTGAATTGCAAATCATATTGTTCTATCTAACTTAAGGCTCTTTTGGCAGTTGTATTCTGCAAGTTTATGCATAAAATGGAAGGCCAACAGGAGGCATAATCATTAAAAGACAAGGAAAAGAAGGAGGAGAAATATCAAACCTAACATAGAGAACAGAATTAGGCCAATTTTTTTTTTTCTAGAGAATCATCTTGCCAGCCACCAGATAAAATTAATAAGAAAATAACTGAGTGTATAACAATATGATGCACGAGGCCAGAGCCTATAGCAGTCTGTGTTCCACCTCAATTTAACTGCAGTAAAGCAGATAGACTGACTAAACAAAAGTGAAGAAAGCCCATGGAAGCTACACAAAAGACATACTTGTTTGGCAGCGTCAAGGAGAGCCTCTCCACTAGGCCTTGTGTCTCTTCCTAATAACACCTCCGGTGATTGTCTTCCTTCAAAGCCAATATCTTCTTTCTTTGCAAATTCAGTTATTAGCTGTTTCCAGACAAGATATTATGAATCAGAACCTAGCTAATTGACAGAATACTAATCCATTACTTGACGCAATGGACTAAGGAAGAAGCGCAAAACAGAGAAGATAACATCAAATTTTTATGAGGTGCTGCAAATGTCAAACTACTTTATCATCATCACTAAAAATCATTATAAGCACAAAAGTAACTCAGTCATGCAGTGCAACTATAACTACATATTGGAGTCTCAATCAATAGCAACAGTCCAGAATCACATTATAATAATGTTGAACTTCCAATAATCTAGAAAAGGGAACCCTCTTTCCACCTTCTCAATACTAATTATGGGAAGTTCAACCTTTAGAAAAATTACAAAAACCAATAACAAGAAATGTCCAACATTTGTTTCATCTTGCCAGTTATACTCTTCTTTGAATACTTATTTTCTCGTTTCTGTTCTTCTACTTTTGTTCAAGTGGCATGTGCTAGGTATGACTTTAAGAAGATTATCAGAAGAGGTGAAAGGATAACCATCGAACTAATACACCCCATCACCCATCATAGTGAAATTGATCATTAAGGGGCTGAGAGAACATGAGTTTTTCCCTATAGTGATAATATACTTTACTAACTTAAACTACTTAAATGAGTTGTGCCCAATGCCCATTATGCAACGCCATGGCATATGAGTACTGATTTAGAAGTAGACTGAACACCAACCCTACCTTGAACAAAAGAAATGTACAAGCAAGGACATTTTCTCGATAAAGAAAGTATTGAACTTCTAGACCACTGCACCTGTAGCAAGTCAAAGTTTCTCTACACGGTTCTTCTGTCCATCAGTTTAATCAAGAATTTATTCGAAAGATTCTAACTTCATTTTATTATATCTTTCTTCTCTTTCAGTTGAATTTTCCCCTTCTTTCCTTTCTCAGCAACACTTCCACCCAAAAAATTTCCATATCTCCCAATCCCTCTATCTAGCCTTATTTCCAGCAGCCATTCTAATTTTTGTAAAGTAATCCACTTTTTCCTAAACAGTATACTATAACAGTAACCATAGATAATGCCTCAATTACAAACTACTTGTACCCGTTGTGCTCTAATAATCATAGGAACCTTCAAAAGTATCCAGATTTATCAAATTAACATACATTCTTTCCACTTGAATGATTATAAGTATATAAGAAAAATGATTGTAGTTTTTTCTTTTCCATTTTTCAAAAAAATTTAAAACCACAAAACTGGTGTATGTATGTTAAAAAAGAAAACATTGGAACCTGAAGGAGGGAATGGGTATCAGGGGCATTAGCAATGGCATCAGCAAAAGGCTCCCAATCCTGAGTCAACATTCCACCACTTGGATCAGCCACTTTGACTCCATTGTCTGATACTTGATTGTGGGATGCAGTGATCATCAAACCTATAACTGATCCTGTCTTCAACGACCTTAACGCCGCCAATATCCCCACTCTGAACAATGTTGATTCCAACAACGATGCATCAGCTCGAAATCCAGCTGTCCCGTACGATAGCTTCACCCCTGTTCATACATTTGCCAAGAAAACAAATCAACAATCAACCAACTACATCTCGATCCAAAACTAATCGGGTCTGTTTTTTTATGATTCATTTGCATTTCTACACCCACTTGGACTCATTTAGCTCATAAATTGTCCAAGAAAACCAATCACCTACATCTCAACTAAAAACTAGTCGAGTCTGTACTTTTATGAATCATTTACATTTCTACACCCACTTGAACTCATTTAAGCTGATACATTTCACAAGAAAACCTATCAACAATCAATCATTGACATCTTCTAGATCCAAAACTAGTTGGATCTGTTTTTTATGCATCATTTCCATTTCTACACCTTCTTGGACTCATTTAGCTCATACATTTTCCAAGAAAACATATCAACAATCAATCAACTACATGTCGATCCAAAACTAGTTGGGTCTGTTTTTTTATGAATCATTTGCATTTCTACACCCACTTGGTCCCATTAGATCATAAATTCAATATAAAGTCAGTCAACAATCAATCAATTACGCCTCAATCCCAAATTAGCTAACGCTTATTTTATAAATCTTCTGCATCCATTCTGCTTTATTCACACCCATTTCATTTCAATACTAAATAATTTGTCTTTTTACAGTAAACTAATGATTTTCTAAAAAACAAAGTCAAATTGAGAATAATAATATTGGAGTTTTTGAAGGAGATCTCGGAAAATTCATTGTATAAATCAGTACAATAATACCTTTGGGAGGAGAGAAACGAGCGGCCGATTCGAGGAGAAGTGATTGCTGCTTTTCGTTCATCTTTTTGCTTTTTTTGGTTCTGGAAAATGAATTGAGCTTCAACCAGAGAACACTCTGTCTTTATGTACTCTCTTTACTCACATTGGAATTTTGCAAACTCGAATCGAGATTCTCATTAAAAATGACGTTTATTTAAAGAGGAAACTTTATTTTTAATTGTCATGTTTGAAGTTGAATTAGATATTTGATTAAGGAGGAAGTTTGTTTAAAGAATATATTATTTTAATCGTTCCATTTAAATTTGGCATAACCGACTTTATATTTTTAAAAAACTCGAACCTAAAATTTTAAATTAACGAGGAAAGAGTATTTAGTATTTCACTATAATTTTTGTTGGTTGATATAATTATTTTACTATACTGTCCTTATTTGGAGAATAAATAACTAATACTAAAAGTAAAAGATAAATTTTCTTTTTAATTTTTTCTATATATTAAAAGTGACATGTATGAATTTTTTTTTTAAAAATAATGAACATATAAAAGTGAAAAAAGGAATTAGTTGAAAGTTATAGGTATTTTTTAGATAGAAGTCAAATTTTCTTCATGTTTTCGTATTACATGCACTAACATAATTGAAATTTTATCCTCTAATGCCCATCTAAGAGTCCTATCGAAGATCTAGTGTCTAAAGTGTTTAGGATTTCTCCTCAAAAGTGAGGAGTGTCTAAAGTGTTTAGGATTTCTCCCCAAAAGTGAGGAGTGTTGTCACAACTTTTTGTTTGTTTCATAGTCATATGTTTAATCGAGGCGTGCCACTACTTACTACACCAACAGGTGGCTAGCCTGAATGCCGAGTCTTTCTTTACAGTTGACTCCGCCGATAAAACTTATCAATTTTTCGAAAACAAAATGTTGTGAAGATTGTTTTCTAGTATGGACTATATTTTCTTGGATTATAGCATCAATATTCTCACAAATTGGGACATTTCTATTATTCTCCAATTACACAACTGAAATTTCAATCAATAAAAATGAGTTCATTCTGCAAGAAATTTAAATCATCAAATGCAGCACGCATGGGATATGTTTGACTTATAACAGCCAAGAATTTACAGATAACAACGTTTCTATCTACAAAACATAACAACAAGAGGCATAGTCGCCGAGTATGCAAAGTTGAGGCTCGATATTCTGTTGAACACAAACAAAGCAGGAAGCAGAATGCCAATCTCAGAACATACTGTAGCCATCGTCTTCATTCATCCCAAGATAACACAAGATGGACAGTACAAGAACGAAAAAGGATGAAAGCTCCAATGCCATGGCTCCCCAACCAATTACACCAGCATGTTTTAAGATGATCGGAATTGCTATGCTGCCAACGGTGGATGCTCCAGTCAAGAACTTAGTTGCATTTAGCCAGCTGTTATACATGTTCGTTTGAAATCAAATATGAGGCCTGATGCTTGAGAATAAGTATCATAGTATTATGTGCATAAGAAAACAAGGCTCACCAGCTTCCAGATTCGGTGTAGAGACTGGAAGTATCTGAACCGGCAAAGAACATCAAAGGCATAGGCAGAGTGACATACATTATAACTACAGCAAGAAACACCAACAATTGTCAGGATACGTGATAGATACAGCATTTCTGACAATCTCAAATATAACAAAAGATTTGTCAAGTTGAGAAAAAGCGTCTTATGCCTTCTAAATATTCATGGTCTCCAAGACGAGTACAAAATTATGTAATTGTAATAAATAACCCAACTTAACAAGCAGTAAAAGTCTTTCTAACACAATTGAATCCTTTTATGCATACATTAGCACTGAGTTTTCTAATTTTGCATAAGGGGATGACCGGAAGTAAGAGCAAATGAACGATCTGGTTTAAATTTGCACAAGGGGGTGACTGGGAGTAAGAGCAAAGGGATGATTGAGCACACATGATATGATTTTCTATTTAATTCAAGAATTATGCTTTTAACCCACCTGTCAACATTGGCCACCAGTTATTATACAATGCACATGCCTACAAAACCATAAAAGGAAAGTCAAATCAGGGAAAATGATTACAACAAGATACAGAAAAAGTTCCTATAATTCATAGGATATCAAAGGACAATGGGGCGGACCAGTATTTGCAATACGATCCCTCCAGACACTAACATTGCCAAACACGCAAGCCTCCCTGTCTGAAAGCATGTTCTGAAATAACCTGGCATGTCCGCCATTATCTTGCCCAAATCATACACCAGAATGGCTGCAGTGCAGATTTAAAGCCCCGTTATCAAAATAAGAATTTCCAGACCATATGATGAGTGTAACAAAATAAATTGAGCAACAGGAAACAATAGGACAAAGATCTAAGCTAAATAAAGGTGTATTAAGCCAGTTTCAAAATAAAGTATTTTCAGACCATATGATGTGTAAATAATAAATTATTATTGATGACCACAGTCCTCACTATTGCCTTATCCAGGTTTCCAAGAAAGTCAAAAACTCCACAAGTTGCTTCAGTAAAGCACGAACTAGGAAGCATATTACTCTGTAATTGACTGGAGCAGAATTTAGTGCCAATAAATACATCAAAAGCTTATGACCAGACTAGGTATCAGCAGCAGATGATCAAATACAGTGTAACAAGCAGTTTTGGTTTATTTCAAGAAAGGGAACAGGCGATACAAGTATAACAAGTAGTTTATTCTGCAACAGACTAATTAGTGAGAGCTGAATAGAGAAAATTGTACACGAGCAATCCATGATTTCTCTTTATATGCTCAAAAAAATGAAGATGTTTTTTCCAGACTTCTGAATAGCACGCATATTAATGTAACCTACCATTTCAGAAAGTTGGGAAGTTCTTTAAAATATGACAAGGTTGTCCATGACAAATTAATATTGCTGCACAAGTTAATGGTCAATTGTGGTAGTTTACCATCTCAGAGAATCCCTTCTCTTTTTCAACACACTCAGCTCGGAAATCAAGCACGAACAACAACGTGCTTGAAAGCATCACATTGCCATTTACCAAGGACTTCATGGGAACAGGAACAACCTCGGTTATGATTCTAGGTAAAAGTTAAAATCTAAAACATAACCTACCCGTTAGTTTTCAACTTGAGTAGGGCCCCTATAATTTAGACAGTGACAACAATAAACTTAACTTGGAATACATATGCTATCTGACTAAAAATTTAGGCAATGTGAGCTATTTCCTTAGGTTATATTTAGCTTATACTCAGATTTAGACATACTTCATTAACATGTAAATGCAAAAATGTCAAATATACTTTAGGCTCTCATAATCCTACTTTGACATCCAAAGACCAAAAGAGAGGATCTTGTTATTCTAACATTAAATCCTAGAATTCAGAACCTCAAAAAGATATCGACTTTCATCTAGACTTTAAAATCAACAAGTGCAAGAACTAAACTTTTCTGTTCAATCACTTCATATATGCATTAATCCTATATTTCCGCATTGATGCTTGATGAAACGTTTGATTCATCCATCATTTTTATTTTTGATTATGGTGAAATCCGGGTTAGCTTATACTCACTTCAGCTTTCCACTGGTTACTTCCATTTCCCCCAAGGAATTTAACCATATTTAAGGCAATCTAACAAAGAAAATAGTAAAAGAACCTATACCCTGGTGAACCAATGAAAAAAGACTTAAACTTTGGCAGATAAATTAGTTATAGCCTAGCTAACACTCAATTTCAACCCTAGAACTTCTAGTCCTGTTCATAATAGTTCCCATAAATATTCAAATATAATTAGCCATCACATATATTCTAAAAAATATAGGGCTAATTAATTACAGTAACTTTAAATACAAAATTATGAGATTTGGGGATACCGATCACCGATGAACTTCCGCAATAGTTTAGGATTCCGATCGCCGGCGGCCGCTTGGATGACCAAGATTCAAGTGGAGTTTTCGCCGGAGAATCGCGACAAAGATGTAGGAGAAGCTGAGAAAATTGAGGGTTATTTGATTTGTGTTTTTATGTTTATAGTGAGAGAATAAATTTATTTATTTGAAGTCCCATTAAATTCGAATTGTCAACGATAAAATCCGTAAAATTTATTTTCTTTGCTCAAAAGCAATTGGTAATTAAGAAATTGCATTTCCTTGTAATTTTGTTAAATGGTAGAGCTACTAATTTGTAAATATATTTGTCATTTTTCATGATTGTATATTATGTGAATTAGGGATGGCGTTCGATTTTTCGATTCAGTTGTTTGATATTCGGTTTTAGAAAAGTGTGCACCATACTTATATTAAATTACTATTGATTCGGTTCAGTTTTTTTTACTTCGGTGCGGTTTAAATCGGTATTTTTAAATCGTTTTTTTGGTGTAAATAAAATAAAGTGAAAATATAATAAAATGTTAAGAGTTTTATGTGCTTAATAAAAATAAAAATAAAATAAATATGCGATGATATTTTTGGTTTCTCCCATACCTGAATGAATAAAGAAGAGAGCAAATATAAGGACTTATGTACATAAACAGAAGAAGAACTAAATTGTCATTATAATATTTTATCAGTAAAATAATTTTTTATCATAATGGCTAGCTTAAGTAAAACGTTTAAATAGGTCATGTAAATATTTTGAGTAAAAAATGTATAAGTATTATTAACTAAGCATTATAATTAATTTTTAAAAAATTTATTTAATAAAACTTCAGTTCTTCGGTGCATCGTAGTTTCGAGACCCTTGTACCGAACTCCGAACAAAAAAACAAAGTTTTTAAAATAAAAAATCGACACCGAATCGAAGAACCGAAGAACTGACATCGAAAAATAAAATAATTCGTTTCGATTCGATTTTTGATTTTTCGATATTTATGCCCACCCCTAATGTGAATTGCAAAAGTATTTGTGATTATAGTCGCAATTCAAAATATTAATTAATTAGATTAAAATATTACATGAGTTAACATTCTTGATAATCTATAAATAAATTGATAAAAAGATAAAAATTTGAGATTAATATAAATATTAATATATTAATCATAGAATTATTTTCTTTCACTTAAATTTTTTTGAAATTTGAATTAACGTTTTAAATAAAGAATCATGATATATACATTCTCAAATGAAAATAGTGTAGAAATATAAGCTGATTCATAATAAATATTATACTGAAGCATGAAGTCATATTTGATATAAAGACTTACAATTTCAAATTAAAAAAGAAATTGGAAGAATTTAAATCAATTTGCTAGTAACAAAATTAAAACAGACAAAATTAAAATACTAGATAAGAAATCTCACTAAGTAGAATTTGAAAAGGTAAAAGTATACGTTGACATTTTTACTATTTTGTAAAGATAAAAAAATTATTTTTAAAAGATTTTTAATTTTTCGAAATGGTCCAATGATTTAAACTTAGAAATTCCATATTAAAGATTTCAATTCAAAATCTTTTGTCAACGATAATAATAGATTTGTCTTCTAAACCGAACTCATGCCACAATTATGAATCTCAGTCTTATGTATTGCAAAGTTCAAATTATGTACTAATTGGAACCTTCAGAATATTATATTTTAAAGTTTTAAACTTTGAATTGTGTTCATCAATGGCTTCCAGTCCTCGAACACGACCATCTTCTCAAAGCCCTAACCCTAAACCCACAAAAAACAAAACTTCCTCTTCTTCTTCTCGTCCTTCTACATCATCCAGAAGTATTCCTTTACAATCTTCCTCAAACTTATTCCCTTCCTCTAAATCGGAGTTTTCAAGCCTCATCGCCGTCGTCGTTGTTGCCTCCGCCGTCGCATTTTCCTGCAACTATGTTTTCACCTATCTCAATAGCCAACCCAAACCTTTCTGCGTCAGTAATTCCGGTTTCGACGATTCTCTCTCCGGTAAGTTATCTTGTTCACTGTTTGTTGGTTTTCTTCAATAAGTTAGGCTGAAGCCTGATTTTAACAATTACTGTACTTCCTTGTACAATTTTCACTGATCTGACCATTTGAGTTTATCAAATTATTCATAATGTGAACTTTTCAGTGTAAAGTTTTTGATGTCATATTTTTTTTTATTTTTTTTACAATTATGTTAATGTTAACTTATGTCGTATGCTAAATAAGGAAGTTGTAGAGTCAGGAGCATCAAATCTGTTGCAGACTAAGAAAGGGGGAAGCTTTTGGTAGAAAACTGCTCTTATCTTTAATTCCCGACTTCCTTTTTTGGGACACGAATTTACCTAATTCTTAAATTGAGGAGCATGATCCATAAGAGTTTAATCAGGGGAAAAACTAATTACTGGACTGGCTGTTTTTCGATTGGCTCATGACTTGCTCTTGCTTTAATAAGTTTATTACTCAGAGTGATGAAATTGGCTTATGCCTTATGAGCATATCTATCCCGCTTATCTGTTTAGAATATATGTTGGTCAGTCTTGGTATTTGTACCAGGGTAATAACTAGTAAGAGAAGGTTATATTCCTCAGGTTAAGTTTAGTATTCTAGTTCAACGGGAATGCGGCTAGATGTTAGCTTCTGTAGTAATTTTATGTGGAACACTGTTAGCGAATTCCTAATCAGTGATGTGGTTTATTATATGTTATTTCTATGTGTTTCTGTTTGCATTTTCTTGTTCTCAGAACATCTCAAAATCGTGTGATCCTCTTCATTTTTAGCAATGGAACTGTGGAACACTATGTTCTACAGTGCTGGCATTTTAAATAACCTCCAACTTTTTCGTTGTTCTTTGATATCAATAGCTGTGTTGGGTTTTAATGGTTCCTCTTGGGTATAGACTTCTGTGAGCCTTGTCCACTTAATGGAGTATGTCATGAAGGCAAATTAGAGTGTGCTCATGGCTACCGGAGGCTTGGGAACTTGTGTGTTGAAGATTCAAATATAAATGAAGCAGCTAAAAAGCTTGTGAGTCACACCTACTTTGTTTGGTTATTAACATTTCAGTGTTGATTAAATTTTAGATTTTGAATGCTACACTATAATGTAATTATATGTGCAGTCGAAGTTAGTAGAAGGTCTTCTTTGTGAAGAACATGCTCAATATTCATGCACTGGCACTGGCACTGGCACTGTTTGGGTGCGTTTCTTCTGAATCTTGTGTACACTCTCTCTCTCAATCATGCACACACTTAACATGCACAAACTCAAGAAGAGAAATCCTCATATGAGTTTGTATTATAAAGCTACTTTTTGGATAGGTATCATAAAGCTACTGCACTAACATTTCCCTTAAGTTTGACGCTTGCCTTTTAGGTTCAAGGTAACCAATTGTGGGAAAAAGTGAATGAATCTAAAATAATGGATGAGTATGGATTGAGCGAGGCTGTTTATGCTCATTCCATGAAAAGAGCAATGGAGGCACTTCGCAAGGTTTTAGAGACAAGACTGAATGATCATGGGTATGCTCTGCAGGTTTATTAATCGTAACTTATAGAAAGCAGATGAAAGTATATCATATTCTTTTTCATTAATGTTTCTTCACCTTTTGTCTAGAATTGAAGAGCTGAAGTGTCCACCTTTGCTGGTCCTACATTATACACCAGTTTCCTGTCGCATCCAGCAGTGGATTCTTGAGCATGCTTTGTTATTGGTTCCAGCTTGTGCATTGGTACTCCACAGTAAGAGCAGCCTTTGAAAGCTTATATAAAAAACGTCTAAACCTTGTTGACAATATTGGGTTTTACAGCTCCTGGGATGCGTTTTCACATTGTTAAAATTCCGCCGGAGGTACTACTTGTCAGTTAAAGCGGAACAAATATATAATGAGGTTTGTAACATTGTTTTCTTTCAGTGTCAATTTATTATTGGCTATACTGCTTGAATATGCTAGTATTCACCTCCTTTAAATATAATGAGTCAATAGACCTAACACTTCAAGGGCTAAGGGGAAAATGTGCCTTAGGTAACAATTATAAGCCTCTCAGCCAGTTGTAAATATTAACCCTGACCTCTTAATGTTCTCTCATCTTACACCTTTGAGCATCTATTATTTTTCTTCTGCTTTAGTACTTCAAAGCTTACCTCAACGCCCGTTAATTTAGTCAAATAATGTCACACCTTTGATAAGATAGATACTTAAGGAAATTGCTTTTTGATCTAGTTAAATAATATTCTCTTAGTATAGTTAACATAAGGCATACATGAATTTGTAGATGAAGTTTCACTCTACTAACTATATATCCGCCTCCCCATTAATTTAAGCATGCTTGCGATTCTGCTGTGATGTTAAATGCACTATTATCTATATTTTTTCATGATTCATGTGATATTTAGAGGATAAAAGAAGTGTGTGTAATATTTAAGGAACCTGCACTCTTTAATAATTGTTATAAAATGACATTGCTTCATCTCCAAGGATGATCTCCTGTGTTGAGGCATGGGAGTAGCAAATGAAGATCTAGGTTTGAAACCCAACTAAGTACTTGGTTTTAGGGTATTTGCTCCAACCACGTGGGCAGGATTGTCTTGACAGCCTATGCTTGTGAACTAGACAATCTACCTGGTATTAGTTAATGTGTGCTCAAGTTGTCTGAGGAACACACTAATATAGAAGAATGATAATGCTTCTTTTAAAGCAAATTCTTCGTACCTAGTAGACTAAGCTACGGTATTAGGTTTAGACCTCTTAATTTTGTCTCTTTAAGCTTGCGCCTAGGAGGCATTCATTCTAGAATCTAGATCGCCCAAAATTCCCAAGTTTTGGGCTGGTTCATGGTTCACCCTAGCTCAGATGGCTAGACCTCAAATAGTATAATGGTCTTCTGAGTTTTATATGGAAGTTGATCAAGTAGATGTCACGAACATAACAAGAGAATGAATTTTTGACAGAGTGGAAACTCTTAGATCCCACCTAGAGTGCTTATCAGGAAAAGGAATAAAGATTTTTTTAAAAAAAAGTAGCAACACTGATAAATTTAAGAAAAACATTCTGTCCATCCCAAGTTGCATGGTATGTATGTCACTAGTCTTATTTTTTGCCAGTTGAGTTGATTTCCGGATTTGTTGATCTCTCTTGATATTATAGGCTTGTGATGTTCTTGAAGAGAAGGCAGTGAGTGCAAGAAGTATGACTGGCGAGCATGAACCTTGGGTGGTGGCATCACTGTTACGTGATCATCTTCTTTCGCCCAAGGAAAGAAAAGATCCAATGTTATGGAAAAAGGTGCTCATGTCCCCCTTTCTCTTGCAGTTTTTCTCCTGCATTTTTTTGGTTTATGAATGGTACTATGCTTCATACTTTACCTATGCCTAGTTGGAATGCTTTAGTGTAACGTTCTTGATTGAGAAAAAAGAAGAAAATACTGTAAGGTTCTATCTTTTACAACAATACTACTCTATATTTTGTAGGTTGAGCAGCTGGTTCAAGAAGACTCTCGTCTAGAGAGATATCCGAAGATGGTCAAAGGTGAATGTAAGGTGGTCTGGGAGTGGCAAGGTATGGAAGACATTTTTCCACCTTCATCTTGAGTTAAACAGTTGTTGTTGCTGTCGATCGGATCCTACCTCATGAGTTAGATTTTGGGGTTGAGTTAGGCCTAAAATCCATTTATTTATCATGGTAACAAAACATGCAAAGGTCTTGTGTTTGAGTCTTACCACCACATATTATCATTTGCATTAAAACTTTATGCATGCAACAAAAGGTAACACAATTTCATGTTGATAATGTCCATGTTGATTGGAACACATATTAGTAATTTTGCTCCTACAGTCCTATGTATGTCTCTCAGAGACGACACTTGTTTTCCTTTTTAAAAGTCGGAATTAGTTATTAAGAAACATGTTTTTCATGGCTGAACTGTGTACACTACTTGTGATGTTGTGAAGTTATGAAGTTTAATCTGCATTTTTTGTTGTTTTTCTTTTTCGATGTTTTCTGCTTCTTAAGTTTTATTAGAAAATTTAGTTGCACGTCTTCCTGTAGAATTTTGTCTCTCAATACCTCAAAAGTGGAAACTGACGGACTCTAGTCTTTCTGTTTTTCTAGTTGAGGGTTCTTTAAGCTCTTCGGGCAAGAGGAAGAAGGCCAAGGAAATCAGGCTAGCATCAGGTCAACATACAGATCTCTCTACTCAGCAAAGAAACTGGCCATGGAAGGCCAAGGAGCCTGTGAAATGCTGAGCTTTTATCCAACAATCTTGTCCGCGTGTTTTTAGATTGTTGTATAGTAGTACCATTCATCTGGCAAAATACACTTCCCAGTGTCACGCGCTTAGGTACATGATACACATCTCAGAATAGCCTTGTAAATCTAATTATTAGTCTTGTCTGCATCAGAAAACACAAGAATTTTGTCAATAACATAATTCATGTAGAAGCTTCATTGTCCTTTAAATGTGCTTTCTTTCCGTCACATTTCTGTATCACATTGTGTTTACATTATGATTAGATATTGTGATAGTTCTGTTCATAGACTTCACATAATGGACCTTGACTTTGATGGACAATTTTGCCAGCTAGCTCAAGAATTAGTGTGGTTTTAGATTGGGCTAAACCCCACTTGACATGAGAATGAAAATAGACTGATATGCTTTGGTCTTTGGTCCATTTTGTTTCTCAAATATCTCTACTTTCATAGAGTTTTATAATTGAATTTCAAATCAATCAGGGGTTCGGTATATGTAGTGAAGCCCTGATTCACACATTGCATGACTTGTTTTTGAGGTAGCACTTCTAACAATTTTTTTTATATAATTTTGAAATTTTTGATCAATGTTCGATTGATTTCAACCATTAAATTGAAGTGAAAAATATATACTAAAATAATGACTTTTTGAAATGTAGTGTCGGCAGAATGTGACTGCCATTTATGTAATGGCACACTTGATAGTATGTCACACTCAGATCTATCCCAACAACACTCCATTATAAGTAAGTGTCTTTATTATGATTTTTTTCTCTCTTTTAAAGCTCTTACTCTAAATGGTGAAGTCAGATTCTTTATTAAAAAATTTAGAATATATATATATATATATATATATATATATATATAAAAATATATATACAAAAAAAAGAGAATCGATATATGTTTTACATATAAAAGTTAATTTTAACCTTATATATTTCCGTATGAATTTAACGAGTCCTTTTATGTTGCATCTAAATTGAGATATTATTATATTTGATACACTTAATGCAATTAATGAACTGATCTTGATATATCTTTATAGTTACTTAAAGCTGGTGGATTAAAATAATGTATTAGATTAATAATAAAGCTAATGTAGCAGCTAACTTTTAACCTATAAGTGTCATAATTTCGAATTTAAGCTAAGTGGAATACTGAAATTAATGAATCATGATAGTGTCGTAGATATAAAAAAAAAACTATTATTAATAACTTTTAAATCTATGGTTGTATTTTTAATTACAATTTTACCTAATTTAGTAGTAAAACATCAACATTTAAAAAAAATAAAATAATTAAGCATCAAGAAATTATTATTAAAATTATCTGCATAGGATCTAATATTCCATTTTTAGAGATAAATATTTAATTGTTGTCGGTCATATACTAAATAAATAAAATTTTGACAGATCTAAAAACTTATAGATCTAAATTCTTTGTAATGCTCCTATCACGTTAGTCTATTTATGAATAAAATGACATTAATTAGTAGATCTTTTGAAAAATTAGATTTGGTACGATGTAGACTAATATGTATATATATATATATATATATATATATATATATATATATATATATATATATATATATATATATATATATATATATATATATATATATATATATAGGAATCTTGCATCTTGTGTTATTAATTCTTCAAAAATTACTTGAATAACCTAAAGTATATATTATGTATAATAATTGTGTTACCAAGTTAAAACAACTTACCAAAAAGTTTTATTTACTAAATTGAAAATGAGGTTATCAATTTTTTGTGTTCAAAAGTGAATAGAAGTTCGAAAAATAGTTAAAATTGTTATTGAACTATGCAAAATTAAATAACTTAATCATCTGTTAAGAATTAGTCTCGAATATATATTTGTCTCATTATTACATTGAATCGAAATTACCTCTTAAACAAATGTAAGTCATTTTTCAAAAATTCAAAATGATTTGCTACCTACCCAGCCTTAATCAAATAAGGTGTATCTTATCGGTATAATACTTCATTTTAATTGAATAGTTATTATTCTTAAAAAACCCATATTTTTATATTTAGTAAATAATTTATATTTAAAATGTTTAGTTTAATTATATCATATAAATTGAGACGAAAAAATTATTTTTTTTTTTAAAAAAAAAAACGAACTTGTCTTTTGTAAAGCATCCACTTGGCTGACAGTTCAATTCCTAGGTATTAAAAAAAGAAACAGAACAAGAGTCTAACGCGTTCTTAATTCTACTGGTATTGGGAGTCTGTCGGGTGAATCTCTTCATTTTTACTGCTCAATTAGTGTAATTGCCAAATACCCATTTCTTCTCTTTGACTATTACTTCTACTGATCTACTCAATTGATTCAACCCCACTGTCTTTTTTTTAAAAAAATCTAATCTTTTTCAAGAAACAGTGCATTTATAGCATAGTATGTGGAGGGTGCTTCTCTTCTGTTAAAAACCCCTTAGTTTCAGATCTCTCACTTGTCTAGTGAGGACTGAGGAACCTTCACTTCAGATTTCTCACTTGGTAATCAGCTAAAGTCTTGATCTTTTTCAATTTTGGGATTTGCTGCAAGTTTTTTTTGGGGGGGATTTGTGTAGTGCTGATAGTTTCAGTTTCATGGGTGTTTGATAAAGTTTTAATCTTTTTAGTGTACCTATTTGTTTTCTTGAATTTATGGGTGTGATTTTGTCTGAAAAGGGTTTATTTAAGTGAGATTAGGTATTTGTGATTCTTGTTTTCATTTTGTTAATTTGTTAGTTACTAGATGCACTTTCTGTTTTATCTTCTAAGTTGTTAGATTTGCCCTTTTTCTGATTATTTTTTTTGTAGTTTTTGAAGAGTAGTCAGAATTAGGGTGATGTAGTTTGTATGATGATATGTTGGACTGAGTATTCATCCCAAAGGAACTGTTATATGAAGTAAGTGACATGTTAATGAAGATCTGTGTCCTAGTATGAAGACACTGAGTTTTTGTTAGTTGATCATTTTGTCTACCCTTTTTGTTTTCTTTAACTTTGTAGAGCAATGCTTATCCAAGATCTGTGACTGGTCATTTCTTATTTTAGACATAAGAGAACTTAGTTAATTATTTGTATCTGCTGATCACTTGATGCACTAACTGTTTTGTCTCCTCAATTGTTAGTTTTTGTCAAGAGATCTTTTGTAAATTTTCCTTTTTTTTCGCGCTTTTTGGTTTTTAATCAGAAGTTGGTTTTGTGGTTAATGTATTATTCTCTGAAGCTCTTTGATGAGATCTCTGACTTCAGTCTGAGAAGTCATCCCACCCAACTGTTGTCATGCTTAGGAAGTAAAGCTAGGAAGTTAAAGAGGCATTTATGTAGTAAAAATTAAATCTTGAACATCTGTGAATACCTAGGATGAATTCCTCCATTTGTGCAATTAGAATATATCAGGTCTGTTTGTGTCTGCATCATTTGAGAATTTTAGTTAAACTGTTACTGTTTTACTGTCAAGAACCAATGAGCTGCCTGTATGATGAGCCCTTGTGGATATGAAGCTGCTGTTTCCTGGCTTGAGATGATTACATGACACTTATTTTTAGAAGAAAAGTAACTTTTGTATCCTGGCAATTGCTCGAGATTCTAATTTTTTATGCTACAGGGAACTTCTGGTGTTGCCGCGAGCACATAATGGCGTCCAAGTATCATGGACCAATCAACAGAACACGGCGACCGATCTCTATATTAATTGTAATTGGTCTTTGTTGTTTCTGTTATCTAATAGGAATTTGGCAGAAAAGTGGATCCGGAAAGGGAGATAAATTAGCACTACAAGTGACTGAGCAAACTGCTGACTGCAATGTTTTTCCACAAACCACTCTGGATTTTGAGTCACACCATAATTATGTGGAAACGGTTGAAACTTCAGAACTAACAATTAAAAGATACAAATCATGTGAAGCTAAATACACGGACTATACTCCCTGCCATGAACAAGACCGAGCTATGAAATTCCCACGGGAAGATATGATATATAGAGAAAGGCATTGCCCTCCAGATGATGAAAAGCTTCGTTGTCTGATTCTAGCACCCAAAGGATACACTACTCCATTTCCATGGCCAAAAAGCCGTGATTATGCCTACTATGCTAATGTTCCTTACAAACACTTGACAGTTGAGAAGGCAGTCCAGAACTGGGTACAGTTTCAGGGAAACGTTTTCAAATTTCCAGGAGGAGGTACAATGTTTCCTAGAGGAGCAGATGCATATATTGATGAACTTGCTTCCGTGGTTCCAATTGGAAGTGGCATGATACGAACTGCTCTTGACACTGGTTGTGGGGTATGTTTACTTTTTCTATTCTCCTCCTTTCCCTTTTTGAACTTCTACCAGCTTAGAGCTGGGATAAGCTGGAGAAGTGTGAGTTCTAGAAACTCTGAGGTATAATTTGGAAGTTCTACAGAGGGGAAGCTACTGGGATATATTACAAAAATGGTTCTAGTGTGTGGAGTCATTCAATATTTTATCTGTTGTATCAGTTGTAGCTGCAGATACCTCCACTCTAACGTTAACTTCATTTTTTACTGTTTACTTCTATTAAGAAAGCCATCTCCATGATGCTGATTGTTCTCGGCAGTTACATTTTATATACGGATAAGGGAGAATTTACCTGATTCATGTCTAAACAAGTTTCACAAACATGTTGAACACGTTTTCGTGAATGAGCAGAACTGCATTTCTAAGGCCCCTCTGACATCTTTCAAAACCTATATTAACATATCAATACTTGACTAGTTCACATTTACTTGTAATAGTGCTTTTTATAATAGTTATGCTATTGAAAGACAATGGGATATTTTAATCACTACGGTAACTGAATTGATTATCTAAATGCTTCTTCCTGTGAGAATACTTTTCTCCCTGCTAAGTTGCTTGGAAGGATACTATTGCAATTGGTTCCCCCTTTTCTTATTTTAATTAAATTTATTCTACAGGAAAAGGCATTAGTTCTTGTAATTTTCCATCAAGTATCATGCATTTGCATAGTGGTCTGTTTTCTTGGATTCTGAAAACTTGTTGCATTCACATCATGTTGATAAGGTTGCTAGCTGGGGTGCTTACTTGCTGAAGAGAAATATTCTGGCGATGTCATTTGCACCTAAGGACAATCATGAAGCACAAGTGCAATTTGCTTTGGAGCGAGGTGTACCTGCTGTTATTGGAGTTCTTGGTTCCATAAGCCTTCCATTCCCATCAAGATCATTTGACATGTCTCATTGTTCTCGGTGTCTGATTCCCTGGGCATCAAAAGGTATATCCACAAGCTATAAATTAACAATCTTACCGAATTTTCTGTTGTTGGCCATTTGTTGATCTTGTTATCTATTCTATAAGACTGATTTAAGATCTATAGAACCTTTTGGAAACAGTACTTATCAGGAAAAAAGAAACAAAATGGCAACTGTATAGGTGCTGATGACTCTGGAAGTATGTTTGAATCCATAATGGGCATTTCTACGCTGATATTGAATATATTATGTCACCTTTAATAAGGACTGCATTTCTTTTCCAACTTAGATCCAGTCACCAGTAAACTTTGGATTTCCTTCTTTTTCTTTTGAATTATATATTTGAGCTAGTGGCATATCTTTTGACGTACATCATTTTTCTACTTTCCAAAACCTGTTGACTATTTGATTTTATGAGTTATATTTGAAGGTAGAGTTCTTCATCCATATGGCATCTTTGTGATATTTGGTCACTGCTCTGAGCTAAGCTTGAGTAGAACAGAATGTTAACTGCCAAACTTGAGATGGAAACAGGCTGAGGAAATTACTAAAGAATTTCAGAAGGTTCTGATATTCGGGGAGGGAGAGGGAGGGAGGAAGAAATGAATTGTGTTGATTTCCATGGGGCAGATAAGCCTTTGTCAACTAACTCTAGAAGTATCATCATCTTGGTGTATATTAATGAAACTGTTTATTTATTCAAGGGAAAAAGGCTTAGCCTTCTAAGTTTTTAAACAATGCAGTTTTGATGTTGCTGTGATGTTTTGGACGGGATTGTTTGGTGTAATATATTTCATTCTTTGCCCAAATGATGTCAAATTATTTGGTCTGTATTTATAAATTTGTGGTTCCTATATGCTACAGTTAAAATGTAGAAATGTTATTTATCTCTGAATGCATGAATTGAAATATGAGTTCAACTTTAACAGTTTTAAGGGTTTAAAGAGTAATAAACACGTAGATGTTACAATAGAAGGTACTTGCAAGATCCAATTTAAGACTTCAACCTGCTTTGGTACATAATTGTTAAGGGAGAATTAACCATTTAAGAGGATCGTCGTTGATAAATACTGTAAAGAGTTAGTGATAGACAAAGAAACTTTCTAAAACTTATGCACTCCATTAAATGTTTTTCATGTTGTACTTGCCCTTTGTATTGTTCTTCAAGTGCTGTCCGGAGCATTGCTAGCTCTATAAACAACACCTTTGGAAAGGAGTCATATGATACCGTTGGAACTTTCAAATAAGGAAGAGCAAAACGGTGTACCTTAAGATCAAGTCACAAGGAAAAGATTTGACAGATTTGGGTTTTGGAATGAGCCTATAGCATAAATTTTTATTATCTTTTTTAGAAAAATGGAAGCAGCGTATCATTATAACAGTTAGTTCCTATGTGTAAGAGGGAGACCCTTTTGAAATCATGTATTGAATAAAATTAGGTGATGTACTCTTCAAGTAATAATTGTAAGTAGTGACTGTTACTGCAGTTTTAAGAAAATTAAAATTGTCGTTGACGACTTTGACTTTAACTTTAAATGGTGAATTTTCTAGCTTGCTGATAATTGGCTTGTATGTGCAGAGGGTATGTACATGATGGAAGTTGATCGAGTTCTGAGACCTGGTGGATACTGGATACTGTCTGGTCCTCCACTCAATTGGAAGACTTATCACAGAGTGTGGAACAGGACCAAGGAGAACTGTAGAGCCGAGCAAAGAAGGATTGAAGAGCATGCTGAGCTTCTTTGCTGGGAGAAGAAGTACGAAAAAGGTGATGTAGCTATATGGAGGAAAAACATTAATGGAAAATCATGCAGAAGAGCATCCGCCAACATATGTCAAACAAAGGATGCTGATAATGTCTGGTGAGTTACTAGAGCCAACTTGTCAAATTACTTTAATTTATACTGCAAACTGTTAATCTTTCTAGTTTCATTGTGTTTCTTCACAAGAGTTGCAACTCATGCAATGCACAAGTGTTAAAAGCAAAAAGTGCAAAAAAGCTCTAAGGTCCGTTGGGCGTGAGCTTTATTGGAAAAAGGCACAAAGGGAGAAGAATTACAAATATATATATACACACCAAGATTAATAATTATAAGCATGGATGACAAATATATGAAACAAAGAAATTGAATTTTTGTAACGATAAAGTGAAATATCAATTGCTGAGGGATTAGTCTTCAGAAGAGGCTCATTGGCAAGGAAAAGTATGCGTTAGAACCTTGATGAGGACTGTAGCGCACATTAAGCGAGGCGAATTTTTCAACACATTTTGAGCTTCGCTTCAGGGCTTAAGCGCGCCTTTGCAACACTGATTATTTAGGTATTAACTCAAGCACGTTTTCAGGGACCGTTTGCACATATACAGTAGGTTGATATAGAGAAATAGTTGGTTTCTGTAGCAACTGTGCAACCCCTTTTATCCTTCTAGCTTGTAGATTTTACAAGACCTGTTTGAAAGTCGGTATATTGATGTCTGTTGAGGTACTGCATAAAAGTAGCCTGTTGATAAACGACCAGTCAGTATAAGAGGTCTTACGATTTTTAATTTTTCTTTCACCAAGCAAATAAACACTTTATCACTATGCTATATATATGTTTTCAAGGGTAAGTGCCTCCCTATGAACTTTGATGTGACTTTCTGCTTTGACAAAATTCAGGTAATAGTATTCAACCAACAACATTAGTAAAGATGTACATTATTTGTGGGTCTTTTCCTTTCACTTATTAACTTAAGTGTTGAATCAGAGCTAATTAGAGCATAAGATGGAATGCAGGTTGCAAAAAAGAAAAAGGCGAGAGCCACTCATGAGTCATGACTAGTATTGGAGAAAATATTTCATGCCTATCTGTGACTTGGTTTTTCCTGTGTTTCATGACTATAACATTACCTTGGGTCCTTTGGGTTATCACCATAAATATTGAATGCTAGATTGTTATCCAATTGTCCGAGTGCTAATTTGTGTTTATCTTTCCACTTTGTATAAATTGGTGATTCAGGTATAAGAAAATGGATGCATGCATAACCCCCTACCCCGACGTCAAGAATTCTGATGAAGTAGCTGGAGGAGAATTGAAGAAGTTTCCTGCTAGGCTTTTTGCAGTTCCCCCACGTATAGCTAATGAAATGGTTCCTGGGGTAACAGTTGAATCTTATGAAGAGGATAATAAGCTTTGGAAGAAACACGTCACTTCTTACAAGAGGAGCATTAGCCTACTTGGCACCACTAGATACCACAACATAATGGACATGAATGCCGGACTTGGAGGATTTGCAGCAGCACTAGACTCTCCTAAACTGTGGGTGATGAATGTTGTGCCAACTATTGCTGAAAATACTCTTGGTGTCGTATACGAGAGGGGCTTAATTGGCATATACCATGACTGGTATGTATCGCTAATGGTTTCTTATCAACTATATTTTTTTTGCAAATTGTAAAGCATTTTGCTAGTTTACTTAGTTGGGGATTTCAACGGGCCTATCGACCTACCTTGTTTCCAAGAATTCCAGAACCTTCTTCCCTTTATTTACTGAACAGCTATAGCATCTAATGAGAAGATTCAAATGAAACATCCAAGAGCTACTGTTATTTGCTTGTTCGAGGAAAATTTAAGGTTTCATATTGGAGATATTATGTCTGTTTTGGCAGTTGTCATTCTTCTGTTATCGTTTTCCACGGGTAATAGTCAAGATTATTGTTCCTGAAACTTGGAATAATCTCGATTTTTTTCTCCTTGCAGGTGTGAAGGCTTCTCTACATACCCGAGAACGTATGACCTTCTTCATGCTAATCGCTTGTTCACTCTGTACCAGGACAAGTAAGTGTTCTTAAACACTTTAGAGAAATGGATCTATGCTCGCATTTTTATACATTGAGGCATCTATAGCTACTATCTATTAGTCGGATATATTGCACAGAAAAGATATTTTAAATAAAGCGATACTGATACTTAAAGCTATATGATTGTGGATTAGGTGTGAATTTGAAGATATTCTCCTAGAAATGGACCGTGTTCTGCGTCCCGAAGGCGCTGTCATTCTTCGAGATGGAGTTGAAGTCTTGAACAAGGTTAGGAAAATCGCTGCGGGCTTGAGATGGGACACTAAATTATTAGATCATGAAGATGGACCCTTGGTGCCTGAGAAAATCTTTGTTGCTGTCAAACAATATTTCGTTGAAGGTGATGAAGACCAAAGCACGCCAAACGACGATTGAGTCGTGCCAATATTCGAGTATATTGAGAAACCTGATAATTCTGAAGTGGGAAGGTAAGATCTCCAGGCAGAGATATGAAGGTTTTTTAACTCAAATATGGCATACAACAGATAGTGCAAGTTCTCATGTAGAGCAATTTTAGTTATTTTTTCCCCTTTAATGTGTGATTTTTGGAGACCTTTTTTCTCCAAATAATGAAGCAAAGCAAGAGTTCATTAGAGTGATATGTATGTTTGGGAGCAAATTTAATAGTTGTTTCCACTAGCTACAAAGTTGAATTTTGAACATTTGTAATCCCTATTTTTTTTTATCTTGGTAATTTAATTTATTTAAAATTTTCTTGTTCTTCGATTTCTGTTGCTTTCCATTGATTCTTGTGCTTCGACTATCGTATTATTTTGTTTTACGGCTCGGTATGCTTTGTTATGCTTTCACTTCTGTTGATTCTTTTGGGAAAATGCACAAGTATCCCCTAGACTATGAAATCTCATAGATACATTTTAATTAAACTGAGATTCTATTACCCCCTGAACTTTTTTTTAATATAAGTTTATACACCTTTTTTCTTACGTGGCACACTCCGTGAATTCACGCAATTGAGGTGCGTGATAGATACTTGGATGTCACGGAAGTAAAAAAAGTGCACAATATTAAAAAAGAAAGGGTTCGAGGGGTAATAGGATCTTAATTTAGTTAAGGTGTGTCTCTGGAATTTCGATCATACTCTAGGGGGGTACTTGTACATTTTTCCGATTCTTTTTAGATTGTTTTTTCTCAAATCGAGGTCTATTGGAAACAATCTATGTACCTCTGACTCAGAGGTAGGAGTAAGGTGTGCGTATACTATATTTTTCTCCGACATTATTTTATGAGACTATACTAGTTATATTGCTATTGCGATTGATAAGTAGTAGTCTTTTCCAAAGAATTGATACATTGATTATCCAATTCCAGATGCTTACTAAAAAAAGTAATTCCAACTTTTGTCACCCTTTAGTCTACTAAATTTGGGACCAGGCTCGTCGTGGTGATCAGAGAATACGTATAACTATTTAATTTTAATATGATACATTTTTTTTCTTAATCGTATATTTAATTTTAACATGACATGTTTTCTCTTAGTTGTATACCCAATTCTAACATGACACCTTTTCTCTTAGTCGTATAATTAGTGGATCTTCCACTTGAAGTATATGTTTATGTACATGAGTTTAGTCTACTAAAAGATGGACCAACCTCGTAGTAATTAGAAAACTCATGTCATCGTTCACTTATGACACATGTTTCTCCTCGTCAGTTTAGTCTACTAAAAGCTCGTTGTAGGATTAGAAAACACATGTCGTTGTTCACTTATGACATATGTTTTTCCTAGTCAAAAGATTAGTTGGATTAATTGACTAGAAAGCGAGACTATTCTGCGTAAAAATTTATATCCTTTAAACTAAATTTTAAGGAAAAATATCAATTAACATGTAGGATTAGAGAAACACATTTACAATATTAATGTTTCATAGCATACAAGTGGTTTTGCATTGTAAAATTAATTAAAATAGAATGTAGAAAAAAGAGTTAAAGAATTTGAAAATATTAAGATTTCTGAACATATTAAAAGAAGGTATCAAAATATTTTAAGGCGTAGATTAGTAAATCACATATTTTTATGCTTTTTTTATAAATAAATATTTACGATTCTATATTATTACAAACTATCAAATATATAAAAACTATTCGTCCAATAAATCAACAATAGTACTAACTAGCTATTATTTGATAAAATCCTCTCACTTGATTTGGACATTCTCTTCATGTCGAACATGAGTCTTTTTTTATATATAAAAATTAAAATTATGATTTTTTGCTTAAATATAAACTTACGCAGATTTTATAAACAAACGTTGATTTGAATCAAGCTCAAACTTTTGAGTTCGAACTCTAAAAATACATAACGTTTTGGTTGAGACGCTCACCTTAGTGGCCTACTCGAGCAGCAACAACAACAATTTACCTGATGAAATTTCTTAGTATAAGGCTTGAGAAAAATAATCTATTCAAGCGAAATTAAATTAGTCGAGTCAATAAATTTCAAATGTTCGAGTAATAAAATAATAGATCAACTGGTGAGTTTCTTTTTGTGGAAAAAATTTGTGGAGTAAAATAAAGCAGTACAACAATAATAATCACAACTCAAAACTATGTGCTTGTTCTATGTGAATGTTACTGTACTTTTGTACCTACCTAACCAACCAACAACAAAAAAAAGATGTAAGAGAAATCAATAAATAATCAATTAAAACTATGATTCATCACTATCTTTATTTTGACCTAAATCTTATTTTGTACATTATGCTAAGATTTAATGTTGGCCAAAAAAGGTTTCATCTTTTCTACTCTAAGTGGTAGACAACTATACAATTTTCCCCATCTAATTATTCCCATATTAGGACATTTGCCTATTTTTTTCAATTATGCTATCATTTGAAAAAAAAAAAAAATTTCAATTTTTCACTAGCTAACCCTATAATAAGATGCACAATGAAATTCATTAAACTTAGAATGGAAATTTTATTTTGGTAAGATTTGATTTGAATCATAATTAAGATTCAAGTTTATTAAGCGAGGATGGCTATTTTTAGCTCTAATTAAAATATTGTTCTTTATCTTTTGACAGTAACTGAACGGTAAGTGGCTTAAGATTAAGAAAGAACTAAACTTTTTGAAATTACTGTACAATTCCAATTATTTAATAGCGTATTTTAAATATATATAGGTGCTCACGTGGACATTATAAGTATTGTATCATTATAAATAGTTACTTGTCTAGTTGGGCACTTATATATCTTTAAAATACACTATCAAATAGTTCAAAGGGGTAATATGTCCCGCCCAAAGTTTAGGATTGTTACAACAATTTCGATCAAAGTTTAGATATATTTCAGACCCTTTTTTCTTTTTCTTTTTTAATTTATTTGCCTCACTAGTCACTACTAATCATAAAATGATAATAATCTTTTGTATTTTAAGTATTTTCTCTTTATTATTTAATTTATTCAGAAGGAGTTATAACACATGACTTACACCTCTTAATTTACTTTTTAGTAATATTTATAACCCATATGATTTTGGTGCCGATAACCTTCAAATTTAAATTTGTAAATTTACGATGTCTTATGATATTCCTCTATTTTGCTATAAATTCATATTAAGTTTTCTGAAGATTCTCATTCCAAATTATCATTTCTCTTCATCATCATATTTGTTAGTGAAATAACATGGAACAAAAAAAATACATGAAGGTAGATATATTTCATTCTCAAATGTTTCTTTTTATTTTTATGTACTTGGACATACTTTCTATATATTTTATTTATTCATGTATTATTATTCACCAAACAAGTATGATTAAAAAAAATAATCTTTGTATTAATAAATAATGTATTGTTAGTATGCAATTGTTCTTTCTAATAGTTAGTTTTCGAGATATAATGTAGTTTGATTATAATATTGTAGATTTTAAGAGATGATTATTATTTAGTATTGTTAGTACTATTAAAAATAATATACATATATATTGCATATCGTTTTAATTTTTTTTTTCTTTGATATAATTATTTTTTAATCGGTAGATGATGTTTTATATATTTATATAATTTTTTTAATTCAATTGGTAGCATATTATGAAGAGTTTGCACATGAAGTAAGATATGGTGACGGATCTACTTGCGAAGGAAGAAGCTGGTGGAAGGAAAAAATAATGAAGCATAATTAGAGACTTTGACTTGTATTAGTAACTTAGTTGTATACTTTTGTTAGAATTTTTAAAATTTTGATTTGTATAAATAATTTAGCTACATGTGTTGTCAATGCTAATTATTTGGTCCTTTATTATTCTACTTTTAGTTTGTTAAGAAGCACAATTTATATAACTATCCCATTTTAACTGCAAACAAAAAATTATGATGATTAGGAGTTTCATTTGTATTATATTTGCAGAAAAGTGATTAAAAATAAAATATAAATTTCATTTTTTACGTATGTAACAAACTATTTTCGTCGATATTCTTTGT
The DNA here is from genome assembly GCA_022817965.1 of Solanum lycopersicoides. Lineage (NCBI taxonomy): Eukaryota > Viridiplantae > Streptophyta > Magnoliopsida > Solanales > Solanaceae > Solanum > Solanum lycopersicoides. The sequence continues at coordinate 82,055,387 of CM040625.1, read as the reverse complement.
TGTTTGATATGTATTTATAGTTCTTATACAGTCACCAATTATTATAATTTTTTTGTTCATTTTTTTATCTTTATTTTCATTTACTTATTTTACAAATAAATCAATGCGTAATTATTTATAAATTTATTATCTAATATTTTACAATTGAATGATTTATAACTCATGTTTCTTCATCTTATTTGTAGCTTCTAATCTTTAATATTATTCTTAATTGTTGTATGTATCATTTTTCATTATTCTTATAAATATTTAATTAGTGTTTAAAAAATTATAAGAAATAAATGTAAATAATAAAAATACAATAAAATATCAGAAGTTTTCTTTACGAAATTAGAATTTGTATAGAAAATTAGTATTCCTACAAAAGACAGAGAAAATTAGAACATATAAAATATTTTCAATGTAATATAAATATATTGTTATTTCAAAATATTACCTCTTATTTCATTTATTTTATCACGACGAATATTTTATTTTAATATATACAATGATAGTTTGCACTTAAAAAGATGTAAAAAGAAATTTTATTTTACATGTTTAAAAAAAACGAAAAACATATCATATCGCAGTTGAAGAGAAATATCAATATTTTTTTATATATCCGACACTAACCTAAATATAAATATTTCACTAGTTCTATATAATACAACAAATCCTCATTTATGTTTGGGGTACCTTATAATTAAATAGGTTATAAATGATTGAAGAGAATTATATTATTCTTTTTCCATGTTAGTATGAAATGATTTGATACTCTCTTATAATATATATGTTATATCATTTTCATAACCCAAATAGCTAGGAAAAGAATAATTAGAATAATTCCTTTAATAGTTAAAAAAAAACTATTATTTTAACCAAACAGAGAAACACCATCATGTGTTATCCTAGACAATAATGTGGAAATTCATTTTTATTTTTTTCTAAAAAAAATAAATTAATAATAACACTCCCCCCCCCCAACACCCCTCCCCAACACACACACTTTTTCTTTTGTATGCATTATTAAGGGAAGACACCAATATGAGTAAAAATGTGTCCTTTCATGACTCATCTCACATGTTACTATAATAGTGTATCTTTCACTATGGACCCATACTCAAAATACCATCACAATCTTGACCAGTGAGTTCGTGATTCGATTTGAATCGATTTTACTAAATGAAAATTTAATTAATTTAATTGGTTTTTAATTGTTTTAATTTTCAAAATATCATAACATTTTTAACTTGAGGTGTTTGTGGTTCGATTTGAATCGATTTTGTTAAATAATTCTTTTTTAACTAATTCAATAACTTTGTCGGTTAATTCAATTTTTTGTTAATTTTATATATATATATATGCACACGCATGTAATTATAGTTTTTAATCAATTTTTTTGCTTTATACAAAATCAAATTTTATACTTTTTTTATTCTAATTTATATAACATATTTTTTTAATTGGTCTAAGAAAAAGACTCATTTTCTTATTTATTAGTAATATTTAAACAATATCAATATTTATTCATAAAAAAATTATTTATTTTAAGGATAGTTTTGAAACACTACAAACTCTTTCTAATATTTTTGAAAAAAATTGTATCCTGTCAAACTATGTCATATAAATTAAGAAGAAAGGGGAACAACCAAAATAGGGTCCATTAATTATTTTTTGTCATATATTTTATAAATAATTATCGTCTATATCTTAAAATTTAACTTACAAAAATTTAAAATTTTATATTTTTAATTACAAAAACTAAAAGGTAACTATTTATGAATTTTACCCTCTGGGTAATAAGTACGACTGAACAACACCAAACCAACCAATAAAGTACCCTACACTAATTGCTCTTTCTATTTGTTTGTTATCTTGGATCCAACAAGTATTTAATTTACGAACGTACATTGACAATAGAGGATTTTTTTATGTAGGGGTGAAGTTAAAATTTTGATAAGAAAAAATAAAATTGCGTAGAAGACAAAGAGTGTCAATATCAAGCTACATAGTAATAAAGGGGTGACCAACATGAGTTGTGGTGCACTACTGAGAGTTTTTCACCCTTCTCGGGTTCGAGCCCTTAGTATGGAGAAAATCTTGTGTGGAGTGTGACCCCTGAATAGGCTCTGCAGAGCGCGATCCGAATATTATCCAAACCCTAATATGGACTCCAAATACTGAGTGGGAAGTAACAAAAGGGGTGTTGATTTACACCCCTCAAATATATATGGCTACCCTATTTGGGTGTAATTTAACTATTATTTTATTAAGTTAGGAAATAATTAGTCAGACACGAAAAAAATAAATTAAAATGAACTAAAAAAATAACATAAAATAAATTAAAATGAAAGAAGTAAATATACACTATTATGACTACGCAAACAATTGAATATGCACTTAATATACTATTTATATCAAATCAATAAATACGAAACATGTTTGATAAGTTTGCACATAGTACAATTTATATTATATTGGTTAGTTGTTGATAAGATATTTGAAATGTTTTTTATGAAAGTGATGGATTAAATATAAAGTTCTATAAAAATGGAGACAAAGATTTAAATCTTTTAAATAGTGGGGCTTCCACTATTGAATCCTCACGATAGAGAAATTAATAACATTTTGAAAATAACATTTGGTGTCTTTTTGGAGGATGAATTAAATTGTGTTTATTTATAAATATATAAAAAAATTAACATTTTGAAATGTGTAGCGATAACTCGAATATATATACTTTTTATACTAACAGACATACATATCTATCATCTGTCTTTTTTAATTCTGTCAATACATATTTGCATGCCCAAATTTCAAAACTAAATCTCAATAACACAAGTATATAAAGAGGTAAATTACTTTTTTTATTATTATTATTATTATTATTATTATTATTATTATTATCTGTTGGATTGTTGATTAGCCATCAGTTAATCATTTAAGTAAGAAAATAAGATACACGTCATTTAGTTCAGATTGATAATTTATGTATCTCGACTTTAAAATACATTAGATAATGTTAATAATACATGTATCTCAAGGTCAAAATCTGATATGCAAAGTAATATTATAAACTATCATAAATCCTAATAATCAGAATCTAAAATAGTGAAATTTATGAAATTTGCCCGTATAAATACACTATTATGGATGTACCATGAACCCATTTTTACGATTGATACATTTTGTGAGGAAATTAAAAGGATATTATACTCCAATTTATGATTACTTGATCAACTCAATTTGATTAATTGAGCTCAATTAATTTGCTTTTTATTATGTTATCTCTAATAGCAATTTATTGATTTTCAAAATCTAAAAAGAAGAAAGAAAAGGAAAGTCAAGACAATAAATCAACTTTAATCACTGATTAATCAGAGTGACTACACATCTTATCCAAACTCAGAAAATGGTTGACCATGTATAATATTTTATTAGAATATAATTATATTTTATTTTATTATTTCTATTAAGTAGGCGTTGGCAATGTGATACCATATCATGATATGGTATCGTGAGATGGAATCAACGCCTGGACATGCGATTTTACGCTGATTCCATCTCATGATTCCATATCATGAGATGTGATACCATATTCTCCAAAAATCATGATATGGAATCATATGGGAATACCATATCATGATTTGAGTTATTTTAATACAACAATTGATCCACGAATTTATATTTTGTTATAACAATCTCATATTTATATCTACTAACCATTTATTTCACATGTAAATAAAATTTATAATCACATCATTACTTTTTAAATTTTATTATTTTCACTGATATAAAGTTTATTATTCTCACCGATATAAAGTTTATTATTCTCACCAACATAGTCACTTTAACTCACACTTCACGATTGTTGAGTAATAAAATCTTGAAGAGCCCGTGAAAGGTGTTTCATTTTTACTCAAATATATTGATAAAACAATTACTTAAGTGGAGAACAAATAACTTTGTAATAATATATTATACGATTTTATGATTTTTTGTTTATTTAATAATATTGAATAAACAATTGGGCTATTTTAATAGTTTTAGAACTTATGAGATTTTTATATTTATGAAAAAATATACAACACCAAAATTTCATATGCATATCCAAACAAAACTTTAATTTTATATCATAATACCATATCGCATAGCTAAACGGGCCCTTATGGTAACACAAACTCCTTTTGCAGAAAACTTTCAAGCATTATAATTGTCTTTAAAGTACAATTATTACTTCAATGCTATACCCTCCGTCCACAATTGTTTAGCAAGTATATTAAAAATAAATGTCTAAGATTAATTGTCAACTAAATAATCAAGAAATAATTAGTCACATTTTTTTAAATTTGCCCTCAATGATAGTATTCAATTAAAAAGTTATGTAGATTTTTGATAATCTTGATATAGTAGGGTTATACTAATTAAATTACACATTATATTAAATTTTTCTTAAGAGGTGCATGACCTTAACATGACAAATAATTACGAACGAAAGAAGTATTAATTAACTGAGAATACCTTATGCTATTCTTGTCAATAATTGGTAAACCCCTCTGGCATACATATATATAATTATCGGTGTTTTTAAAGGTGTTTTTTTAGGATGATTTTTACGATGGACCATACTATAAAACTTTTTGGGACGCAAATAAGAAATGTAGATTTATAGAATGTATGTCTTTGAATTTGAGACCTAAGTTACAGGCATAAATAATATGAAATTTGATTTTTATTAATTAAAAATATAGTTCTAGTAGATGTATCTCGGCTAATATAATTGTGTTATTCAAAAAAAAAATCTATATTATTGATGATTAATTTGAATTTATTTGCAAATTATTGAAGATTTTGCTTTTGTTTATTTTTTAGTTGTGAGAAAATTATAAAAATTAAAGATCTCATCTCACACTTCTACCCCTTAAAACATGATTAGACACCAATTATAGAAAATATTTTCTTTCGTGACTCATCTAATTTGATTATTAATCTCTGACTGAATGGACACATTTTTAACATATTATAAAATGATATAAATTTTTTTCAAAATTTATACTTCAATTATTTATACCTCAGATTATTTTTAATTAGACCTAAGTGGCTAAGATCGTATGTCAATTTATATGGATATCAGGATAGAATACTGATTTTAATCATTATTTTTTAAAATGTGTATAAAATTTAAAATAGATAAATAAAAGGAAAAAAGAATTTTGAAAATAGCAAACATAATAGACATAATAATGCTCTACAATTATAGTTTCGATAGTTGCGCTTCATAGCTATAGTTATGTTTGCTATAGAGATTGTGGTTATATTTTTACTCGTTTGTATACTTCGCTTGTGAATATACAATAGGGTAAATTTATGCAAATTTTGTATTTATAAATTTAAGATTTTTTCAAAACTTTGTTCTTTTTCGGTATACAAACATTAATAGTAATTTACTATTTTTTCCCCATAAATTGTATATAAATAATTAGGATAACCATATAGGAAATTTTATACTATCAGCAATTGAATTATATAAATTCTGGATTATACAAATTAATGAATTACATAAATCAGGCGAATTATTCAAATCACATTAATAACAAAATTGGACGAAACTATAATTTCAAATTAAAATTTCTATCAATAGCTATAACATTTAATATGTGCACAATTTTCTCTAAAAAGAATATGGGGAGTAATTCAATAGAGAATTACTACTAAATATATTTTCGAGGTATATGAATTAAATTAATAGAGATAGTAATTAGGAAAATATAAATAATTGAACTAACATATATATTTTTGCCTTTGTTCTAGGAAAAAACATAAATTTGAAATTCCTCTCCAACAACAACAAATAGTACTACTTATCTTATTGCTCAAAAATACTTTTAAATTCCGATTAAACACTTTAAATCTCCGAAAAAATGCTTTTAGGTATAAAAAAATTGATTTTTCAAAAGTTTGATCAAACACGTAAAAATATTAATTTCAAGTCAAAGAACACACGCGTTGGATTAGTGAATGATCAATTAGTTTTCAATTATTGTAATGAGTTTAATTTTTACTTAATTCCTATGTACAAAAATACTTTAACGTGGCCACTTATTGATCATACACACAAATCACAATTAACACGAAATTAGTTATTAACCAAGTAATTATCACTAGATAAGGATTAGCTAGATGTATAGACGTAAATGAATTAATACATAATTATAGCACTCCATGTTAATTAGCCAACAAGGTAGATTTGAGATGATTATTGTTTAAACATTGAATATAATTGTTTGACAAAATCCTTGAAAATGATTAAGTTGCTTTAAAATGTTTGTTTAAATGACTTGATGAGATTAAAGATTAGGTGACAAAGATTTAAGGGCTTCCACTACCACTTTAAATCAAAAAAATATTTAAAAAAAATGAATTGGGTAAAATTATCGAATTTCTGAATTTAAATTTAACGAATTTAATTTTATGATTTTATGCATTGAATTTGTTGTATTTTTACAATTAAGGGTTCATATATATTATTCATTATAATTTTAACAACTTTTAATGCATAAATTTTCTATTTGCATTGAAATTTATGAATTCAATTGCCAAAAAAAACTAATACATGAGATTTGTATTGAACATTTAAAAACATTATAAAAAAGATAGACAAATTGTCGGTAGAATATTTCGAAATTTGATTCTTGAGTTATAAATTTTATTTCACTCCCAAAACTAAGAAAAGGCAAAGTTAATTGAAAGCTCAACGATGGTACATGTAGTTCTTTTGTTTTAATGTACGTAATAGAATAAGTAATTTTTCTTCTATTATATATATCGAGTGTGATTTGTATCTATCATGTATTTGAAATATCATGATAATGACGAGCGAGATAGGAGAAAGATGAGGTTAGTTAAACATCCTAGATACATGTAAATCCACTTGGATATAATCAGTGGCAAAGTCATGATTTTCAATAAGGGGGTTCAAAATCCGGAAAAATAGACACAGGAAGAAGCTGAAGCGGATTTGACATCTATATATCTAAAAAATTATTTTAATCATATATAAATCATATAATTTTCTATCAAATAGGATTTGTAAGGTGGCTCCGTCTATATAGATTTGAGATATTTTAAGATACATGGATTTGAAAATATCTAAATATACGTGGACAAATCAAAATTTTATAAAATAATGATATTACAAACTAGAGTTAATCTAACTATATTACACCTCTAAAGTGATAAAATTTATGTAAATTTCCTTAGTATATAGATTTATAAATCTAGGTGCGCTCTCTGTTATATTATTTTAAATAACAATATACTATTTAGTATTTAAGTCTTAATAGATAGTTCTTTGAATTTGTATGTAAATTTATTTAGACATTTGAATTAAAATTTACTTTTAATTGAACCATTAATAACATAATAACGTATTTTTATTAGACACAAAACGTTACATAAATTTAATTCAAAAGACTATGCTTCCAAAAAATTTCAGACTTTAATTAAAAGTTCCCCAAAAAGAACAGTGCTTAGTTTCACAAAAAGGCAATGATTTTGTGGGAAAAACATATTTTGAAAAACATATGCATATACATTGAAATTTCGTGGGATTTTACAAAACGTATTTAATTTAAATTGGGATTCTAAAATGTGTGTTCAATTTCAATTATAATTTTTGAAGGTTATTCAGTTCTAAATCATTATTCATGCCTATATAAAGGGTACAAAATTCACAAATTGATGGAATATTATATAGATGTCAAATTAAACCATCCTAATTCGAGAAATATACCATTAACGGCCAGGGAGAAACAGAATTGTACCCACAATATTTATCAATATAGTTATGTTTCTTCATATTTTATTGTGATTGTAATTTCTTTTCTGTCTCTTTAAAATTTGGTGCAAACAAATTAGCACGCCCAATGAGACCAAATATGTCCTTCATCTCTTCTTTCATAAATCAAATTTTAAAATCTGAAGTTGCAAAGATGGAGTAATAAGTACTTTGAGCCTCGTCTTTGAGTTTTATCGAGTCTACACTCTGACAAGTCTTAAAGCAGAGGACATTTGTAGACATTGAAATTTTGTGAAATTCTGCAAGACGTGTTCAATTCGAATTGAAACTCTAGTTGGTGTGTTCAATTCCAATTAGGATTCTTGGAGGCTACTCAACACTAAACCCTTATTCATGCATATATAAAGGGTACTAAATTCCCTTAAAAGGCATCTTAAAATATCCGATAAGCTATTGAATATTTTTAAAGATCAAAATCTCGAATATTCCACGAATTGATGGAATTTCATATAGAGGTCAAATTAAACCATCCTAATTCGAGAAATACGCCACTAACGGCCCTCGAATCATGAATGAATCTTAGAAGAGTAGAATCAAGGGAGGAACAGGATTGTACCCGCAATATTTATCAATATAGTTATGTTTCTTCATATTTTATTATGATTGTAATTTCTAATCTGTCGCTTTAAAATTTGTTGCAAACAATATGATATTGGGGACCTAGTATAGGGACATAATTTATTTGGTGAGACCAGATAAATTTACGTATCGATTGAATTTTAGTTCTGTAAAACTTACGTCTCGTGATTCTCCATGTTTTATACATTTAATTTGTTACATTTCTTTGTTTAATTCTCTCTCTCCTTCTCAACTTTTGGTCTAGTTTGAAATATGTATATTTATGTGATAGTGATGCTTACACAATTGACAATACTCATGTTTGATTCAATTTACGTGATGATATTTTATTTTTCAAAATTTAAGTCAACTAATTTACGTGATACTTTATACTTCTCATAATTTAATTCAACTAATCTTTAACATTAAAGATATTATAGTTAATTTTTTTATGTCAATATGATAAAAAATATTAAGTACATTTTAATAAATTGATCAAAATTCACATAATTTTAATCATAAAAAATAAAATATATTACATAAATATCTGAATAAAATTTTAAGATTCAAAATGAAAAATCAAAACAATAATAGAAGAATTATCTAAGGTCCATCATGTTCCATTAAATAACTTAATTAGTAGTTCATCAATTATTTTTTTTTTAATTAAAATGGCCATTGTTAAACATGTACATTGTGGTGTGCTTACCAAATTGCTCAAGTAAATGGTGGTCGTAACTAATTAAAAATTATTTATTCGATTGACGAGCATAATTTTTATAGTTGTTTTTATTAAAACCACGTAAATTAGAAATGAATTAATAAATATAAAAGTAAAAAGGTCATCATGATGAGTACTTTTTAATATATATCAAAGGTGGTAGACATGATCACTTATACAACTTTTCCCTACCTAACTTTGATTAGCATATCATCAATTAACTCTCTTTTTTTTTGTTGCATTAATAATATTGTTTTGGCTTTTGGAATTATATCTTTTCAAAAAAAGTGGAATCTTAAAAAAAATTATTAGCCTTTTAGTTTGTAGTATTTTTATGCAGTCATAAATATGTAATATTACTTTTTAAAAAAAATAAAGAATCAATATCCAGGTTAATTTTTGATTAAGAATAAAATATTTTCATAATTGCATCATAACTCATGCTGATAATTTTCGCAGTTTCGAAAATGATAACCTAATTTGACTTGAAACGGAGTTTAAGAAAAGAAAGAAGACTTTTTAATCTTGTGATTTTAAATTAAAGTTATGTCAAATGTATCAAAATGTCCTTTAATCTTGTGGAGAAAAGAGGCTATTCTTTTTTAAACAAACTAAAAAAGAAATAGAGATATTCTTTTTGAAACAGAGGGAGTAATAGCTTTATTTTTTCTCTTTCGTGTATGATATGCATGCTAATTTTCTTGCATTGTTTTATTTAAGTTCCTTTCAAACGGAGCTCAATCTAATCTCGAGTCGTTTGAATTTTTTCAAAAATATACAACGCAACATAAAATTTATCCTCACGCAATCATATCTATAACTTATACCATACTATGTGCACACCCAAACGTTGAAAAAGTGAGAGTAGAGATTGACTTCAATTGATAGGGAATAAATTACTACTTTGATTTTCTAGTCTATTTAAAAAAGATTTTCTTCTTCTTCATATTTTTAATAATTCGTTAATTTCAATTTTTCACGTGATATGCTTAAAATTACAAATTTAAAAGGTAATATATTTTCTATACTTAATATATCTTTAATTTAAGACTATAAAACTTAATATTTCTTTTTATTTTTTTAAATTCTATTTTAAGTCAAAATAAATCAAACAGATTAAAATGGACTAACTAGTGCAATAAATAGAGTAATATAATGAATTATTCCACCATGTATAATTGTAAATTGAACCATATGTGTCTCCGTGAAGGTCACGACTTACATGTAAAAGCACACTTGCATTTATTTAAAAGAGAAGAAAAATAAAATTTGCCTCTAATTTTGTGAAATGATTAGAATTTATCTTTCTCTAATAATAGGGTTTAAATATATTCCTATTAAAATCGACTCAAATATATCTTATTTTTCGATGATAAAAATGTAGAGATATTTTTTACAAGGAAAAAAGAATAAATTTACCATTAAATTACGTAGAGCAAAAAAATTAAACTATTCTTAAACTATTCAAAATATCTTAAATATACTCTTGGTTATGTTTTAACTCTAAATATCCTCGTTGTAATGTATTTTTGCTTTAAAATGCCCTCCAACTAGCAAAATGGCTCAAAAACACTATTTCTACTATCGGTCATTTTTTTTTCATGCTCTATTCAAATGTTCAAACTAACTATTAATATTTCGAATTTGATAAAAGGTCCATTTTCTCTTATTTCGGAGCAATTATTCGTAAAAAAATATAACCACACACAATATTATTTTCTATTTCAATTCGTTTAATCTCAAGTTAGTAAACTTAAATTCATAATAAATCAAGTGCAAGATTATAACTCGACTAATCAAAATTACCACAAATTTAAAATTTTATAATCTTTTATAATATGATCACGTAAACCTTGTACATGACATCGACACTTCAAATTAATGCTAACTTTGCCATCTGACTCATTCATGATAAGGAGCCATCAATATTTAATTTTTTATCTTTTTTGCATTCATTTTTTTAAAAAAGGACGATGTTTTTATTACCTTTTTTATGTTATATAGATTTTATTGTACATTTGTGAAACTGAATTTTTTTAAAATAAATAAATTGGATTGATGCTGAAATTAGTAAAAAAAATTCACGTGAGAAAAAGGTGTCAGTCATAGTGAGCTCGTGAATTCTATAATATTTTTTCATTAATTAATTTTCTATTCTTATCCAGTTTTGCATATCAGCACTAGTCGTATACATTAATTTTAATAACAAAAATAAGATAGGTCATATTTGATGGTATTTAATTTTTTTTTATGTTGACGATGTATATTAATTAAATTTATAAGAGAAAATGAGGAGTTATTAATTTGGTAATTGGTATATTTCAAATTAAAAATGAATTAATTAACTAATGGATGAATTGAAGATAATATCTTGTGATATGCTAACAACATAGGTGATAGAAAACAAATTTATAAAGGAAAAATGGAGCCTTTTAGCTTTTGAATTTGTAATTTATTTCTGTGAGTTTTTGAGTGAAACTAATAACATTATATATGGTTGTTACAGTACCTTTTACGCCGTTATAGAATTTCATACATCAATAATTTGAAAGAAAAACTTACGGAAAAAAAAAAGGATATAAAGTACAGTTATCATAGAAACTAGAAAGGTAGAACAAAGAATAAAATAAAATTATTAGATAAAAACAAAGACAAATTAGAAGAAAAAAAAAGGTATCGATGCGATCACTTCAATATATATAGAGAGATTGGAACTTTTCACTGTTATATAACGATGCATTTAACAATATGTCACAACAAAACTTAGATAACAATTAAAACAAATATTATTATTTAAACTAATATCATAATACAATACAATATGTAACAACCATCCAACCAATAGCTGTTAAAAAGTTTTTTTTTCTTATTCAAATAACTTTTTCCAACGTATTTAAAATTTCTTGAGAAATTCCACTTCTCACTTAAAATTCAGAAAATTGTTGAGATGTGTTAGATTTAAAATTCTGATAATCATAAATTTTAAGTAGAGCTAGAAATTTTGTTAAGGACATCCAACCTATATATTTCATAATTTTTTTATAAAGACTGTTCGATTGATCATCCTAAACTATATATATGGCTGCACCGGGGAGGGGAATATGTATGAAGGATAAGATCCATTCTATCTTTTAGAAAAGGAATTTAACCACACTTTTTTTTCCTACTTTACCTTCCCTCCATGAGAAGTTTTTTTTTTTTTTAATAAAAAAAAGTTAAAAATTCTACATATGTCGTTTTAAGAGATTTGGAAAAGAAAATCATGTTCTCCATAAATGATAAAAAGCAAAAAGAATAAATGCAAAAGTTTGATTCGATGGTAATAAGTTGATTGCGTTGCATTATCGAGAAAAATGGTACCACCAAGTCAAACACGATAAATATGATTCTTTCATCGTTAATTAAAAATTTCAAACCTCAAGTATTGAAAATGAAAATTATAATAAAGAACACATACAATAAATGAAAGATAGTATGTATTTTTTTTCGAGAGATGCTTGGCGATAAATATATGAGTTTTTGATTAAAATCATCTCTCAATTATGACTTAAACCTAAAATACATCGTAGTGTTATTTAAGTTAAGAAAAAAAGTCCTTATATTATCTAAAAAGTTGCAACATTCATCCTTTTGTCTATTTTTTTAAGAAACTCACGTCACTAACAAAAGAATGTGTCAAAGTCGAATGAATATTTGTACACGTGATCAACTAATCAAGTTGAGTGATTTCTCTAATTTTTAGAAATTGAGTGTCTAAATCATATTCAGATAAAATATATTCATATTTTAAATAGTCTTTGTAAAAACTATGATCAAATACAACTTCAACTTCAAAATTTTCAAATAGAGTAATTAATTTTTTTTTCATAACTAAACGGTTACGTAGTTTCACTAAATTTCGAACATTTCTATACATTATATAAAATGTGAATTACATTGTAAAATGAATTTTTACATAATCTATCTACCATCAGAACCTACTATATAACTATTTTAAGACTTCTATTGTTGCAAGTCACATATAAACTAACAATACACAAATTTATATTATGAGAGTGAAAGATTCATTTGCTATGCATATCTTTATTAGTTTTAGGTAACTTTGATCTTCTTATCGTGACTAAGACATATATTTTTATTTTTTAGATAGTATAAGATAGTATAAAGATGTACATTAGATTTGAGTCATAATCGAGAAATGATTTTAACAAAAAACTCTTAACATGCTGTCAATTTAAAACTTATGATGAACAATACGACACAATCTATAAAAAAGCTAAGTATTTTTTTATTATAGAAATGCTGTCAATTTAAAAATTCTTTTGGACAATACGACACAGTCTATAAAAAAAATTAGGTATTTTATTTTATAGTAATGCTGTCAATATAAAAATTCTGATGGATAATACAACACCATCTATAAAAAAACTAAGTATTTTTTTTATAGATGAATTGTAGTAATTTTTTCTATTAATATTTAGATTAATCATCTATCTTAGAGTTATATTAGGTGGAAAAATTAGAGAGAAAAGGTAACAAAAAAGGGTGAATCTTTTGTTTAGATTTTAAGATAGTTTTTTTTTGTGACATCTTTTAAATAGTAAGGTACTATTATTATCCTTATACAAAGTGAATGATTAGAAAAGTAAGGCTGATTAGCAAATAATGATTTCACTTTCTATAAAAGTAAAAGAAAGTAACTAAAAGTAGGCATTTGAAGAAATTCTTTCCAACTATGTTGTATGTACGTGGTAGAGTAGTCGGTACTATTGATCAGTCACAAATTCTCGCATTTAAAAATTATAAATTACGAAAATAAAAATATTTTATTAGATATGTGACTATGTTAAGAGAAATATCATTAAAAATAAAAATATTTAAGAACACAATATGGAAAGTAATATCGAAAAGTTGATGTATATTAGCATAATACGTAAATATATCTTGAGCTGATATCTACGCCCTGCAAGCTACAACTTACGTGACATAACACACACAGAACATCAAATGGAAAACGCATTGTCAGGTAGGATACATATATCTATTTTCGTATACTAAAATTAACGTACCTATATATTACGTAAGATCAAGTTAAAAAGCACGTTGAACTCCACGGGCCACTCTCTCTCTCTTCTTGAATTCTGTTTATCTCTGTTTTCAACAGTATCACTGTCTCCCCTAAACCCTTACCTGACCCCCCCTTCCCTTTTATCTTGTTTCTTTCGACCCACCTAACTATAATCAACAAACGACCCTTAAAAGAAGAAAAAAAAAACAAGAACAAATGAGCTAAGTTTTCTTCATTTCCCAAGAGATACAGGGTATACACATAAAATATATACTATAGTAATACTTATTTATTATTGAATTTACATGCATTATGATTCTTCTTTACATGTTCATGCATCTAGAACAAGAACAAAGTTAACAACTATCTTGCTTGTGCTTTTTCTCCACCTAATTTTGAAAACTAAAGGTTTTCTTGAAATTGTGATGTTTGTGTTTTCACATTTGGTGTTAATATGTTGAAGATCTCTCACATGGGGTTTTCTGTTTTTCTTTTTTTTGTTGCTTTTATGTTTGTTTTTTAAGATAAAAATACAGTCTTTACTTTCCTTTTTTGTTATATGATGTTAAAGATTCAAGCTTTATAAGGTTTGTTGGAAAAAGAAGAAGATGATTTTGTATTTTTTTAGGTTTTCTGTTGATTCTATGACTTTTTTTTCTTTCTAAAGATTGTTTTTTTTTAGTGTAAATTGGAAACAAATTCTTTAGTTGAGGTGTGCGTACATTCTACCCTCTTCATACCTCGGGATTATAATGAATAGGTTGTTGTTTGGGTGTGCAGATTGAATAGTTAATGACTGATTAAAAAGTGACTAATTTTGGATGTCTTAAAAAGGATGCCTTTTTAGAAATGATTTGCATTGAGAATGAATTATTGGGTTGGAAAGATTTCCCAAAGGGGCTTAAAGTCCTACTTCTTGATGAAGACAGTAACTCTGCTGCTGAGATGAAATCAAGGCTTGAGAAAATGGACTACATAGGTAAGTAGTAGTAAAATAGTCGAAAAAATACTTACTCGCACCTAGTGTTTAACCCTCTATGTTCCTTCTTTTGGTTTTGCAAGTTAATTGTGTTGTCTTTGTTGATTTCTCCTTATATGTGGAAAGAACTTTACATTTACTACTAAGGGGAAATAGTTCTATTTTAAGATGAAAAGCATTTAAGTAATTCAAGATTCATACTTTTACCTTTTCCTGGTGTGCTGCAGAGATACTCTTTTACAGCTTTCTTTTTATGGTTCTTGCAAGTTTATACTCCCCTCAATTTGTTTGATTTGATACGGAGTTTAAGACAATAAAGAACTCTTATGTGAAATGCATCAAAATGTACTTTTATTAGTCTTAAACATGCCAATTACCATGTGAAAAAGTTGAAAATTAAGATTTGTGATAAAAGAAAGAATCATTCTTTTTGTAACGGACGGAGTATCTATGTATGTTGTTTCAAAATTTGGGGTAATTACTACTTGTTGAATGCTTTGAATCACTTTTGTAAGTAATGTGACTAGCAGAATATAAGTAGTTCTTTTGAAGCTTCAAAATGATTAATATATGGTTAGGGTGACATTTTGCTCAGTCCTTAGCTTGTTTTTTTTTGTCACAAATTTGTTGTATCACTTGTAGAAGTCTTGAATTTGTTTCATTTCGTGAATCTTCACGAAAGGTCCTTCTTATTTTCATGTTTTATAACACACCATGTAATTGCAGTCTACTCGTTCTGCAATGCGAGCGAAGCTTTGACTGCAATCTCAAGCAAATCTGAGGGCTTTCATGTTGCCATTGTGGAGGTACCAGTTTCATTTTTGGGAACTTAGGCATCATTTTTTTCTGCAGCTATAACAGTAGTCGATCAACAAAATGTGAACACAGGCCGAAATGTTATTCTAACTTGATGAATTTGTCTGTTAATTGACATAGGTAAGTGCAGGCAACAGTGATGGGGTTCTCCGATTTCTTGAAAGTGCCAAAGATCTACCAACTATAAGTGAGTGCTAAACGTACGAAAAAATAAGTAATGTATTTGCAACTAAGCTTCGTTTAAGCAGATATGATAATATTGGCGGAGTTAGAATTGGTAGAATCTTCAAGTCTTTGAACTTGTAACATATTATTGAACTTCGATGTGTTCCAAATTTGTTTGGATGGGAATGAATCCTTGCTTTATCTAGTTAGATCTTTGGTTTTCTTTCATTCCCTTTATTTGTGTTTAGAACCGTTTAATAAGCAGTCTTCTATGTTTTAAATGCTAAACATGTCTAAGAGAGCTTCGTTTACTTCGTGCAGTGACATCAAATATTCATTCTCTTAGTACAATGATGAAGTGTATTGCGGTGAGATCTTGGGGCTCATATTTACATTTGATGCTAATTGTTTCTGGTAATAATGTGGTTCGATATTTTGCAGCTAGGCGCAGTTGAGTTCCTTCAGAAACCATTGTCAGATGATAAACTCAAAAATATATGGCAGCATGTAGTTCACAAGGTTTGTAACGGGGATTTCAGTCGATCAGCTTATGTTCTTTCAAATCAGAATTCCTATTATATGAAAAGGAAATCCTGATCTTATTTGGTTGCAACAGGCATTCAATACTAGAAAGGATGTGTCCAAATCACTTGAGCCGGTAAAAGAATCTGTCCTCTCGATGCTGCAATTACAACCAGAAAAGGGTGAAGCAGATGACAAAAGTTCAAATGGAACAGAACCTCTCACTGTAGTAGCAGAAAGCAATACCGAACAGTCATCGGGCTGTGATAAATACCCTGCTCCCTCAACCCCACAATTGAAACAAGGAGTGCGGTCAGTCGATGATGGTGACTGCCATGATCATGCTACCTTCTCAACTGACCAAGACAGTGGGGAACATGATGCTGACACTAAATCCGTCGAAATTACTTATAACAATTCACTTGCTGAGAAAAATGTCCAAACAAGTCCTATTGTACAACAAGGAGAGCTCATTTTGAAAGAGGATAATGTTTCGTCTCCTGATCTAAAGACGGAGACTGATATTGCTACCTCTTCACGAAGTAACGACTGCCCTGACAATAGCATTACTCATTCTGCTGAACCTAGTAAAGCATCTGGTCCTCATAGTTCAAATGGGACTAAATCCAATAGGAAGAAGATAAAGGTAAGATCGAAGAAATGATGCCTGGTTTTCGTAGAAAAATAATGACAGTAATTATGTGTTCAAAGTTCCATAATGTTGAAGTCCAAGAATGTCATAATGTTTTGTTTACTGGTTGCATAAGTTCTGCTTGCATTCTTAAAACAAGCTTCTTGATTGCTTCACTAGCTCATCAGTCATGTAATCTTTCGTTATTTATCTCTTATTTTTAGAAAAAAAAGGGATGAGATGCAGATATTAGATGTGGCGTTGCATGTATCTTTCTCATCTAACCTTATGAACTGTTAAGTTCTTCGAGAAGTTCATGGATATCACTGAACATCCTCTTCAAGTTTCATTTTGTCTATGATTTATCAATTGTAGTGGAGCTTTCAAGATTTTGCTAATAAGATGAATACGCGGCTCATTTTGTTATCTCGAAGTTTGAACTTCTCAAACAATGTATGAATCTGACATATGGTAATCAGTATAGTACGTTAGCTATAGTTGTCGGTCATTTCAGCCTTGAATATAGTTGACTGGCCGGAGGTTAAATAATTCTGCATTCTCGGAAGTTTGAATCACATGTTTCAGGGGAATAAGTTTGATATTTTCCTTTGGATTCAGGTAGATTGGACACCTGAACTACACAAGAAGTTTGTTCAAGCAGTAGAGCAACTCGGTATAGATCAAGCCATTCCTTCTCGAATACTGGACCTGATGAAAGTAGAGGGCTTAACGAGACATAACGTAGCTAGCCATCTCCAGGTTTGTGAGTTCTGTTCTTTCATATCCTTTCTAACATTTCGGAAAACAAGATAGTACTAAATCTTGACCACATTTCCTGCGAGGAGATGTAGTATAACAGTTGTGCTACAATAAAGTTGAATGTTGACATATCTTTCCACTTAACCATAGTATTGCCTTTCGATTTCCAAGCAGAAATACAGAATGCATCGAAAGCAAATTTTGCCAAAGGAAGTAGAAAGAAGATGGCCTAATCCGCAACCAATAGATTCAGTACAAAGAAGTTACTATCCTCATAAACCTATCATGACATTCCCACAATATCATTCTAATCATGTTGCCCCAGGTGGTCAGTTTTATCCTGCTTGGGTAACACCAGCAAGTTATCCGAACGGTTTACAAGTGTGGGGTTCACCTTACTATCCGGGATGGAAACCTGCAGAGACTTGGCACTGGACGCCTCGTCCAGAGGTAAACATTTTCCGTCCTTAACAGAACACTATTAATTACCTTCTGAGCTTGACCGCGTGACATGCCTATGTTAAATACTATAGGTCTAAGAAATACCATACCTAAAAAACTTATGTTTTCTAATAATGCAGCTGCATGCTGATACATGGGGCTCCCCTGTCATGTCACCGTCGTTTGGATCATATCCACCATATCCTCAGGTGAATACATTAGCATTATCGCGCCCATTAGATACTTATGTTCAGTTTAGCTATGTTCTTGAGCTTGTTTATGTGTTTGCACTCTTGTATTGAGTTCTTAATGGTACGTCGATTGGATTCTGCAGAATGCTGGAGTGTACAGGCCTCATGGAACACATAACAGATATAGCAT
This sequence comes from Solanum lycopersicoides, assembly GCA_022817965.1. NCBI lineage: Eukaryota > Viridiplantae > Streptophyta > Magnoliopsida > Solanales > Solanaceae > Solanum > Solanum lycopersicoides. Next base: position 82,036,509 of record CM040625.1, on the reverse strand, counting down.
GTTAGAGAAATCGTTTGATCTTCACCCGGTAAGATTGTCTCAACAAGGATTGTTATGGTTATCTTCATATATTGTACATCCTATTTCAGATCAACAAAGTTCTTTATACATACATATACTGAGTTTCATTTTCCCTTTCCGTTGATCAAAATTTTTGGAAAATATTTCTTCTAGGAAAACAAGTTCCACGAGTAGTATTCCACATCGATTGTGTCCTAACTCCTCTCCTCTCTCCAACACAATTCATCTTCACCCCATCCTCGTAGCCTCCATCCCCTTCCATAATATTTGTCTAAATTATATACAAATTATTTCGGGATAATATTTTTTGTTTATGTACCGAACATATGAAAATAAACAAGAAACCACTTATCCTCCTAGAAAACATTTTCCTTCTTATCGAACACACCCTTTGACCTAGAACTCTTTTGATAATAGTGTAATGAAGGAAGTATTGGGTTAAACTTTACCAATCATCTCCAAAATGGATCTAAATTACATACGATACAACAATATACTCAATGTAATCTCACATATGGCTAAATTACCTACGATGCGAGGGGAAAAAAAGAATATATTGTTTAACCATTATGTATAATTAGTTGTCACTATTAGATTGTCTCACATTGGTTCAAGTAGTGGTTGTAGTCATGTCTTGGACAATCCTTACCATGTTAGCTTTCGAGGCTCGATTAGGTCTAAGGTCCATTTTTCATAAGTAGAAAAAGTTTACCTTTCCGATATAAAAATTAAAACATTTTTTAAATTATTATTTACTTAAATTTTTATTTTATTGATTGTGGTGCAGGCGGATGAGGTGATTGATAAAGTAGTAAAAGAGGCAATAACCAAACCATGGTTACCACTTCCTTTGGGCCTAAAACCTCCTTCCCCGGAGAGCGTTCTTGACGAACTTTCTAGACAAGGGATCTCAACCATCCCTTCACAAATCAACGGCTCCCGTTGTCGGAGATGAGATGACATGTCATTCTAATTTTTTCTAGGTCCCATAGGTGGTGTATGTCAAAGAATAATAATCCCCAATTACTTGATGGACCCATGCACCATGACATTACCCGATGACCCGACCCGACCCGACTGAGGGTTATCATGTCTGAAGAATGAATAAAATGATTGGCGTAGAGTGAGCCACGTGTATGGCATTGATTCGACAGTCAAAACCGGGTTGTTGTAAATAATGGACCCAGATATGGGTTTTCCCCTTTTTTGTTGGCCCAATTTTAGATGTTTGGGCTGATGAGTGTGCTCCATTGATTGCTTTGGAAAATAATGAATAAACCATTCTTAGTTTATGGGTGGTTATAAATCCAAATTCTTTTTGTTTATCGAGTTTTAAATAGATTATATTTATATATATAAAAGAAAATTTAATGCAAATACAAGGTTTGAGTCGAAGTTATTTAATTTTGCCGAATTAATAACTGCAAGTTAAAATGTGATATTTGCAAGCTAAGGTGAACTCGCATTTCAAATAGATATTTGAAATAGGAATTAGGTGTCATTTACTAGCACTTAATGAATGTTTGAATTTGAATTATTTATACATAAGTGCATTTGTTTTCATTAATATTTAAGCACTTGATTGGTTTGAATATATCTTAATCATTAAGATCTATTGATCTAGAACAGAGTCCTAGTAACATTAAGTGGTATTCTTACGGGGATAGCATTCATCATAACTCTATCCATGATCACCCGTCACCACCACTAATCATCTTTGTCGTCACAATCACCAGTAGCATCACCATTATTATCAACCATAATTACCGTCTTCTACCATTAACCACATTTGTCATCACAACCACCAGAGTTGTTAACTACTGATGCCAGTTGTTACCACACTTACCTTCCTCATTGTTATAATCAAATCCACTGGCACCACCACCCAGTCTCTATAGTTGTCGCACCTCCACCACCATTATTGTCAAAATTCCTATTACAAACAAACTCTGTCATTACAACTAGCATCACCGTCAACTATTAGTTATCATACATTTTTTGATCATCACCTCTACCTCTATCCTCACTTTCAGCCATTACCTCCATTGTGGTGAATCTCTACTATCAACCACATCTATTATACCTTTGATTGATAAGCTGACAAAACTAATTTATTCAATTTTTAATTTCGAATCGAATTAAAATGTGACAAACAAATTAAAACAGAATAACAACACACTTCATGAAATGTTTAACATTTTTTTTAGTGGATATGGTTTCTTGAAATTGGTGGAATATGCCAAGTGATGAGAGCCAAACACTAGTTAAGAAAAAAAAGGGAATTGTTTTGTCCACTATGAAGTAGATATATTAATTGATCATATATTTTGTAAGAAACATATATTATTGGCTTAGATTGATAATATTGTCATGACATGGTCGGAATTATTCAATGATTGAGAATGTTTTTTTAAATAAATAAATAAATAAAAATCCAATCTTTTAATTGACTTTAATTTCAAAATTCTCACCCCGCCAATAAAATTTTATAATCTTGACCCACCAATGGGGTCCTTTAGCTTGATCTTAGTAGTAATTAATTGCTCTCTACGATTCATATTATATGATGTTTTAGTTTTTGCACATTAGATGCTTAAAAAGTTACTCATTCTTTCGAAAGATAAGAAGTGTTTTCATTGAATTATTCTTAATTAAATAATAATTATTTCATATAATTGACCCAAGATTTTTCGGAAATAACTTTTCTATCTCTATGAAATAGAGATCTGCATACATTTTATCCTCCCTAAATCTTATATACTGTTGTTTCATATGATTCTTTTTTGACATTACTTCAAATTATTTTATTTGAATCGAAACTCTTCCGAAAACAATCACGTTCACAGTATTATGATAAAATTTAAGTACACAACCATTTATATTCAATATTCAATGTTGTTTGTTGCCCATTAAATTAGGGTCATAAATCAAGGACGGTGGGTGTTGTACCCCACTTCTTTTGTAGTGTACAGCTTGTCACTCTTTGCTTTACAAACGGTTGATAATTTTTTTCGAGCCCGATTAAATTTAAATTTATGTCAAAATTTTTTATATTGAATACAGTTTTTTATATGGGAGACTTCACATCTAAAAAAACTCAAATTCGAAACCTTTAATCGAAGATGACAAATATTTATCCCTCCACACAATCCTAATTGGTGGCAGACTTAACTTATCACTTTTCACATTATATTCCTATTATTATTACTCTCAAAATTACGAATCGATTTGATAGGATTTATAAAAATATTATTACTAAAAAGTAAGATATATTAATAATGTTGAAATTAATTGTGTAAATTATTATATTAAATGAATATAATATATTAAAATATTAGCAATACTGAATAAGATATGTAAACTAAATAGTCATTCGGTACAAGATATCAAATAAATGATACATGTATTAGCTATAATATTTTCTCTTTAATTTGATAGTATTTTCAACTATATATCATAGTAATAAACTATGATATTTAGAATACAGGATACAATTTACTATATTCTAATATACATATATCATTTTCATTATTTTATTTATTAGTTTAATAAAATTAGGATTAAGTCGGCAATGTTTATTTTATCAAAAAAGTTCAAGTGAATGCTTAAAGTCAATGCACTTTTATTTGCTATGACTAGGGTACTATTAATAATAGAGTCATGTTCAGTGGTGTTTAAAGTTTCCATTGGGACATTTCAAATAATAATGCCAACTCAAAAAGACCTAATAATTAAAAAAAAAAAAAACTTTTGAATTTAATAAATTTTAAAAACTAAATAAAATATTTAAATTTGTGACCTTAAATTAAAAGTACCGTAAATATTGCAAAATTCACTTTCTTGTCATGTTATTTTACATAACAAATTCATAATCTCAAAAGAAAATATAGCTACTTAGATGTCTATAAATTTACACCTTGTTCAGATATTTGTAGCCCATTGTATTGGATTATATCGGTAGTTTAAATATCATATTTATTTTAATTGTTATTTAAATCTAATTGTATCATATTATATAAGTTTATTTTTGTTCTTTAGTTATTATTAATAATTCTATTTTATTCTTTACTCTCATTTTTTTGGGTTAATTTATCATTCAAATTGTTGATGTGAAATTATGTACTAATAGACAATAATACAATCGAAATATTGTATTCATTAAAATAAAAATGAGAGAAAATTACACGGTAAGTAAATATATACTGATTAATTAGCTAACGTAGCTATAGTTTAAACTAATTACGAATCACAACTTAATTTTAGTTGTAATTAGGTTTCTTATACATATACAAATACAAATTATACACTTATATATACAATTATATGATAGATATATAAATACAATTAGCCTCTCTCCTCTCTCCCCTCTCTTCCAATCTATTTTGCCCCTTTCTCCCCTCTCCCAGTCTCGCTCGTCAGATATAGAAATACACATATGCATACTAGTTACATACATACAATTATTTGACAATATATACATATCAATTCGACATGTATACATACACAATTCGCTTCTCTCCACTCTCTGTCCTCTCACTCGCCTATCTCCTCCCTCTCCCAATCTCGCTTAAGACTGGGCAACGGAACGGGATGTACCGGTACCGTTCCAGTTCGTCCCGTTTCGGTTGCATACGGGACGGGACGGGATATTCTGAACCGATACACGAAACGGAATGGAATCGTGGTTTGATACTGATGTACCGGTACCGATTTATCCCGGTTCATTCCGGTTCCGATTCGATCCGGTCCGGTTCGGTTTAATAATATATATATATTAATTAATATTTTATATTTTATATAAATTATATTTATATAAATTATATTTAATTAATATTTATACTACCCACTTATAAATATAACTTATAAATTATAAATATTAATGAATAATAAATAATAACTTATAAAGTATAAACTTCAAAAGATTACAAGACACAAGTTATAAATATAACTTATATATTATAAATATTAATGAATAATAAGTAATAACTTATATAACTTCAAAAGATTACAAGACACAAGTTATAAATATAACTTATAAATTATAAATATTAATGAATAATAAGTAATAACTTATATAACTTCAAAAGATTACAAGACACAAGTTATAAATATAACTTATAAATTATAAATATTAATGAATAATAAGTAATAACTTATAAAGTATAAACTTCAAAAGATTTAAATCTTAAAATTTTTATTAGACTTAACTTGCAAACTTAATAAGTAAAAGAAACTTAAAAAATATCTTTAAAATAAACTTAAGTGAAAAATTACATTATAAATTTAAAAACTATTAATTTAAACTAAGAAAAATTTAAAAATATTCATATTTTCGTAATTTCAAAAATAATTTTTTGAAATAACTAGATGTGTCATTCCGTTTATTCCGTTTTGTTCCATTCCGGTCCGTTAAGATTCCATCCCGGTATATAGTGGGACGGGACGGAATCGAGTATTCGTTTCGATAATTTCAGTTCGATTCATCTCAATATCGGTCAACGAATCGGTCAACGCATCCCGTTCCGTTCCGGCCGGTTCGTTTCGGTCAGGTGAACCCGTTCCGGTCCGTTGCCCACTCTTAATGTCGCTCGCCTCTCTTTTCCTTATAACATGTAACTATGAAATCGCACTTAACAAATTAAAATATAAATAAGTTATTTTTGAGTGACTATACGCGAAAATAAATTATAAGACAATATCTAACAATCATCCAAATAAAAATATGAGAATCGAGACCTCAACTTAATAAATAAATAAAATAAAAAATATTTATCATTCTACCACGACTCCGAGTAAATTAAAAAGAAGAGGTTGATATATAAAAAATATGAGTGCCCTAGCATAATCCATTTTAGCGAAAACAGAGGTACCAGACAAGCCAGCTAACCTTCTCGACCCTTTTTCCTTTTTCTCTTCCTCAAACCAAATATACCTCTCTTCTCATCTTCTTCGAACCTTCCACCATTTCCGATCTCAAATCTCCTGCTAATTCTGCCCTTTCTTGTAAGTAATTTTTTGACCTATTATTCAATTTTTTATCTTTTTTTTTTTTGGATAAGCTCTATTGATAGTTCCAATTCTATCTTATATGTTGATTATATTTCAAGATTCTGGCTTCAATAATTTCAATTTCATGTTAATTATAACCCCTTTTAATTGTTTGCACAGATCCATCCATAATCAGAGTTTTCATATTTTCATGTTATGGATGGAGTATTATTTTTTTCTCAAATGGATTATGCACATATTGGATTGTGTTTTTTTGTGTCTGTTTTGTGGTAAAGTTTGAGTCTTTTATGTGTTTTGGATAAAATGAAGTATTGATGAGTTGTTTTTTGTATGTTGGTATTTTAGGGAATTGGGAAATTTGATGATTTAGCTGAAATTGTTTCGAAGGAGCTGTTGTTGTTAAGGGTTTGCTGAAGGAACTGTAGAGGATGGCGTGCAAAGGGTTTTGGGAGTGCTTGTTGAAGCTCTTGAACTTTTTGTTGACCCTTGTTGGTTTGACAATGGTGGGGTATGGTATTTATCTATTTGTTGAGTACAAAAATCATTCACACTCTGGGGATGATTACCCAGTTGCACCACCTATGAGTGGTGACATGATAGAGTTTGGTCGTCCAATGCTGATGGCTGTATCGTTGGCTGAAAACATCTTTGATAAACTTCCAAAACCTTGGTATGAATACCCCTTTCACTTTTAATAGTTATCTTATTTGATTGTTCGTGCGCTTCTGTTGAAGTTGTCTTTGAGATGATTGTGAATTTGTATTGCTGACCGTATTTGCTCTTTTTTTTTGTGGAGGAATGCACAGTTAAAAAGGATAAAGGCAAAAAATTTAGAGTCTTTTAGAGTTATTTGCTAATTGGTATCTATTGTACTTCAACTTACTGTAGATACTCGTGTTACTAATTTATTTTCCTTGTGGCGATGCCTGCTCCATCCATCCATTTAGCTTGCTTAGTGCGTCCCTGACCGAAATGAATAGTATGAGAGATAGTGGATCACCTTCCTTTAACTCTTCAGAGCCAGCAAAGAAACCAGTTGGAAACCTGTTTAGTGTTTACCAATACTAAGTATTTCACCATTGATACACGAAACCCTTTCATTTCGTCTTTCTTTCTTCCAAACACATCTTGCATCATTGTAGTCCAAAAGTTTCAATTGACATGATTGTAAGCATTTTTAGTTGTAACTTGCACAAAATTCCTGCAGCTCCTTCCTTTCTTCTAGAGTCCAACACTTGATATGAAACAAGTGTTGTGTCCATAATTCACTTGCTTTCCATGAATATGTTCTTGGAGGTCAGTCAGGTCACTATGTCATCCACTAAATTAAGAAGTATTTTCACAATAATCTAGTGTATGCTTCTCACTGGACTAATATGTTTGTAGTCCTTAGTACTTGGTGCACCGTCCTTCTTGGTATGATTGCTATATGAAAGGAGGTGGTGGTCTCAAAGATTCAGTCTCATGAAAATCCTGAATTGTCTCTACAAGTTTGTCCAAACACTGTTGAAACAAGGGTAAAGTTAAGTTGTTAGGTCCTAGTGCTTTATCTCAGGTGTAATTCTCAACTGCTTACTGCACATCCTTTTTCGAGTTTTTTCTTATCAACCATTCCTTCATTTTCTCTGCTGTTTGGCTAATTCTAACCTGCCAAGCCGAGACCTCTACAACAGATCATTGCGTAAGAACTTGATAATTGTGTCTTTCACTCCCTTCTTTTCAATTGTAACTGGTTCTCCCACTTTCTATGAAGTTTCTCCCTTTTTTCACTATAACCTGCAGTTGGAGAACTTGTAATGCAATCCCCTTCCTTCAACTACGTATACCCTATATTTTTGTCTCTATCTAATTGCTTGCACTATAGCCGTTAAAACTAACTCTCTTGGTTTCCTGTTTCCTCATTTTTAGCGATCATCTAGTTCCAACTCCCTTCCCTTCTTTCTGTCCCCCAACTTGTTCATCAACTCTGACATCTCGTTACTTCAAAAAAAAACTGACATCTCGACTTTTCTATCCTTCCAAATACTTCCTGATTCCATTGTCTAAGATTCCCCTTTTTAGATTTCTTGTTAGTTTCTTCACATGGTTGAACTACGGATTCCTGTGAATCTGGTTACTGCACCACCGTCTCACCCATTTGCCAAAATCTGTCTTTTTCAACCACATATTCTCAAATCTGAAAGGTGTTTGTAGTCTTCTTAGTTTTGTTGTAGGAAAGGCAAATGATCTGATGCAAGTTTAGGCCGATGGTTTTGATTTATGTGCAAGGTCATTTCTTCCTGTGGGATGGATGCTAAGAAGCTACTAATCTAGTTTAGATCTTCACTTTGACTCCTTGATTTGGAGCACTTATCATCAGTCAACGGATGGTCCATAAAAGCTCCGAGAACTATTACACTAGATAAAGAATCACATTCCATCTCTTTCCCTAGGGAACTAATTGAGTTAAAATCTCTGCATACCCAAAGTAGTCTTCAACCAGTTAAAAATACTGAGAGTTCATTCTATCACATCCTCTTTGATCCCTCACCCACTAGCCTCACTCCCTGCTGCTTCCGGGCTCACCATTTCCATCTTTCTTCATCCTATATAATGATCCATGCTGCATTTTCCTCACCATTACAAGGCATTGGCTCGTATTTCTCCCATCTCTTTTACATGCATTTCTAACCATTTTAGTCATGGTCCCAATCTAACCAAACCTTTCACAATCTCTTAATGCCGCTTGCCCTTTTCTTCTGTATACAAAGTGGAAATAGATTCCTCTGCTTCTGTGATTCTCGTGTTCAAGTATTTAACATCTCTAACGTATGAAGTGGAAGTTCTTGGGGTGGGGAATTTTTGTTTTTTTATCTGCTGGAGAATTTAAAGTTCATTCTGTGGAAATTTTTGAGACTTTTCCCCCCGATGTAGCATGGCCCTCTATATTTAAGGAGCAACTATAAAACTGAACTATGTTGAAGAAGTCGTATAATGAGTTGTCAAAATTTAATTCTGAAAACGAACACTAAATAATTTATTAATACTTCTATATTTTCTGGTTATGAGTATTTATTTAAAACAAGTCATGATCCTTTTGGGATTATTGATGGCCTAAATGTTTGTCATTTGGGAGGATGGATTGGTCAGTTCTGCTGCAATCCTTTTAAAATGATAGCCAATTCTTTCTGTTTTACTTTTCTTGCTGATAATTTTGAGAAAACTTGCATTGGTTATTTTTTTTTCCTGAAGCAAGTATATGCCAAGGTTGAAATAGATGTTTCCTAGGTGTAGAGCTAAAGAAACATGGAAGTATAAATGAGAAAAATGAACTATATATGGTCTGCACCTGTTTGTGTGTGTTCATTATTGAATTATAAACAGAGACAACAACTTTTTTGTCATAATATGTCTTAATTTTGAGTGGTCAGTGGGTGTGAATTCTCAGAACTTGAGTACATGATTTGTAAAGATTATAGGATGACAAGACTATTCTTCTTTATATTGCTTGGATAAAGTTTTCTGGAAGGGATGACTTGTTCTGCTGTCTTTCCATGTTTGAATTTCATGCTCCGAAGTTCAGTTGATCGGATTGAATGAAGTATTAACCCATTTTTTATGTCGCAGGTTCATATATTTGTTTATTGGTATTGGAGCAGTTCTTGTAGTTGTATCTTGCTGTGGTTGCATTGGAGCGGCAACAAGGAACGGTTGCTGCCTGAGTTGTGTATCCTTATCATTTGTTCAGTCTTCATGATTAATTATATATGGGAAATTATAAAAATTATACATCCCACATAAATATTATGCCATGTAGTACAGCACTATACCTGGGAGACTGGGAGAGCATTATACCTAATGTATCAACCTTGTATAGAAGTGTACAATAGTGTATGAAAGGTGTTTATACACAAATATGGGCTAAACCAGGTAACAAGCTCAAAATATGGGCGCTATGTGATGTAAATATTTTCTCCGAGTAGATGTAGAATGTAATTTTCGCATTATATATTTGGGGAAAACCAAATATATTTTTGAAGAGAACTTTCAACAATAAGTATAAGTGATAGACGTTATGATGTTGGGGAACATATGATGTGAATCAATAGGAACATTTTCAGTCAGATTTGTGAAATCTTACCTGGATGAGTCTTGGATCATATTGGGTTTAATCCAGACTCTTGTCATGTCGGGGGGAGATGGATTGGATTACATTTCCTAATAATTGATTTTTCAGTTTCTCCTCCTGCCTTGTTGCACTACACTCTCCTGAACCCCTATTTCCAATAGGCGTTTTGGAATTCTAGAAGATCCAATTTACTAGAGTTTTCATCTGATTTCTCTTCTCAGTCTTCTATGAAGCTTGTTTGCCACCTTAACTTGGAACAGTACTCCGTGTTGATTTTCTTGTTGATCTTGGTAGAGCTAGGTGCTGCTGGTTTTATATTCTTTGATAAAAGCTGGAAAGATGTAAGTGTTTTCTCACTCAAGACTTCACTTTTAAACTATACATTTGTTGTCAGAAAATTGATGAAAGTCTTTGTCAGGAAATTCCAAGGGATAAAACGGGCAACTTCGAAACGATCTATGATTTTCTGGATGACCACTGGAAGATTATTAAGTGGGTTGCCCTTGGTGCTGTTATATTCGAGGTGAGCTTAAGAACGATATATATGGTTTACCCAAGAAGATTTAAAAAAATTGTGTGTGTGTGTGTGGGGGTGGGGTGGGTGGGGAGGGGAGAGAACTTTCTGGTGATCACACCTTGTTGGGTTATGGGTGAAAAACGAAGTTCATGCAACAGGGCTTTCGGTGTTGTTTGCCCTCCTCACCTTGTTCTTTCACCTTCCATTATTATGCTATCTGTCATGACTTCTGATTTCTTGCAAGCTATTGATCCTATTCAGAGGTCTATCTCCACAGTTCGAGTGGTTGTGAATATACTCTTGCATTATATATTCGCTGATTTTTCCTGCAATATGTAGTAAATATAATCTATTCATCCCTATTGGTTCAATATATGTCTCTGACCAGTTATGTATGCTGTGGCCTTTTACTGTACCTTAGAGAAGTTGGCATGGTCCTAGTGAAAGTCAGGGCTGCCTGCTGGCTTGACCATATTCAGTATTATATTTGTGGATACAGCAGAGAACATGTGACCTGAATATTTGTTTTGTCCTTTTGTTCCAGTATAACACCGAGTGTCAATCCCAAACTAGTAGGGTTTAGTTATATGAGTCTCAATGATTTGTCTTTATTTTTTTTTCTTTTTTTTTTTGAGCTGAAAATTGTGTCTTAATGTTTCGGCTGTTTACATGAGTTGCAGGCTCTTATATTCTTATTGGCCCTCGTGGTAAGGGCAGCAAACAGACCAGCAGACTATGATAGTGATGATGAGTACATAGGTGGTCCCAGACAACAAATCCGACAGCCACTGATCAACAATAGGCCACCAGCAAATCCTGCAACTGGTGTCCCTGTTACTGCTACTCTTGATAATCGTCCAAGTAGAAATGATGCATGGAGTACACGTATGAGGGAAAAGGTTTGCTCTCTGTTGATTGCTTTTCTTGCATGTCGATGTCGATCATGATGTTTAACCTTCTCGGTTGACTGCTCGTTACCAACTGCACTATCTTTTTCAGTTACCATGAACTCATCATGATGGTTTTTATAATCTGTGCCTATTTTGCTGTTCTATTTGTTTTGACATCTTTACGGATTTCTCAGAGCTGCTTTTTCTTTTTATTATCTTAAAAGTTCTAATAATAATATCCAACCACAGCAAAACCTTTTCTTTGCATCAGCCAGAACTTTTTTTGACCATCTTTCCTTGAGTTTTTAAAGAACTTCCGTGTGACAGCATACGGATTATTGTTTCGGTGGTTTGTGCCAGTAGATTGTTTTGGCTTTTATTTTGTCTATGTACTTGTAACTCTTAAGTGCACTTAATATTTTCTGACTTGAATTCTTGAATGGCTGTAACCCAGTATGGACTTGACACATCAGAGTTTACTTACAACCCATCGGAGTCGAACAGATATCCGCCAACTGCCGCACAGCCGCAAGAGGAAAGGAAGGGTTGTGCCATAATGTGATGATATGGTCTTCTGTAAATTTGAGCGGACTGATCATTGTGCTTGTCTCTGTAATTTAGTCTGGTGTGAAGTATTTGTGTCTTCTGTAAGCCTTTTCTCTTTGTGGAGTCTTATGTACAAAACACAGTTTTCGGGATCTTCACTTGTTGTTAATTGTAGTACATTTTGAAGGATGATTCCTCTTCATGTTCATGCTTTGAAGACTTTGAACCATTATTACTGACAAGTGTGTGGAACCCTTGATAGAGTCATATAAAAGAAGATGAAAATGAACTTTTGAAGGAAGTGGTTGTGTCCTATATCTTTGGATATTTTCATGTTCTTGTTTGTGCCTAAAATATCGTCATATCGACGAAGATGTGTTTTACTTTACATTTGAATTTTAGCCGAGATTCTTCTACTTGAGCCGAAGGTCTTATTAGAAATAGACTCTCTACCTTGTAGGATGAAAGTCTTCGTACACAAAACAATTTTCTCCATATCTCGCTTGTGGGATTAAATTGTTCATGTTGTAATTGGAACAATGTCTAAATTTGCTCCTTACTCTTTTAAATAACTCAATTTTTTTATCTTTGCTTAATTTTTGGTACTACATATTCTTATTTTTAGCTTATCGTCTCATATTTCTCTCACTTTGTTTTAGTATAAGACTAAGTTAATTTCATTTCAAAACCATTTAATAGTAGGGATATAATGGGATAAAAATAATTAATTTTATCTTGCTTTTGTTAAGTGAATTATATTTAGTAACCTTAACGATTAATATGAGACGGAGAGAATATGTAATCCGTCCTTGGAGGAGCTTTATTTCAAATAAGTTTTATGACATGAATTCAATTTTAGGAGTGTTACTATTGAAATGTTAACTAATAATTTAGAACTATTAACTCTTTAGTTTGACTTAGTAATTATAAAAGGGATAATTGTATATATAGTAAACTAATAACCTAAAATAAATGGAGTAGCTAGGGTTTGATTTAATTGTGCTCCATAGCAAACGTTTGCAAAAAATTACCAGGCGCCTCTCTCTCAAATATCTCGCTCGCCACTCTCCTCCAATCTTCTCGCTCGCTTCCTCACTTTTTATATAAGCACAAGTGTATAAAAATTATTTCTAATTGTATAAAACAGAGAAAATTGTATAAATACATATATTTTTGTTCCCCTCTCTCCCCTCTTCCAGATCTCGCTCGCCACTCTCCCAAATCTCGCTCGCCACCCTCGCCTTTCTCACTTATACAAACAGAAGCGAAATGTATAAATTGCGTTTCTGTTTGTATAAAGCGTGAGAAAATTGTATATACACATGCAAGTACATATATTTTCGTCCTATACACTTATAATTATACAATAAAAGTACTTCCCTGCCCAATTTCTTTTGCCTTTCTCTCTTTCTCGTTTTATACAAATTTCAAATTGTATCTAATTTCTCTCTTTCTCGTTTTATACAATTCGATTCAATTGTATATTCCCTGCCAAGTCTCTTTTGTCTTTCTCTCTTTCTCATTTTATACAAATTCAAATTGTATATAATCGTTCTATACACTTATAATCATACAATTCGTTTTATACACTTCGTTTTTCTAATTTCTCTCTTTCTCGTTTTATACAATTCGTTTGCTACTTTGCTTGATTTTGTTCTCCCTTCTGGCTCTTCATCAATGTATGTTCATATTAAATTATTTTTATATTATTATCAGTGTATAAAAATAACATTTTATGTATTTTTATATTTTTATTTTATAAAATACAGGTGAAGAAGACACGAGCATTAAACAAAAAATGAAAGTTAGTACCTGCACCAAAGTTCAAGGGAAATATTGTTGTTTAATAGTTCAACCTCGACAGTGCTATCCTTTACTTTTTGAATGTGAGGAAAATTGTCCTCATTGAGGGAAAATTTTGAAGAACAATAAATAATGTTAATTAATTCCAAAAAATATATTATGGTTTATTTCAATTTGTACTCATGAGTTTTGAGTTTCATTTTGTTAAGTTGATGTATGAGTACAATAAAAGGCTGTAATTTTTATTTATAAAATTCAATTACAGTTATTAATATTTTAAATTTTGTTTATCTAGATCATATTAATTTATCTTACTTTTTTTTTCTGTCCATCTGAAATTGAAATTTTATATATTATTTGAAATTTGTCTTTTTATTGCGACATCTTCTTTCTTCTAGACACAAACTAGTATTACTTTTCATCACTTCTCAATTTTAGATTTGAATGTAACAATGACATACAACAAATGTTGTTTCCTCAATTTGTTGCACGAGTCTTTAGAAGAAATTTGAAAAATTAGATCTTGAATAAAGTGATCAATGTAGAAATATATATGGACTTTTATTGAGTCCGGAGCCTAAAGGGTATAAAATGTTAACAAAAATTCCAAATGGCATATGAATTTTTATTTTAACCAAAAGGGCAAAATCACTCGAAGAGCAGCGATTTTGCTCGTCGGAAAAAGTAAAATCGCTGCAATAGCAGCGATTTGCAAAATTTGATTTTTAAAAATAAATAAATTTTTTTTAAAGAAATCGTTGCCTTGACAGCGATTACCAAAATAAGTTTTTTTTAATGATTTTTTATTAAGTCGCTGTCTAAGCAGCGATTTCTTTACTCCCTCCGTTTAAAAAAGAATGACCCTATTTCCTTTTTAGTCTGTTTAAAAAAGAATGACCCCTTTCCTTTTTTGGCAACACTTTAACTTTAACTTTCCACGTGGCATGTTTAAGACCACAAGATTAAAGGTCTTCTCTCTTTTCTTAAACTCCGTTCCAAGTCAAACTAGGTTAATCTTTTTGAAACGGAGGGAGTAATTTTTTTTAATTATTTATTTAAAATTTAAAAAAAAAAATTAAGAGCAAATCGCTGCAAGGGCAGCGATTTGTCTCAAAAATTTTTTTTTAAAAAAATTATTTTATTAATTTTTTTTTAGAAAATTTAATTTTAATTTTTTTTTACTACTTATTCCAAAATAATTTTTTTTTAATGATTTTTTAAAATAAGTAGTAAAAAAATTTGATTTAAAAAAATATAATTTTTTTTTTTTGGAGACAAATCGCTGCACTTGCAGCGATTTGCTCTTAATTTCACTTTTTTTTTAAATTTCAAATAAATAATTTTAAAAAATTAAAGAAATTGCTGCTTAGGCAGCGATTTATTAAAAAAAATTATTTTGGAAATCGCTGCCAAGGCAGCAATTTCTTTAAATTTTTTTTTTTTTAAAAAAAAAACAAATTTTGCAAGCTTTTTCTGGCGAGCAAAATCGCGCTCTTCTAGCCATTTTGCCCTTTTGGTTAAAATAAAAATTCATATACCGTTTTGGAATTTTTGTTAACATTTTATACCCTTTAGGCTCCGGACTCGACTTTTATTCTTGCTACTATTTCTATTTTTATGAACATCGTGCATATATGATCGTATGAGCATTTTCTTATCGGTTAAATCGAAAATCGATAATAAATATTTTATTGCTTTCATGATTGTTTTAGCGCGTTCACAAATAAAAAATCAATAAATTCAACCGCTAATATTGAATTGAACCAATCGTTGTAAACCCTTATCAATAATAAATGATCTTGATTTTTTTATCCGCATCCTTATCTATAATAAATGATCTTAATTTTTTTTAGGGAAAAGGGTCAAAAATACCTCTTAATTTTGTTTTATTGGTTAACTATGCCCTTACCGTTAAAGTGAAGTTAGTTTTGCCCCTGCTGTTATTAATTTCACCATATATACCCTCATTTAACGGAAAGCCCCAAATCAACCCTATTTTAATTGAAATTACCCAATTATCTATTTTAACCCAAACCCGACCCGCTATACTAAAGAAACTCATACCAATTAAATACTTAGTTCATATCTTCTCCTCCTTAGCACCACTTTCTCGATTTCCCCTCCCAAAATAATGAAGCAAATTCACGAGATTAATGATTGTTTCAATCTATTTTTTAAAAGCTTAGTGTTCTTTTGTAAAACAAGATTTTAAACCCAGAAAAACATTTTCATCATCAGTGAATCAGTATTCATAAATACAACTACTAAATCCATTAACTAATATCATATATCAAGCACATGGATTATCAATGGTGATCTCGTCGAGCTCCACTTACCGCCGACGGTCGAAAAAGTGTAAAAAAGGGAGCATTACGGACCCAATGCCTCTAGTGCCACCGCCCACCAGTGACAAGGGCATTCATGCCATTAAGGGACCATCAATTGGCTTTTCTGACACATCGAATTGAGCTGCACTTCTTCATCCATGGCCTTATTGTTATAAAATTTTTGGATTTTGAAATTTGGAATTTGAACTTGACAGAAGCAGTGTGTGAAACCAAGACGTATTTCCACATATTTTTTCCGATTTCCCTTTGTTTTTCAATACTTTCGAAAATGTGATCACTTAACTGTCGTGATTTTCAAACTCAAATTTTGAAATATGATTTGATAGATTTTCCAGTGGTGAAGGATAATTCCTCCTGAAATTGGCAGAGATAATCCTGAATCGTTGACAACGATCTTTCATGTACTGATAAAATAGAGCGAAGATAAAACAAGCGAGTAAAGTAATTGCATAGCTTCCATGGAAATTGATTTGAGCCACTGATTTCTGAGATGCTTGATTGAAGAAATCAAGAATCAAACCAATTTCAGAAATTCTAATAAAAATAATAAATAAAAAAAAAAAAAGAGGAACGAAAAGAAGAAGAAGAGAAGAAGCAGTATTGAAGTTGGAAGCTAATGGGTAATAGAAATGAGTTGAATGTATTCAGATGGAGTCGGGGCATTGATTTATTTACAAATAAAGAAATAAAAAGGGAAAATTAGGTTTGGATTGAAGAGGAAGAAGATGGAAGGAATATTAGAGAGATGGGTTTGGGTTCTAATTTGGTATTAATTCATTTAGTTTAGTGGGTTGGGTTTGGGTTAAAATAGATAATTGGATAACTTCAATTAAAATCGGATTAATTTGAGTTGATTTGGGTCTTTCCGTTAAATGAGGGGTATATATGGTGAAATTATTAACGGTAGGGGCAAAACTAACTTCATTTTAACGGTAAAGACATAGTTAACTAATAAAATAAAGTTGAAGGATATTTTTGACCCTTTCCCTTTTTTTACCCCGCTTAACAAACTTTGCCTACAAGGCAAACGTTCTAATTTTTACTCATAAACCAAAGTTTAAGTGAGTGAACCATCACAATTAATAAGAAACTCTGGCTTCTAGACAATAATGATTAGAACTTTGATTGTGACAAAGATAGAGAATAAATTTTGTTTCCTCAATAGAAATTTATGTTGGACTTTTATTGTTGCTACTATTTCTATTTTTATGAAAATAGTATATATATATATATATATATATATATATATATATATATGATAATATTATCCTTTTGTATCGGTTAGACCTAAGTCAAACAATTTGTAAGAATCAAAATTCAAATAATAAATATTTTACTGATTTGATTATCAATTTATATGTTCACAAATCAAAGATTGATAAACCAAAATATTTATAAATAAAATCGAATCGAGTTGATCGATGCACTTTCTTATTTAAAAAGAATAATCTTAATTTTTTGGCCTCGCTTAATAATTTTCACATATAGGCTATAAGGCAACGATTTTAAATTTTACCCATAAAATAAACGTTTAATCAAAACTTCTGACTTATAAACAACACTTGGAACTCTAATATGTTCTTTTATCATCCTTCATATCTTCACCAATTTATTAATTAATACAGACAGATGTATCCAATACAAATGTATATATATATGTGTAAGATTTGAAAGATATTAATACAAATAAGTGTATATCAATTTATTATGAATACGAACAAATTTATGCAATATAAATATATATCAATCTATTAGATGAATACATTGTCACGGACCTATTTTTCAACTGCGTCAGCGGCACACAATTGCCCGTGCGGCGCCCCAAGTTCCCCATAACTTAGGGCCAGCCTTACAACTTTCCCAGTTGTCTTAGTACGATCCTTGTACCTGTGTCGAGGTTCACCCCATAGTTCCCCTCTTTGTGCCGCCCTTTAGACGTCTGGCAATGCCTTGACATGCCTTAGACTCATCTGGCGCCTCTGTACGAGTTGGATCACTTCCATATGCGCCCTGGGGTTTGGCTATGGCCATACATATGCCATGCCGGGACCTAAGCATCGCTGCCGCGTGCATAGTCCAATCCTCAAGCTTGTCAGTCGCCTCGTGCCTAGCACTTGGCTTGTCGCTTCGCCTGAGTAGGGCAACGTTCCATCCTTGGCCTTAGCCATGTGCGTCTGCCTTTAGATGCCTCTGCTTGTCTTTGGACATAGCCCATCATAGCCCGCACATCATGCATACAAACTTCATAGTGCAGCGTCGCCCCACGACTGCACGTCTAGGCCAACGGACGCTTGCTTGCTTGGTTGAACCTTTGCCAAGCTCACAAGTCAGCTCACGAGGCTCTTGAGCGAGTCCCTCGATTGCTCAATCGGACAAGGGGGTCTTTTCTCCCAAGGAGAACAGCCCGGAGGGCCCAACGACCGACATATCTAACCCCTCGTCGCCAACGGGCGCCCAACGTCGACCTCCTAGTCGCACGCCGCCCATAGAGTTTCCCAAACTCATATGGGTACCTAAGAACTCCTTTGAGAATCCTAGGCAGGCCCTTGAAGTTAGACTTCAAGGCAGCACACTTTAGGCAAGACTGCCCGGGGAGGGCTGGTAGGCTGTCACCATGTATACCCCCCTTATATATGCTTAAAATAGTTTTGCCTATGTGACGGGACTAGACATCATCCAGCCAGAGAATCATAATGGGTCATAACTCGATCATCCGACCTCCAAATTGAGTTCCGTTTGTTCGTGGTTGTTCGTCTTGACTTCCTTCACACCTCCATGAAGTTTCAGCCCATTCCCATGTTCGTGGGAAGAGTTATAGCCTTCGGACTTTCGGCATAATTACCAAAATGCCATCCGCCTTGGCTAAGTCATTGACGTATCCAAATGAACTCCGTTTGGTCCCAATTTTGGTGAGCATATATAAGGATGGACTAAGAACAAGTCCATAGGTTGGAATCCCCGAATTCCACTTGTAGCTCCAGAACGCACGGCACTGACATCGTCGCCGCACGCGGCCTTCGCCGGTAGGCTTAAGCCCTTGGGCGTACCCCCAAGTCCTTGTCAAGCATTCTTGGCACTAACAGGACATGTCATGCAACATCTTAGATGGTTGTTGCCTCATGCCATGACCCTTTGCCGCATTGTCCTACTCTGCCCCTCCTTCAGCACATGCCGCCCGCATGGCTGACATAGGTACGGCCGGCTTGGCCGCACGCTTTGGCCAGTATTATGGCCAGTGCAGACGCCCATATTTCTGGGGCGTCACACCCTCACACACCCAAGACAGTCATCGTCCCGATGACTTGCAACACCAACGAAGACCCGAAGTCTGTCCCCTTGGGGTTTTACATCGTGGCTCCCAATCCGTGTGTGTGGAACTCTTTCGAGCTCCTCTTAACATGGAGTAATGCCCCGCGCACTTCCTCCACCCAAGTTTTATCCAAGCTGCCTCCTGCATGCACCTCCCGGTGTTCACTTGGACGGTGTCTCCACACCTGCACCCTCTGGTGACTAACTTTGTGGCAACATTAAGTTCGCCACACCATGACCCTCACGGCCTTCAGCTGATAGGAATCCTTATTCTTACTTGCATTCCATTTGCAAGATTTTACTAGCGCCGTCAACAAGGCTAAAGTATTGGAGGTCTTAAAGAGCATCCTTCTCTCTTCAGCCCGGCCTAGTAACTTGACACATCACGATGAGAACTGTCTAGTACCGTCAACAAAACTAAGGCATTGGAGGCTTCTACGAGCGAGTCCTTGGCATCCTCAGCCCGGTCTAGAATCGGTCCATCCCATCCTGGGGTGACCTGCAGCTCCACCGACTGTCTAGTACCGTCAACAAAACTAGGGCATTGGAGGCTACATCGAGCGAGTCCTTAGCATCCCCAGCCCGGTCTAGAATCGGTCTATCCCATCTTGGGTGACCTGCAGTCTATGCATGGAAGTTCGTAATCTGCTCACACATTCCCAACAACTTGGCTCAAACCGGGTTCAACTACCGCTGGTCAGAGTCAATGTAGGCTCTGATACCACTTGCGCTCTGATACCACTTGTCACGGACCTATTTTTGTCGTCTTCACAAGCCTAGACACTTCCAAGGCTGACAACTTAACTCGTTGCATTGCACGAACACACCCAGACTGACAAGCTTCTGATGCACTCACCATCTCTGCTTGACGTTCATCGTCTAGTTCATGCCTCTTGCATAACAAGTTGCCAACGTACTGCTCACTGAAGAGTAGTACCCACTGATTTGAAGTCGTCCCACAAAGATCCTCGATCACATTCGGACGCTTCACATTCGAATCAACCCACACAGACAAATGCGGAATCAACGGCTGTGAGAGGGCTTGATTCTGGTTGTCATAGGAATTTGGTTGACACAGCTCCATATAGCTCATTGTATGCAACCAATCCTCCTTAGACAGTAGCATCGGTTCATCGATGTTCGGCGAGCATAGGGAACAACCATTATTGCTTTGACGTAGTCTAAAGGGCGGCACAAAGAGGGGAACTATGGGGTGAACCTCGACACAGGTACAAGGATCGTACTAAGACAACTGGGAAAGTTGTAAGGCTGGCCCTAAGTTATGGGGAACTTGGGGCGCCGCACGGGCAATTGTGTGCCGCTGACGCAGTTGAAAAATAGGTCCGTACTATGTTGGGTGGTCTTGGGCCTTCTCAACCCAAAAGCTAGCTCAAAGGTTGAGGCTTTCCCTCACACTTATAAATTGACCACCAGCCCCTTCCACTTCCGATGTGGGATAACCCAACAATCTCCCCCTTCACACATCGGGCCTTGGGCTGGAGAGAGCGACAACCCAGTTTCTCCCGGTGGGCTGAGACTTGTTGACAACCTGGGCTCTGATACCAATGTTGGGTGGTCTTGGGCCTTCTCAACCCAAAAGCTAGCTCAAAGGTTGAGGCTTTCCCTCACACTTATAAATTGACCACCAGCCCCTTCCACTTCCGATGTGGGATAACCCAACATACATATCAATGAATATTTATGCAAATAAATGTCTACAAATTTATTAAGTGAATATGAATTGAGTTTAGAATACTCTATGAAAGAAGCACAAAAATAATCAAATATTTTTGTTAACTTTAAAGAGAGAGATAATTCTAAGTAACAATTTGCTAGTTCAAAAAGAAATAGTTGAAAGTTAAAAGAGTGATGATATTAAATTTTTGTTGTTATAATTAGTAGTTGGATGTTAGAGTAGAGATGATATTAAATATCTTTTATTAATTACAAAAAAGTAAAATATTGTACATAGGCTAATATGTGCTTTTTTATTTATTTATTTATTAATTACTACTCCCTCCATCTCATTTTATATGAGGCAGTTTAACTCGACACGAAATTTAAGAAAAAAAAATGAATATTTTTAAAACTTGTGGTTCAAAATGAATGATAGAAGTTGTGTGACTGTAAATCATTTTATTAAGGGTAAAATAGATCTTTTATAGTTAAATTGTTATTTAATATAGAAATATGTCACTTTTTTTGACTGACTAGAAAAAAATATGTCACATAAATTGAGACAGATAAATAATTAGTATTGAGCTACAAATCAGTGTGGAACTATGATTGTCTCCAAGAATTCAACTCTTCTACTGGTGTCCAAATAACCCATAATGTTAGGTGTAAAATTGGAATTAGGACAAATTGAAGGGGAATAGTATTTAAGTTCGTTTTTTATTTATTTAGTCTCTGTATTAAAAATAAATATTTTTTTACGTGATTATTTTTGCAATTATTACTTTTCTCCTCGTATTACTCTTTATCATTAAATAATTATATAAAGTAACAACAATAAAAGCTTCAAAGCATCATCAATAAGATTAATTTAATAAAATATATTTCTAATTTTCTTATCAAATCAACAGAAATCACGTAATATGAAACGGAGGGCTATCATCACAAGAGCAGTAATTGATGATTTTTTAAAAGAAAAAACCTTTTCTTGGTGTTAATAAGTATGGGAAAAGTTGCAAGGCACAAAATGTATATGTCTAGTACTTTATAACATTCATGTTTAATTGGAACAAATTCTAAATTTGCTCGTTACTATTTTAAATATCTCAATTTTAATCTTTGCTCAACTTATGGTCCATACACATTCTTATTTTTAGCTTATCGTGTCATATTTACCTTTGCCTTCTTTTAACTATATAAGTTCCAACATAAAATGAGTGGATAAATATCCAAAAGTTCTATGGAAAAAAAGTTTAAAGACAAGACTTTTTCTATCGATATGATAAAATTAATCGAAAAATCTAGCACAACAATTTAATACTCTATCGATTTTATTTTAATTGTCACATTTTTCTTTTGCAAGTTTCTTATGAAGCCATAACAAAATATTTTTACTACTCTAGCTTTATTTCTCTCACTTTGTTTCAGAATAAGACTATGTTAATTTTATTTCAAAAACATTTAAAACGAAGGAAATAATGGGATAGAAATAACTAATTTCATCTGGTTTTTGAAAGTGACAATTATATTTAGTAATCATAACAACTAATATGAGACGGATGAATCCGTCCTTGGAGAAGCTTTCTTTCAAATAAGTTGTGAGACATGAATTCAATTTTAGGAGTGGTACTAGTAAAAGGTTAAATAATAATCAGAATTATTACTGTAATTGTTATTTCATTTTTTTTTTTTTTACAATTGCATGCAACCGAACTCTCTTTTGTTAGTGTAACGATCCAAACTGTCGTTTTTTAAAAAATGAAAAACTTTAGGAAAAACTAGGCTCTTAACCTGCCATAGCGGGCCAGATGCCGCTAGGGCGGCAACGCTCTAGTGTAACTGCCAGAGCGTGAAGGATGGAACAAAATTTAAATAACGCGAAGTCTTATTTTTTTCTTTTTCCAAAACACCAAAAAGAGGCGAGAATCACCCCAGAAACCCTCAAAAGGCTGCTCTAGGCTTGGAGGGAGAGATTTCTAGAGTAAGAGTGTCGATAGATGGAGGATTTTCGATCAAATCTACCATACCGTCGTCTAAAAAAACAGATTTCGAGCTACAATCCCTCAACGAATGTTTGGCGTCAAGTAGGCTAAGTTTATTAATTGACTAGTTATAAATCTGTTATTTACTGCGTAGTATATTGAAATTTGATGGTAGAATTGATGCCTAGGCTTTCGTGCACTGAAAAAAGATGATTGTACTTGTAACTTATGTGCTACATCAGACGTATACAGTAAGAGGAAGCCTCGGTCGAGTAACTAAGGCTAGGTGATAGTTATGATATCATGTTTATGTTATATGTGTTGTTAATTGCTGTATTGTGATGCATGATCATATATGAAAGTAGCATTGTTAATCAACCTAATGAAAAATGAGTATGGATGAATTGATTATGAAAAATGCATGCCATGAACTAGCGTATTTGGATATATGAAATGAGTGATGTACATTATGGATGTAATTGTGATTTTGGTTGTACTAATTGGGATCGGATGTCATGTATCGACATACCTATTGGAACAGGGGTCACGTTCCGACACACTAACTGGAATCAGATGTCACGTAACGACATACATATTGAAACGAGTGTCACGATCCAACACACTAACAGGGATCGTGTGTCACGATCTGAGACGCTAACAGTTTGTGTATAAGTTTCATGAGAGAACCATTGACTTGTCATATACGTGTATTATTGAGTATGTGAAATTGTACATTAAATCCTGAAATGATAACTGGTTTATGCATTTTATATAGGCATATGCAGGGGCGGACCCAGTAATGGGGTTTCGGGTGCTCGAGCACCCATTGACTCCGATTTTTTTTTTATATATATACATATATATATATATAGAGAGAAAATATAATAAATTCGTATTTACAAATTAAATGAGCACCCATAGTATGAAAGCAGTCATGGACGCGCTGGTTTACAATGAGAAACAAGAGGTCCGCAAAGGACACTGGCAGGGTTCGAATCCCACCCCGCCCCATTCTTTTTTTCTTTTCTTTTTGCAGCGAATTTTGCACCCTTTTTTTCTTTTCTTTTTCGGAAAAGGGCCTAAAATACCCTTTAAGTATTGAAAATGGTACAAAATTACCCTCCATCCACCTATTGGCTCCAAAATGCCCTTTTCATCTACCTATTGGCTCCAAAATACCCTTGTCATCCACCTTTGGGTTCAAATTTGACCACTTTTTTAATTGTTTTAAAATTAAACTCTTTAAATATTTTTTAAAATACTTGGAGTTCAACTATTGATTATAATTTTAATTTATTAATATAATTTATAAACCAACCCACTACCCACTCATTACTAACTAAACCTCACTCAATTAATAATCCAATTATAATATCAAAATTGTCATAAACACTACTAAAACACGATAAAATTATAGATTCCTGAAAATGACATTCAAAATTATTCGAGTTCGAATCGAAGCCCTAATTAAATTTAGGTTGAGCTGCTTATTTAGGAGGACACTTTTTTTCAAAATTGAATTAGAAATTTATGATTAAAGGTAAAGAAGTAATACACCCCGAATTAATTCATGCACTTTTTTTAAATATAATTTTATAAATATTTATGATTTATTTTAAAACCTTTAATATATTATTTTGAAAAAAAGTTACCTATGAAGTAACATCACATAATTGAGATGTAAGAATAATTAAGATGAACATAGTCAGACTTTTAAGTTTATCGGTGATTTTTATTTAGCCACTTGAATGTATGATAATTTACTTCTATAATTTTTAGAACCACTCAATTGGCAGTAGCTTGCATTAATTATGTGACGGGTTTATTAATTTAGAGGAATTTAATTAGTAATGGGTGGGTAATGGATTGATTTAGAAATTATACTAATAAGTTAAATTATAACAAATATTTGAGCGCCACGTATTTTAAAAAATATTTAAATAGTTTAAATATAAAACCGTTAAATAAGTGGTCAATTTTGAACCAAAAGGTGGATGACAAGGGTATTTTGGACCCAATAGGTGGGTGGGAAGGGTATTTTGGAGCCAATAGGTGGATGGAGGGTAATTTTGTACTATTTTCAATACTTTGAGGGTATTTTAGGCCCTTTTCCGTTTCTTTTTTAATTTTTTTCCCTTTTTCTATCTAATTTAAGGACTTCTTTTTTTAACCTTTTTTTTTCTTACACTTTTTTCTTTTCCTAATTAAGGGCTTTTTATTTTTATTTTTTTTATTGAAAAGTTTCAGTTAGTATAGTTTATACTATGTGATTGCTAAAAGGTTTATGTTAAAGGAAGTGAGCACCCACAACCTTTAAATCCTAGATTCGCCACTGGGCATATGTGTGGGTTGCGAATGGTTAGGCCCAATCGGTGTGTTATATGATAAGTGGAGGCCAATGGTCTAGGAGTAACTATGTGTACCCTAGAGAGGTGGTAGTGTGAATTATGGATTAGTATTTAAACAATTAATAGACTTGATTGGAAAAACTATGGAGTTGGGGGTCATGTGGTGATGTGAAATGAGTGAGGGGTTATAGTCAAGTGTACTAAGTAGGATTTAAGTATCCGGATATGGTAAGGATAGGGAATTATGAAGGTGGACGAATGAATAGTCTTATTGCATGTTTCTCTAGTTGATTTTTTATATTATGCGATGGGTATTTGGATTGACCGATGATGCTTATCGGTATGTTTGGTTGTCCTGATGCTACTCTTGCTATGCCTTTTGGCTTAGTCTGATTGTAGGATCAGTGATACTCCATAGGTGAAGACGAATGCAATCTCTAGCAGCTTTTATTTTTTCTTTCGCATGGTGAGAGTTGCGTCTTTTCATTATTATGTTTTTGCTTTTCATTCTTAGTAGCTGTTGTTCTCGTTTAGACTAGATCCATAGGGTGTTAATTACTTTGCAAGTCTTAACTCGAATTGTCTAAAGCTTTGATTTATAAAAATCTCCTTGAGCGGTTTTTAATTTAGTTTTCTTAAATTATCCACATGATTAAATCGTTTGAGAATCGAGGGTTCTCTTACTTAAGTGATAGAGTGGGTGCTGGCACGGTTCGGGAGTTGGGTCGTGCCAGTAAGCTTAATATAATTCCTTTTAGTAGTTGAATTGGAGGTAAATTATTTATGTATAATATATAATTAATATAGTGTAATTAGTTTGTAATTTAGAAATCTCCATAACTAATACATACTAAGTTATAAAAGGACCTATATACTATTTTTTATAGTTGCGTAAATAATAAATAAATATTTCCATAACTATTTTTTGTATTAGAAATATCCACACAATTATAACCAATTGCCAAATGAGTAATTTACAAGGTGAAATAAATGAGTTTACATATCTAAGATATGCAAAAAAGAGTTGATATTACATACCAATTTCTTTTTATCAGTTCCAATAAAAAATTTGGTATGCAATATCAACTACTTCTTGCATAATCTTTTTTTTTAATATATATACATTAGTAAATAATTGGTAAATTAATTATTAGCTTGCCTTAGTTATCAATTAAGTACTTTTTGGGGAAATTTAATAATTTGTTTGACTTAGTAATTATAAAAATCAACTATTTTTATAATTTGGGAAATTTAATCATTAGTTTAACTTACTTACCAAAATCAATAACTTTTTGAAGGCTATATATTTGAGAGAAATTCATAAATATTTTTCACTACCTTTAAAACTTTTAAGCATAAAATCATATATATTATTCAATGGCCTCTACAAAATTCTCCCTTCAATCAGTTTTGCTACTTTGCTTGATTTTGTTCTCCCTTTTGGCTCTTCATCAATGTATGTTCATATTAAATTATTTTTATATTATTATCAGTTATAAACATCAAATTTTATGTATTCTTATATCTTCATTTTACGAAATGCAGGTAATGAAGGTACGAGCGTTAAACCAAAAATAAAAGTTAGTAACTGCCTCCAAATTCCAGATGCAGGAGGACAATTTTGTTGTGTAATAGTCAAACCTAGACAATGCTATCCTTTTCTTTTTGAATGTGAGGAACAATGTCCTCATTAAGGGAAATTTTAATGTTGTTTAATTCCAAAAAAAATATAGTATGATTTATTTTAATTTTTACTCATGAGTTTGAGTTTCATTTTGTCTATTTAAGTTGATGTATGAGTACAATTTATGAAATTTAATTACAGTTATTACTATTTTAAATTTTGTTTATTTAGACATATTAATTTGTCTTACTTTTTACATCTATCTGAAATTGAAAATTTGAATATTATCCGAAATTGAAATTTTAATTGATAACCCAATACGATTATAACTAAATTACTATTTTACTTTTTATTATATAACACCTTTTATCATTTTATCAATTCTATTTGCTACTTTTGGCCGTAAGCAATACAAATTTAATCTTCTAGACACAAACTAGTATTACTTCTCACTTCTCAATTTTAGATTTGAATGTAACAATGACATATAACAAATGTTGTTTCCTCAATTTATTGTGTGAGTCTTTAGAAGAAATTCGAACAATTATATCTTAAACAAACTGATCATTGTAGAAGTTTATGTCGAACTTTTATTCTTACTACTATTTTCTATTTATATGAACATAGTGTATATACGATCATATGAGCATTTTCTTATCGGTAAAATAAAAATCAAACCGTTAAAAACCAAAAATTGATAATAAATATTTTATTTGATTTGATGATTAATTTAGCGCGTCCACAGACAAAAATTAATAAATCAAACCACTAATAGTGTATATATGATCATATAATCACTTTCTATCGGTTTGAACAAAAGTCAAACCATTTATCAGAATCAAAAATCAAATAATGAATATTTTATTAACTTGATTATCAATTTACATGTTCACGAATAAAAAATTGATAAATCAAAATATTTATAAATAAAATTGAATTAAGTTGGCAGATGAGCTCTCTTATTTAAAATAAATAATCCTAATTTTTTGACCCCCCTTAATAATTTTTACCTATAAGGCGGAGATTTTAATTTTTAATTTAATTTTTACCCAAAAAACAAATGTTTAAGACCATAGACATGTGGAATTAATCAAAACTTTTGAGTTATAAACAACACTTAGGAACTTTAACATCTTCTTTTATCATCCTTCATATCTTCACCAATTTATGAATTAATATCGACAAATGTATCCAATACAAATGTATATACGTGTAAGATTTGAAAAATATTAATGCAAATAAGAGTATACCAATTTATTATGAATATAAACGAATGTATGCAATATAAATATATATCAATTAGACGAATACAAATCAATGGATACTAATGCAAATAAATGTCTTTGTTAAGTGAATATAGATTGAGTTTAGAATACTCTTTGAAGGAAGAGCAGACATAATCAAATATTTTTGCTAATTTTAAATTATCAAAGATTCATAAATACTGTAAAGTTGTCTATAAATATAAAGAGAGTAGATAATTCTAAATAATATTTTGCTAGTTTCAAAGAGAAATAGTTGAAAGTTAGAAGAGAGATGATATTAAATTTTATTGTTAGTAGTAGTTGAAAATTAGAGTAGAGATGATATTAAATATCTTTTATCAATTAAAAAAAAATTAAAATATTGAAAATAACTTTTAGGCTAATATGTGCTAGTTATTAAATTTTATTTATTACTTACTACTCCCCCGTCCCATTTTATGTGAGACAGTTTGACTCGAAACGAAATTTAAGAAAGAAAAGAAGACTTCTAAAACTTATAGTTCAAAATCAATGATAGAAATTTGTGTGACTAAATCATTTCATTAAGAGTAAAATAGACCTTATGTGGTTAAACTTTTACTTAATATAGAATTGTGTTATTTTTTTGGGATTGACTAAAAAGGTAAGTAAGTCACATACATTAATAAAATAAACATTTTATGGTTAAATAGTTACTCACTCCGTCCACTATTGTTTGTCATGATTTTATTTTTCGAGTTAAACTATAAGAACTTTGACTAACATTTTAAGACATAATTTTTCATCATATTGATATGCAAAAATTGCAATTTATAGTATTTTTCAAATAGTTTTTGAATATCTAATTATTTTTTATTTAAAATATCGAATTAATGTAATCCATTTAACTTTAAAAATTAATCAAATTAACTTTTAAAACACATAACATGATAAACAAAAATGGACGGAGAAAGTACTGAATATTGGTGGGAAATTATTATTGTCTCCAACACTTCAACTCTCTATTGGTGGCCAAATAACCCATAACGTTAGGTGTAAAGTTGAACTAGGAGAAACTAATGGGGAATAATATTTATGCTTGTTTCATTTTACTTGATCTTTGTATTAAAAATAAGTATTTTATTTTACGTGATTATTTTAGCAAATATTACTTTTCCCCTCATACTACTCTTTATCATTAAATAATTATATAAAGTACAGTAGTCAAATTTAAAGCTTCAAAGCATCATTAATAAGAATAATTTAATAAAATTTATTTCTAATTTTCTTAAGGAATTCATCAAGTCAACAGAAACCACGTCATATGAAACGGAGGGCTATCATCACAAGAGTTGTACTTGAAAATGACTCATTTAGCGAGTCTAATATACCCCTTAACTTTTTCATTTAGAGCTGATATACCCTCGTTGTGAAAGTGACTCATATATACTCCTACTTATATAAAAATGACTCACATATACCCTTTTCCTCTAACGGAAGTAAAAAATAATAATTTTAATTTAATTACAATATAGACAAAAAAAAGTTTTAAATTATAATATAGCCACAAAAATCTAGTTTTAAGTTTTTTTCTTTACAATAAGAAATGAAAGAAAAAATAAAATAAGAATAAGAAAATCAAATAATTATAATTAAAAATGTCAAAATTTTATGTATTCTTATTTCTTCATTTTATGAAATGCAGGCGATGAAAATATAAGATCTGTAAAATAATCTCTTTTGTGCATAATCTTATTTAATATGTATATATTCAAATTAGGAAAAATCAACATTGACAAAATAATTTGGTATGTATATTCAAAAAGAAAACACAAAAAAGAGTTGATATTACATACCAATTTCTTTTTATCAGTTCCAATAAAAAAAAATTGGTATGGAATATTGGAATATCAACTATTTTTTGCATAAATCTTTTTAATATATACATTAGTAAATAATTGGTAAATTAATTGTTAGCTTGCCTTAGTTATCAATTTAGTACTTTTTGGGGAAATTTAATAATTTGTTTGACTTAGTAATTATAAAAATCAACTACTTTTATAATTTGGGAAATTTAATCATTAGTTTAACTTACTTACCAAAATCAACAACTTTTTTAAGGCTATATATTTGAGAGAAATTCATAAATATTTTTCACTACCTTTAAAACTTTTAAGCATAAAATCATATATATTATTCAATGGCCTCTACAAAATTCTCCCTTCAATCAGTTTTGCTACTTTGCTTGATTTTGTTCTCCCTTTTGGCTCTTCATCAATGTATGTTCATATTAAATTATTTTTATATTATTATCAGTATATAAACATTAAATTCTCTGTATACTTATATCTTTATCTTATGAAATGCAGGTGATGAGGATAAGAGCTTTAAACCAAAAATAAAAGTTAGTAACTGCCTCCAAATTCCAGATGCAGGAGGACAATTCTGTTGTGTAATAGTCAAACCTAGACAATGCTATCCTTTTCTTTTTGAATGTGAGGAACAATGTCCTCATTAAGGGAAAATTTAATGTTGTTTCATTCCAAAAAATATATATTATGATTTATTTTAATTAATACTCATGAGTTTTGAGTCTCGTGTTGGCTATTTAAGTTGATGTATGAGTACAATTTATGAAATTTAATTACAGTTATTACTATTTTAAATTTTATTTATCCATCTTACTTTTTCTATTTACTACTTTTGGTTGTAAGCGATACAAAACTAGTACCCCTCTCTATTGCGACACCTTCTCTCTTCTAGACACAAATTAGGAGTATTACTTTCTCGCTTCTCAATTTTAGATTTGATTGTAACAGTGACATACTATAAATGTTGTTTTTCTCAATTTATTGCATGACTCTTCAGAAGGAATCAATTCAAACAATTATGCCTTTAAACAAAGTGATCAATGTAGAAATTTATGTTGGACTTCTATTTTTGTTACTATTTCTATTTTTATGAACATCGTGTATATATAATCATCATATGAGCATTTTTCTTATCGGTTGAATTGAAAGTCGAATCGTTAAGAATCAAAACTCGAAAATAAATATTTCATAGCGTGTCCTAAAATAAAAAATCAATAAATTGAACGGCAGATTAAATCGAACTGGACCGATCGATGTGCACTCTTAATCATATTTCTTTTTTTACAACTTTGTTAACAAGTCATAAATAAAACGTGTTTTTTTTTTACTATTTTATCTTTATTTCTCTCATTTTGTTCAAGAAAAGACTATAACTAATTTTTTTTAAAAAAAACATTTCATAGATAAAATTGAACAAAAATAATTAATTTTATCTTATTTTTGTAAAATATCAATTTTTCTTTAGTGACCTTGACAATTAATATTGGACACAAAGAGCATGTCAAATTTTAAGACATCGATTTAATTTTAGAAGTAATTAGAATTATTACTGTAATTGCTATTTCATACTTTTGACAAATTAAATAAATTTTTTTTATCTCTTTAATAAAAATAGACTATTTATGTCCATGCACTATCCAGAATAGTTGATTCTTTGGTCCTACCATTTTTTGTCTATCAATTTGTAAGGGTCGAGTTAGGTAAGTATTAAATTTTGTATAATTAATACTATCATATTTAATAATTAATTAGGAAGTAATTTATTAATATATAAAATTAGTATAATATTTAGTTTGTAGTTAGAAACCCGCATAATTACACATACAAGACTTATATAATGTATTATTTTATCACTTTATGTAGGGTAGTAGGTGGAATAACTAAAACATGAATAACTGATACATACATAATGCATAAATTCTTTCAATAACTAATACTTATATTATTAATATCTACACAATTCTAACCAATTGCTATATTATATTATCTATATATGAGTCTATGGATATATATTTAATTTTCCCAGATTTTATAGGCATGAAATTAGGAAAAAAAAATATTGAGAAAATAATATGGTATGTATATTAAAAAAGAATATGCAAAAAGGAGTTAATATTATATACCAATTTTTTTTTATCAGTTTCAAAAAATAAATAAAAATTGGCATGTAATATCAATTGTTTTTTGCATAAATCTTTTTAATATATACATTAGTAAATAATTGGTAATTTAAATATTAGCTTGACTTAATTATCAAAATCAAGTACTTTAATCACTTGGTAAATTAATCATTAGTTTGACTTAGTAATTACCACAATCAACTACTTTTATAATTTGGCAAATTTTAATAATTAAAAATAACTACTTACCAAAATCAAGAATTTTTTTAAGGCTATATATTTGAGAGAAATTTATAAGTATTTTCACTTAAAGCATTAATTCATACATTTTTCAATGGCCTCAACAAAATTTTCCCTTCAGTCAATTTTACTACTTTGCATCATTTTTTTCTCCCTTTTGGCTCTTCATCAATGTATGTCCATATTAAATTATTTTATAGTATTATCAGCGTATAAACATAAAATTGTATGTATTCTTATATCTTTATTTTACGAAATGCAGGTGCTGAAGGAACGAGCGTTAAACCAGAAATTAAATATGATCACTGCATGCAAATTCCTGGTAAAGGAGGACAATATTGTTGTGTGATATCTCATGCTCAAGAATGCTATCCTACTATTGATGAATGTGAGGCAAAATGTGAACGATGATTATTTTATAATTTTAATTAATTCGAAAAAGTATTTCTATGATTTATTTCAATTAATACTCATGAGTTTTGAGTCTCGTGTTGGCTATTTAAGTTGATGTATGAGTATATTAATAAAAAAAATAAAATTACAATTATTACTATTTTAATTTTTGTATATCCAGAATTCTAGATCATATTTATCTTATTTACTTGTCCACTATCGAAGGATGTGATGCAGCCGCTTTTTTCTTAATAAAAATTCATCGAAAGATGTGATGCAGCCACTCTTTTCTTAATAAAAGTTCTTGAATTTGAATTTTGGATACAGAATAATCGGCGTTGCGGCGCAAATTTATAATAGTAAGATTTTAATGCGTATACTGAACACCGAACACCGAATGAAAAACAAAAACGAAATAAAATTTTATCTCACCTTGAAAATTTATATAATATATATCTTAACGCAAAAATAATTTTTTTTTACTTATATCTAAAAATAATTTAATCTATAAGGGATCAAGATGTGGATGTATATATATACCATATATATACAGTTCCAATATATGTCAATTTGTGAAATATTCGTGTAACTTAAGAATACCAAACGTTTTGTTAGGTTTACTTTTTCCTACTTTATTTTTTCTTTTTGAATCGACGTGAATCGTGACGTGTCACAATAACAAAATATTCAGTGTAATCCCATAGAGTGAATTAATTTGGATAGTGTATACTGTAAAGTATATACAAACCTTATTACTACTATTTTAGATATAGAGAGACTGTTTTCGATAAACCTTCAGAAAGAAAGAACGAATATGAAGAATTGATGTGACAGGTTATACAAAGAATATTATAATTACTATCAGTTTGACAAATGCTGGAGAATATAGACAGAAATCCAGCAACATTATTATTATTATTATTATCATATACTATAGTGGAACTCTTTTTTTTTGTTGTTGTTGATAAATCGTCATTGTGAGAAACAGCTATGTCCCTCTTGTCATTTTGGTGGATATTCGAAATGGACAAAATGAGAGAAATAACGGGGAAAAAGGAAAATGAAACATTTCATTCGAACGCGGGACACTGAGAGGTAGGTAATTTATCGGAAGTGATGTTTCCTAAGTAATGAAAGTTTGCTAAACATAGAGGAAAATATCTGCGAAGTGAATTTTATGGATTCGAATTCAAAATTCTATTATTAGGTTTTGATTATTATTTTTTGGTACTAGGGGATTTTTACAACACATACGCAAAGTCTAATAAAGCAAAGTTTATTGGATTTGGACAAATTACTAAGTGTCATGGTGTTTGCGAGATTGACTAACTAAACAAAGACCAAATGGTAGAATTATTCTATTCGTTTTATTTTATTTGTTATTTTTTATTTTTCGAGAGTCAAACTTTATTAACATTTGATCAATTTTTTAAGATGTATTTTTCCATCATATTAATATGAGAATGATAGCAATTTATTGTACTTTTCATATAGTTTTCAATATCTAAATTTTAGTTTTAAGATATTGAGTGAATCTAATTTAACTTATAAACTTTATTAAACAATAAAGGTAAAAATCAAATGGTTTAGACATATGAAGAGATAATCACATATTTCCGTGGAGAGTTATGAGATGTTGACAATGAATAATTTCAATAAAGGTCAAGGTAAATCAAAAAGTATTATCAATAATTAATTAAATAATATATAGTTTTATTTTATCTTATCGAGGATATGACGGGATATCATGGCGGACAAATAGGTGGCGGACAAATAGGTAGTTATATGTTCGAGAGTTTCATAAAACAATATCTTATGTACATTATCCAATTATCAACTAGGATTGGTCCTAAAAGAAGATCTAGTAGTAGAAAAGTCGGTATGGGTATAATATAGACATCTTTTCTACTTCTAACAATGTAGCATATATATGGTTAATAATTAAATAATGAACCAAAATAAATAAATTAATTAAAGACCTATAGCTAAAAAGTGATATATAATATATTCACTTTATTCCCTAAGAAGATTTGGGCAGCAAAAAATCAGAAAAATGTACCAACCAAAGCCAAACTATATATGCCAATTTTAGTTACAATTAATAGATTTTTATGTGAGAACATTTCATATAGTCATTTACCTTACAAAAAGTAAACAGATGCATGAATGGGAAAAATAAAATATTTATATTAATAATTCCATGTACCTTCTAATTAATTAAAATATCATGCATGCACAGGAAATATAATTAAACAGAATATTGACAATGCATGTACTAATCATCATTAATAAAAACAAAGTACAATTAAAATTGTCAATGAAAATTTTGAGAACTCAAAAAAAAAAAAAAAAAAAAAGCTCTTTTTCAAACTTGAAATAATGGGTCAACTTGATAAAGTAGCACTAATCTTCAAATTTAAATTATTTCTTTTTAACTTTTTTGAAAAAAAATTTAAGCATCGAAGTTATTCATCTGAATGCTCTTTGACAATTTATATATATTTAGTTTTATTATCACTCTTTGGAAATCTTTATACTTTTTGCTTTCTTGATAACGGGGCAGAACTATATATGAGTACGAGTAGTTAATCCAAATTCAACTTAATAATAATAATAATAATAATAATTTTTTAATTTCTTCATATATTTATTTTTTTATATTTGAATCTCTTGACGAAAATTTTAACTTCGCCTTTTTCAGGACGAAAGGTGAAGAATGCTTACCATTTGAGCAAAACCTCTGTTGTCTCTATATATAGTAGATGTTCAATCTCAACTCCTTCAATTCTTCGTATCGTATATTTACTTCTTCATACTTTCATCTCTTAGTAAAAAATTCGATCTCTCTTATGTTTGTACCTTCTTTTTCTTTTTGACCAAACCCCTTTTCCCCTAAATATTTTGTCTAAAACACTGTCGAAATCTTTGTATCAAATCTATTAATAAAATAAAAAGTCCACCTGTCACTTTTCTTATTTCTTTTCCTTTGTTAATTAATTATGACAAAACCAATGGATATTAATGAAAAGATCTTAATTAAAAATTTAATGACTACTATAACGCGTAATTAGGTAATTGCTTAACATAATATCTTTTAGATTTGATGACATAAGGTAGTTGAAAATCGACCTATAAATTGTATTAAAAAGAGTTTTAGTTTCTAATCAAATTATTTAACTAGAATTAAAGCATGCTTATCACTTTAAGAACACCTAATATAATGGATGAATCATTTGTTATTTTAATAGCTCAGATGAAAAATAGTTGTTATGACTTATAAGATGCTTGATTTGATAAGTGTACCCCAAATAAATAGAAGGAAATGAAATTAAATTAAATAAATAAAACAAAAGATTTAAAATTTTGATAATGACAAAAAATAATAAGCAAAGTCAATTACGATTCTAAGAAAAAACCAACTTGAAAATATTAAATATTAAATAAATAAAGTGGGGAAAAAGTTTTGAAAGGGATAGAGAAAAAAGAAAAATTAACCTAAACATCAAGAAAAACAAAAAACAAAAAGATAAGAAAAATATCTTTAGTAGTAAAGCTATTTTTAAAAAAAAAAAAAAAAATAGGAGCAGGTGAAGATAAATTAAATCCTATAATAATTAATTAGCTATTTGTTTACTCACTGAAAAGCAAATAGAGTGTGTATATTCATGTTTGGTACTGATATTGAAATTTGATTATTTTAAATTTGCGTTACTTGAAAAGTGATCCTTATAAAACTCAAACCTGAGATTTCTACTTAAGATTAAACGTGAGAATTAAATAGTAATCTTATTGCTAAACTTACTCTTATATTGCGATTGGTAGGCGCAACAAGATGAAGTAGACGAGAGAATTATTGTATTGTTAAACTATTAAAAATTGTGATATAGTGATCAATATTCTTTCATTCTTAATCAGTATTTTAAATTCGAAGCTTGTGTATGAAGCCACATTTTTTAGAATTCAAAACACTCCCAATTGAAAGTTTTTAACGTAAATTTGAACTAATTGAATTTTAAAGATATACAAGACATCAGAAGAAGAAAAATTATTATATTATTTTATATTATATATATATATTTGTTAGAAGTGACAGGTATATATATGTTTGTTAGTCAATCGTCCACACCATAATCCATTACAATTATATTGTTTGTGATCAAATTGTCCTCATATACTATGCTTCCTCATGATTTCCATTTGAATTCTTTTTAGAAAATATTTATGGAGATGCTCTTTTGAATATGAAGTTTTATCAAAAAAAATTCTTTCAATTGCTTATAGGTTTGGGTTCAAATTTCTGATTCAGGGTTGTCTTTGTTAGAGAATGTTTTATCTTTAATGTGAAACTTTTTAGTATGAATCTGAATATAGCCAGACTTTAATATAGATATTAAACACAAAATGAAAAACAAAACAGTGTTAGTGGTAGTATTTCTTAATAGTGACAGCTATATGTTAATCCACACTAACCACTATAATTATAATCATTATTAGGTCTTAATAAGTTATGATGTTGAGATCAAATTGTCCACGTACTTCTCTTTTTGTGACTAACACCTACATGCTTTCCATCATTTGAACACCTTTTTGGATATTTTTTTCCTCTCTCTTTTCGTTTCGTATTATTTAATATATATTAATTTAATATATTTTATAAAAAAATTAATAAAATTTAACTATTATTATTTTATAGAGTTATTTAATAATAAAATAGTGAGAAAAAATATTTTTTTTGATTAAGTAAAATGGATAATTAAAATAAAATATTTATTTTTGATAATGAAACCAAGTGGGAGTACATTTTGTTTTTGTAAAGGATTGAATCATTTGCCTATTCTTTTTTGTTCCCATCTTGTTGATAAATTTTGCTATTTGAGGAAATTCCAATCCATCTTATCAATAGTACTATTACTCCTCAATATCCTGCACAAATGACCAAATTAAACAAATTTATGTTTGGCACGGAGAAAAAAAAATTATGATAATTTTAATATAAAAAGGAATAAGTGAATTTTAATTCATTTTATATAAATCATTGTGTAAGTAAGAAATAATATCTTAAAATTATTTATATATAATTTAAATAAATATTATGAGAAATGGAGGTAAGTGTATAAGAGTGAAACGGTAGAAAATAGTGCTACGTAGATGGAATATAATAAAGATGATATATATTAAAGGACGAAATAAAAATAATTGATATAAAATATCATTTGTATAACTTTGTTTTACGGGGGAGTGATTTTTCTTATTTTTTAAAAACTTTTATTTTTGTTAGATAAAATATTTTTTTACAGAAAATAAATGCTCCCACATGCTTTTTTCCAACTTTTTTTTGAGGAAAACTTAAAATATAGAAACAAGCAAAAAGCTAGTAAACTTTTCCAGAAAAGTTTGTGGTCAAACTCCTCAAGAAGAAACTTTATTTAATAAGGTATATATCCTATGCCTAAAATTAATAATTCTTTCAGTCCATTTTTAATTGTCTAGTATTAATTTAATACATATTTAAAAAAATAAAAATAATGATAATTATATTTTAATATTATTTGAATATAATAAATTAATATTATAAAAGATAACTATATATATAATGAATACTTTCTCCAAGTTGCAAGCAAAAATTATTGGTTTCCATCAAACAATGTGGACATCTATTATTTTTTTATTTTTTGAGAAACTGCAAAAAATTTCTAATAATTTTTATTTTTATTCATTTATTCTGGTTTAAAATAAATTTAAATGGACGAAATGTGATTTAGAGGTGAATTTGTTTTTTTAACATGACGACTGTTAAATCTTTATGCTCCTAATTATTACTGAGTTTATTATAATTTTATAATTATAAATTCAAACTTTAATAATTATTAAAATTTGAGGTAATTTTCCATAATTATAGCGTAATTATTATTGTTGCTCCGCTACCGGCCATTTTCAATATAAAATTTAAAAAAATTCTGAATTGTAGGTATTAAAGGATTTCAATTATTTATTTACGAAATATGCGAGCAAAAAAAAATTATTTTAAAAAATAGACAGACCGACAACAAGAATACATTTGTTTCTAAAAAATTTATATAAAATAAAATATAAAATATTAAAACACATGAATTTCTGATTTCGGCGCCTATATTTTTTGTTTAAAAATCAACATATACTCATTAACTAATTTTGATAAAATTCAGATTTCAGAGCAGAAATTTTATGCAGAAAATCTAAGGAATTTTTTATTTTAAAAAAAGGGGGAGTTTAATACTGTTTTATTATAAGGGGGTCAAATGTCTGTTTCAATAAATGGACGAGTTAAAATTCACTTGAATTGAATTGTTGGAATTAAAATGGACTAAAATAAATTTATAACTCAATTCATTCAATTTTTATTATTAAGTTTGAATATTTTTTTATTTTTTTTAAAATTACCTTAATACCTAATAAAAGATTTTCTTATTATAACTATATTTATAAAACATATCTAATGGAAAAAATTCTTTGAACCCCATCTACCGATATGAGATATCTGTTAAAAAATAATAAAGAGACTGCTAAATGTAATTTCAGAAGGACATTCCTACAAAAAGATCATGAGTGTAATTTAGATGGCGAGGAAACTAACTTTCGATTTGAAAACAACAAGTCAATGACTTATCCAAATTTAAATAAATCGAACGAATTATATTTTCATAAACTAACTTTTTTTCTCCTCAATTCCTTCTAGTATTTTCTTGTTTGTTCTTTAAAGGAAAGGTACTCCTTTCGTACACTTGCCTATTTTTTTGGTCCCATATTAGAAAATATCTTTACTTATCTACTACAACTATTACTATTATTACCTTTATAGCCACTTTTAATAGTTTTCCATGGCTTCAATCTAAAGTCACCTTCAAATACAACTATTATTATTTATTTTTTATGATATTCTTCAACATATATTACCTCCACATTTAGTGCTCTTTACTTTGTCCCACTACCCATATCCTTCAACCCATTACATCATTTCTTCATTTGTTTCTTGTAATTAGTGCCTTCTATTTTGGTCCCACTCTATATACTATATTTTATACATTTTGATGAGTTATGATTTTGTGTTATATATCTTGTCACATCTCAACTAAGTGTTATTATAGTTACTAGTTAGTTCTTATATACTTATTCAATATAGATATCACGTAACTATGAAATTATTTTTATTGGTGAAATAACGAATTATTTGCTTATGTATGTGATAACACTCGTAATATTTATATTCGAGTGTGTTTAAGAGATATGATGAAAAATATTTATCTTTCACAACATGTTATAGTCTTGAGTGTCTTTCATTGATCTTCTATATTAACATGTTGAGTGAGAAGTGTCTCTTTCATTCATTTCAGTTTATTCATTGATCCAAGACATATAATGAGTATTTGTTTTCTTATTGACTCTTGGGGCGGTGATATTCTTGAATGAAGTCCATTTGAAGCGCACCTACCTTAGGATAAGCGATTATCAGAAGTTTGAAATTGACTTCAATGAATAAAACTTCCTCATACGGTCACTAAAATTGAATCCTTTAGAGAATTTAGTTGTTAAAACTGTAGAGACACTATAATAAAAATAATTTTTAGCGGCAATAAACATTAGCATTAATAAAGAGTGCTAAAGTCTTTACCAGCATTAGTTAAGTGTCATTAAAGTCAATATCGCTAAAGACTTTAGGGACATATATAAAGAGTGTTAGTTGCCGCTAAAAATACATATTCAGCGACAATAAATAATTAATTGCCGCTAATGATATTTTTGTCGTAGGAAATAAGTCAAACATTGTTTTGGTTTTTGCTAAAACAATAAACAAATTTGTTCACTTCATGATCACTAAACTTAATACAATTTTGTTGAAACACAACTTAATTTAATGATTCATTTCTTGTAAATTTAATTAATCCCTTTGGTTATGGGCTGTGATTAGATAGTTATCAACTTATCATCCACCATATGCCAATCTTTGATCTATATTAATGTAAACTTAGTATATTCAATATGTTTATTTTGTATTTATATATATATATACCATCCAGCCTATAACATTACAACTGTTTAATTCAATGTGAACGCTAACTTTTTAAATTAGTAATGACGCATTGACTTATAATTTTGATAATATTTTTTTAATCTGAAAATTTTATTTTATTTTTTCTTTCATAAGAAGGTAACCACATATTTTTTTTGGTAGTGGTTTTTTTTTGGAATCTTTATATTATGTGCAAGTCAGGCAGTGTCTTTTCTTTACAAGTTGCATTTTTTTTAATTACACGTTTTTAGGTTTTGTTCGTTATCCACTCACATCTTCACTAACCAAATTGACTTAAAAATAATTAATTAATTTCTTAAAAAATAGTATGTTGTGGTTAAGGTTACATTGGGGCAAAGGTAACATGGAAATTAGAATCGATGAGTAATAATCAAAGATTGTGATGAATAATTAATATTATCTCCGATTCAATAGGTTAGTCCTTCTCTAGCTAGTGACTGGCCATGCTATGAAGCTAGGTATACATAGATACATTGAAACCTCTTTTAAAAGTGTGATACCGTTTAGGTTTATAAATTTCGTTAATTAAGGCTTGCTTTCTTTTCCCCTTTACTGAGTAAATAAAAATAACTTTAATATTCTATAACTATGAGTGACTTGATTGAGTTTACGAAGCTTTAATTTTCTTGTAGTCAGTCCTCCTTTTTTCCTTTAAAGGTTTCGATTTTGAGTCTAAAGCAAGAAAAAGAATCCCAACAAATCGAGTTTTTTCTTTAATTAATAAATCTTATGCGATACGTATCTAATTTATCACAATCCGACAATAATATACCAAAAAAACACTTGCATTGTATGTATACAATTTGCTTTTGTTTTCTCTCTTTTGCATTTGTACATTTTTTTTTTTGTAAAAAGCAATTTGTTTAGTTTTCTTTCTCTACCACTCTTTAGAAGTAGTGGTGGAGATACCTTATGCCAAAAGAGTGTCAAATGACAGCCTTGTGAATATTTATTAGTCAAAAAATTATATAGTTTACTAAGGTTGAAATTTTAATTTTGTGTATCATATTATATGTTGACTTCCTTTTATATATATATATATATATATTATTTCGACACTTCAATAAAAAAAAAAAAATTCGACACTACGCTAGGAGCTTTCATCTTTTTTATTTTTTTTTATGAATTAAATTCGTAACCTTAGGATGTAGGCACCCTAATTATCAATGGT
This sequence comes from Solanum lycopersicoides, assembly GCA_022817965.1. Taxonomy (NCBI): domain Eukaryota; kingdom Viridiplantae; phylum Streptophyta; class Magnoliopsida; order Solanales; family Solanaceae; genus Solanum; species Solanum lycopersicoides. The sequence goes on along the minus strand of CM040625.1, from coordinate 81,994,244 downwards.
TGGTCAAGCTAACTTAGGCTCTAGGTGCAATGAGAAGCCAATGCCTGTAGCTTGATCACTCAATAGTAAATTTTAATAAACCCTTAATTAAACAAAGTGATTAACTACCTTTTTAAAAAAAAAAAAAAAAAAAAAAAAACTAGATCTTAATCCTTTTTAAATATTTTAAATTAATATGGTCTGTATCATTCTGGATTTTTTTAATAAACATTTTGTCTTGTAGTTACAACCATGCAATAAAGATTAAAGCAGCTGATTTGCATTTTGGAATATTTTATTAGCATAAAAATCTGTCCTAACTTTTGGTGTCAATGACTTATATTCAGGGACAAAGCTACTAAGAGTCTGGTTCGCCTTTCTTTAGCGAAAAATTATATTATTCATAAAGATTAAAATATTTTTTTATGTATTTTTTAAATAAAAATTCTGACTATATCATTGTGTGTATTTATTTAACTGCCTTTGAGGAGTGCAATAAGCATTAATTACTCAACTTTTAGTGCTTGAGATTTCTTGTAATTGATAATGACTTCATTGAATTTTGATACATCTTTTAATTTGTTTCTTAACAATAATATCATACTTTTTTATTTTCAATGAATTGACAAGTTTTAGGACCATTCAAGATTTTTAATTTTTTTTTTTTTTTAATACAAGTTGGAAGACAGCATATATCTGTTAAGTTGTTTTGGCCAATAGTTTTTCTGTCCTTTCCATTTGTTCTTACTTAGAATCTTCTCTGTGTTATAAAAAAAAGTCTGACCAAATTGACTACCTATTTTTTTAGCCCCCTAATTATATATATACATAAATATATTACATATTAAACTCACACCAACACTTGAAACATTTACTCTCTTTTTTTTTCTCTGTTCTGTTTTCTTGATTGTGTGTTATGCAAATGAAAACAAGGAGGGGAAATAAATCATCTCAGGTGTGTGTTTTTATGTATTTTATGTATATATATAGTATTGGTATTAGTATGTTTTTCAAATTTTCAAGCTAAGTTTTGATGTTTTGTGTTGTTGTAGGCCTTTTGGCCATCCATTGTGATGAAGAAATGGCTGAATATTGCACCTAAAGTGTGCGATTTTAGTGAAGATGAAGTTGATACCGAAACGGAGAGCGAAGATGATGGTATGCTAAATTTTTCACATATATGTATGGAAAAAAATTGATTCTTGATATTTGTTAACGATTAGTTGTGAATTTATAGCTTGCTCACTCAAAGATGAAAGGATGGTTGAAGATCATGGACATCGAAAACCGGGGAAGCTTAATGAATGTTACACTCAAACTACAGGTACTAATGAAAATTTCAAAGAATTGTGTCCTGTTTATACTGATTGAGTACTCTTATTATTATATGATGCTTGATTAGTTGAACTTTGAATGCATCAGGGAAGCCTTCGGTTGAGTACACACCGAGACACAGGAGAGGTAAATCAGAAACTTTGAGAGCTCAGTATATTAACACGAAAGAAGTGAGGTTTGTCTTTTACAATCAGTTACATGGTGGTTTGCTGCTTCTTTTTTTCGGACTTAAAGTCGAGTTGAAAGAGTTAAGAGATTTATATAGTGCTTGATTTTCTGCAGAGTTACAGTTGGTACTTGGAATGTAGCAGGAAGACTTCCAGATGAAGATCTAGATATTGATGAGTGGCTTTGTATGCAAGAACCAGCAGATATCTATATTCTTGGGTATGCACAAAAATGCTTTTAGGCACTTTTTCCTGTTTGTTTTAGCTCATGTCTAATCCGTCATGTTGAAGAGTTTCACATTTGAGCTAGCTTTTGGGGTTGAGTTAGCCCTGATGTTCATTTCTTTAACATGATATCAGAGCAGAACTCATCCTAATACTTGTTAGCTAATGTTAGGCCTCTATATTAAAAATTGTCCACGCTTCATATGTCTAGTCTTGGGTGTGTGGGGTTGAAGAGTCCAAAATCGGGCTGTTATGGGATGGGTGGTCTCTTTATATGTGACCTGTACAATACTCACCTCTCGAGCTAGCTTTTGGGGTTGAGTTAGGCTGAAGATCCATTTATCGAATTTATCCTGTTTATATGTAGTTGTATATGACATGTATCTGCTGTTTACAGATTCCAAGAAGTGGTTCCTCTGAATGCTGGAAATGTACTGGGAGCAGAAAATAGAAGGCCAGTTCCGAAATGGGAGGCGATCATACGAAGAACATTAAACAGGACGGAGGAACCTGAAACGAAGCTCAAGAGTTATAGTGCTCCGCCTTCTCCAGTTTTAAGGACTTCTTCTGCTGATGACATAATTGCGGATGTGGTTGATGCTCCTGAACTGGATAGAATGGAAGATGAGGCATCAATCGACACAGCTTTGATTTTCGAGAATAATACTATCAACTTAGGAAAGAATCTCTATTTAAAGAGGATATATGGCATTGATTGTGACAGTAGATTGGATTGGCCTGAACGTCCACTGGATGCGACATCTCAACTTCTTTCTTCTAATTTAAAGTTGAGGAGAGTCTTCAGTAGTACCGCGAGAGTTGGTTTTGGTACCATAGACAATCTTCTTGCTTTTGACACAGCAGGATTAGACGGTAGAGGGTTAAGAAGGGTGCACCAGAGCTCAGGAAACTTAGGATTGATGTCGATGGATCAAAAAGAAGAACCTGTAGTTCTTGATGCTCTTTCTGATGGCCCTGATCAATTTTTTGATGAGGAAAACGACATGTTCGATGAATTTCCAGAGGTCAAAGAAGAAAATTCACTTCTAGATCATACAATGAAGTCTCGTCCAATGTATGTACGTATTGTCAGCAAGCAGATGGTTGGTATATACGTATCAGTTTGGGTACGTCGAAGACTGAGGAGGCATATAAACAACTTGCAAGTCTCTGCTGTTGGAATTGGACTTATGGGATACATGGGCAACAAGGTAATGCTTCTTCTTTCAGTTATTGTTCAAGTGGCATAGTACATTAGTACAATCCGACTTCTTTATGTATCTGTCAGACACTTCTAAATGATCCATACGCCAATTTAACCACTAAGAGCTGACACTTATGAGTGATGTTATTGCAGGGATCTGTTTCTGTGAGCATGTCTCTTTACCAGTCGCGGCTATGCTTTGTTTGTTCTCATTTGTCATCCGGACAAAAGGAAGGGGCAGAGCAAAGGCGTAACTCTGATGTCAATGAAATCATGAGACGTACTCATTTCTCGTCCATATTTGACACAGATACAGATGAACCACAAACAATTCCATCTCATGAGTAAGTACTTCTACAGTGAACTCAATAACCATTTCAGTTTTTCGCGTTAAGAGATGTTAATTCGACAACTACTAACAATATATATAACTTTACTTCAATATCTACAGTCAGATATTCTGGTTTGGAGACTTAAACTATCGAATCAGTATGGCGGATGCTGAGGTACGGAAGCTTGTTGCCAATAAGCAATGGGATGAACTACTCAACAGTGATCAAGTAAGTCAATACTATACTCTCTCAAGTTCCCATTTTATGCATACGTTCCAACGAAAACTAAGCTAAATAGTGTTGCATCTCATGAGCAGTTACACAAAGAACTCCAAAATGGTCATGTCTTTGCTGGTTGGAAGGAAGGATTGGTTAACTTTGCACCAACTTACAAGTATGAATTCAACAGTGATAGATACAACGGAGAAATTACGAGAGAAGGGGAAAAGAAGAGATCACCAGCATGGTAAGCAACATTTATGGTAGTCTAGAGGAATCGCCGAGAAGCATTACATAAATCTTAGTAACTGAGTGTTCTGTTCGTGTTTATGCAGGTGTGATCGTATACTATGGTTAGGAAAAGGTATAAAACAGATGTTTTACAAGCGCGCAGAGTTAAAACTATCAGATCATAGACCTGTAAGCTCAATGTTCTCAGTAGAAGTGGAAATATTTGACCACAGAAAACTACAGAGAGTTCTCAATGTTAAAAGTGCTGCAGTACATCCTGACATTCTACTAGAGATTGGTGAGTACTAAAACATGAAACTTCTGCAGATAAAAACTAACATTAGGTGAGTTGCCAGAATACAACTCGCGACGAAAAATAGCTACAAAGAACAGATCATATACTAGAGATGGCTACAAGAAAAATGTGTCTAATGTTTTGTACAAAGTGAGTTTTCAATTTGTATTTGATTTTGATCTGGGACATCCTATAATGTATTTTTTTTCCTTAGGTTTCTATCCCTTAGTGTGAATTTAGTTGATTTTCCTAATTTCTCTTGTTATAGTATTTCTTTGTTTGTTTACATTACCCCATAAGAATAGAAGGGAACAACTGTATATTTTAGTAAAAATTATATCTAGAGTAGAATTTCAAAGTTTTTTACATTTAGAGCAAGTGTTATGCTTGTAACTTGAGGTCAATTGAATAAAATTACTAAATTGCATTTCTTTCAATCTTCATCAACTCATGAAACATAATACATAAACATACACTCAACCTTGGCCTCGTGTAGTAAGTGAGCACAACTCTTCCCATCTACAAAACGTTCAAGAAGTCATCTCCTAAGTCGTTATCCAAGTTTCAGGGTACAAATATAGACATTCAACTCGTCCCAATTATGTCCAATGGACATCCGACATCGATGTGCCACATACACTGTAGAAATGTCTAGATGAACATTTTGTATTGATCTAATGACACAATGGTGACAAGTTGAATGTAGACATGTGTATGCAAAATTGGAGTATTTACTTGTCAACTGAGGCCAAGTTGAGTTATTATGCCAATCTCTGAAGTCATTTTTATTGCAGTAATAACAAATATACAAGGTCAAAACTCTTTTAATAACATTGTTTGCCTAGATTTTTTTCTTTTATTGTTATAGCGAAATATTGCTGAGAACATATGATATAACATAACATGAAAAATTGGTTCCAAAGAAACTTATCCGCTATAGCAAAAATATTGTTATAGAGGACGGTGGTTATCTTGCTCGTCTATGCATTGTCAAAATAACAAGAAGTTCTGAACAAATATTCAGGCACATGACATTACAATCTACTTGTCTGTCCTTCCAAGAGTTCTCAGTGGACCAGTTTCTACTAAAACAAACAAATGCCATGATAAAACAAAGCTCCATAACTGTGGCGAGAGGCAAAATTCAGGCAGGAACTGAAGCTCGGACAGGAGTTTCATATCGACCTTTGGCAAAGACGAAGGGTAATGTCACAGCAGCATTTTCAGGATTCAGATTTCAGAGCATGAACCAATCCTAACTGAAAAATAAGCACATGGCGTACTATCGTCCTATCCTTCCAACTATCTTCTATAACTTAAGAAGAACAAAAATACTCTAAAAATGTAGGACTTAAGGTAGACGAACGAAAAAAGAGAGAAGAATCTGTTCACTCTGCATGTCAGTCACCTCTAAGGTAAAGGAAAGTTGCATATGCCAATGAAGTTGTCAACTGATGGAAGAACGAAATGAGGTAAGATGATTTGAAGAACAAAAAAAAAAACAGAAGCTAAACAAGTGCTCTGGTAACCTGTGGGTTTGCTAGTATCTCAACTACCTACTGGAAAATGCTACTAACAGAACAATCATCATGCACTCGCCAAATTGTTTCACCTAGAAGATTTGCAACTGAAAGAACGGTCAGCTGTGGAAAACAGTTTTTTTCTATCGCAGGAATTGTGTTTGTGACGATGACCTCTTGAAAAAGGCCACTTGACAACCTCTCAATCGCAGGAGGGCTGTCAAAACAAGAATATTAAATAGTAAGTTAATATAAAGGCAATTTAAGCAACACACTTAATAGAAAAAATTTCACACAAGATAGATTGTGTTGAAGTGGAACCATTTTCTTAATGCAGCATAATGTGTCGAATAAATGACAAATGTTACCTAAAAACAGCATGAGTACAACATGCATAAACTTCACGTGCACCCTCCTGATGCAATAGCGCTGCGCCTTTGGCAATAGTCCCTAAGACCCATAAGCATAAGGTTAACACATAATTTCAAACCAGGCCTCATAACAAGAGAATAAGCCAAACAAAAACGAAAGGAACTCCATATTGCACGTGTGATCCTAGTGGAAGTTCTAGTTGAGACAAAATTAATCTGAAGAAGTTGCAGAAATGGAAAAAAGATAAACATAAACAAACAAAAGTTTTCGGGCAAACAACTCGAGATAGAGGATACTCAACAGATCACATTTTTTTTACGTTCACTGCTTCAGTTAGTGCTCATGCTAAAAAGAGACTAATAAACCATTTTTTTCCAGGTTTTGGATTGACATTATTATTTGATTAACGCGTCCAACTAACCTGCTGTGTCAATCATGTCATCCACCATAACTGCAACTTTTCCTTTAACATCACCTATCAGGTTCATAACCTGCAACACAACAAAATAATGACTCGGGGAAAAAATAGGATGCATTGAGAGAAATGTCGCAAGAAGAAACACAAACACAGTTTAATGCTTTATGTAGTATAATAATAGCTAACAACATCATTTCATTTGCATTCAAGCATATCAGGGGTCTTCCCCTCTGTTATTTGGGATGCTCAATCAAGAGATGTAAACAACAAATTAAAGGGCAGCCAGGTGCACTAAGGCTACCACTATGAGCAGGGTCGGAGGAAGAGCATGTTACAACACAATCAGTGACCCACGAAAAATAATTATTTGATATATTAGCCAATATTAAGCATCACATAAAGGAGTTAAGTCCATAGAATTCATACATTTACAGTATCTTCTCAGTACTTTGTTTATGAATTACATTACTTGTCCCAAAAAAAGAGCTTGCAACAAGTTACTTGACTTGGAACAAATGCTTATAAACTATGAGAATCGAACACAGAAATACCGTCTACTTTATAGCATACGGTACACTCGTTAAATAATGGTGAACAATTGTAAGGACAATCATTGCAACAGTTATAGAATAATTAAGGAGAAAAGACCTATTGCGAGACCAGAACTTAGACATTGTTTCCTATGAGGAGAAAAGAAAAAGAAAAAATGAAAATGCATATCAATGCACTTAACTGCAGTACCAAGGTTTAGGCGTTTAGCTTTGTATTTACCTCGGCTACATTATGTCCGTGCCGCCTTTTGTCCACAATGGCTAAAGGTGCATCAGATAACTTTTTTGCGAAGGCACGTGCTCTAGCAACTCCGCCAACATCAGGAGAGACCACTACCAAATCATCGGACGAAATTTTCTTGCTAGCAAGGTAATCAAGGACAACAGGCTGTGCACGCAAAGAATGGAGACTGCTTATTTGTCAATTCAAAAGGGGAAACACTTGAGCATTGTCAACAGTACAGAAGATATTACCTGACAGTACACATGGTCCACTGGGATGTCAAAGTAACCCATGGATTGCCCAGAGTGCAGATCACAAGCCAAAACACGATCTGCACCTGCTTCAGTTATTAGGTTTGCAACCAATTTGGCGCCAATGGATTCACGACCTTGTGTCTGTAAAAAGAAAATTTATAATTACTCGAACTTAATAAAATGAAGTAAAAATTGTCTTCACATTTGTAAATCCTTAGAGCCAACTGAAAAAACCCCAATGCCTATGAAAAGAAAGTAGTAAAAAAGGACACAAAGAGAGACTGCCCGACATAATCGTTGCACTAATCAAGAGTAAAGAAACTAAGATATTAAACAACCAGAAGAGGATGCAAGAAAATAGTGACAGTACTTCTTCTCATAACTCTACTCTCCTTTTGAAATCACTTTTTGGGTATTATCATACACGTATACAGAGGTCAATGCCATACCCTATCCCACCTCGAGGTGGAGTAGAAACAAACAAAAGGAGGCAAAGAGACAAAAACATGAAGCTTGCAAGCATATAATTTGCAACGGAATCTAACTTGCCTTTCTATCAGCTCTGGCATATCCAAAATAAGGAATAACAGCAGTAATTGTCTTGGCAGAAGCCCTTCGGCATGCATCTATCATTACCAGAAGCTCCATAAGGTTTTCGTTGGCCGGAGGACATGTGGATTGAACCAAGTAGACATCACAGCCTCGAACACTCTCTTGCAACTGAACATAAATCTCACCATCAGCAAAGCGCTTGATCTTGACCTTTCCCAGCTCAAAGCCCATATACCAAGCAATTTCCTAAGTGAAAAAAGATGCTGCATCAGTTGTATAGAGTGATATAGCATAAACTTAAAAGAAGTCAGATGGATTTCATGGCTAGAACTAACAATGATTCTTACATTTTGAAGTTTGAGGCGAAAAGTAAATAATTACTAAAACAAAAATATGAAGAACTCTTGTACACGGAAATTTCAGATATATTTGTAATAGCGTCTCTTCCCTAATAGAGAGAAAACAAAGAATTTTCCATCTTTCTCTGTTTCTATGCTTCGTCAGTTATTCAACCAATTAGATTCTAGAAAGTAAGACCAGAAACATAGGAAAGAATACAAGTGTATCAAATTCTATACCCACTTCTTATGCAATATTTATAAGGAAGAAATTCAGAATAATTGATGAGACTGAAATTTAAAGCTTAAACAATCAGCCTGAAAGAGAACAATTCTCCATCCCAGGTTCCGAAACTATATCCTTGAGTAGGCTTAGAATAGTCGAGAACAATGTACAAATGGAGGCAGTACCCCAAGGATTTGTTTTCTTTTCCTGTTAGTAAGGCTAGTCCAATTTCAGTAATTAGTTGATAACAAATTTAAACCACTGAACTATTATTTTGAAATTGAGGAAGCACAAAACTGTGACACTCTGGAAGGGAATTTCAATAAGTCATTGTTCACACTATGAAGTAAACAAGAAGCTCTTGATTGTCATTTAATTAAATATGATGGGAAGATATACTAAACTGAATTTTAGAATCACGAAGCATTGAATAAAACACAGGATATACACCTAACTCCATTAGCAATCGTCTGGTGTACCTGAGAAAGTGAAGGATTTGCAGTTCCGGTGAATATCTTCAGCCTATTATTGTTTCTACTAACTGAATTCTGCAGGCGACTTGCTTGCAAGAACTTTGGAAGTGTTCCATCATTGATGATTGGCACACGGGGCTTCCCATTCACTGGTTCACTTATTTCACAATTCTGATACCCAAAAAAATGATATAAGATAAAGAAAAAAATTGTAGAGGTAATAAAATAAAAAAGCAAGCACCATACAATTTTCACCAAACAAAGTTGGAGCTTGAACAAACTTCCAACTCATATCAGTGAATTTAGAAAGGAAGAGCAAACTCATGTTCCTTTTTCTTTTATCAAGTCAAACTAAATTTCCAAATTTGTTCTAAATTTGCAAAATTCATAAAATGATTCAATTTTTATAATCTCTTTTATGTTTTCCAAATAATACTTCAGTTAACAGTACAAGAATAACTACAACCCCTTGAGACAGATATCTGAGAGGGTATTTTGGTTAATTTATATAAGCTGGTCAAACCAACTTATAAGCACCTTTTTTTCTGAACTGCTAATGTTGTATCCCCAGCATTAAGGATATGCAAGAGACCTTCAAAAGAGGAACAAAAGAAAAGAATAAGGAAGACTTATAGAGAGCCTAACAGATCTACAAGCTCTAATTCCTCTATATTTGTTTCTTTACACCAAAAAAAGAAAGATGCAATACAATTCCATTTAACTCTATGAATGGAATTGGACATATCTTAAAAACATCAGCTATTTCTCTCTCACCACACAGTCCACCAGATGCAATGTGGAATGATTTTCTACCATCTCTTCTGAATCTAGCTTCCACCTCTTCTAATCCAGCAACTCAGTGAGCACATTTTGACTTATCTATATGTTTGGGAAACACCAAAAGTGCTTATAACCCAACTCAGTGAAAAAAACATACGATGTGCAGCCCAACTTAAGTTTTTAGCTTTTTAGCACTTCGGTTTGTCAAGACATACACAATTTTATCCCTAATAACTTTTGAAATACCCAAAACACTCTTCCCAAAACAAATCCTAACTCCTTTGGCATTCCATTTCTACATTCATATTTCTCCTTGTAAAGACACTTTTAAAATTTATATTATTTGGATATAGCTTTAAAAGCATTCGTCATTTTAACAATACACATCGATGGTTTTTATATCACACTTTCAACACTTTTAAGTTTTATCCAATCACATAACTGTTTATTTGTTAAATCAGCTTTAGCACTAAATATGTTTTTCAGCATTTAGATTCTTATGACTTGCTTTCAATAAAAGCTTCTACATAGAAAAGTAAAGAATAACATTTTAAAAGCAAAAACAAATAGTAAAGGCATCTTAACAAAAACAAAGTCATATGAAGAACATGTGGTCAAGTGCACAATTGTAACAAGCATAGTTTGAGCATCTAAATGAAATTTATTAGTTGTACATGTATTAAGTATGCCTAAAACAAACAAATACCCATAAGCAGCATGGCATAAGCTTTTCAGCAACCAAAATTGTATCTTTGACAAAGTTTCAAAAGATAAAACTGAAACATGAAAGCATAGAAATGCTATGTATATTCAATTCCAAATGATCAATACACTGCAAAATCAATATAAATAATCAATTTTTCAGAAACCCTTTTCATCATATAGGTAGCAGGCATTGTTTTAAATCAAACAAGAAAAGAAATGAAACTCGTATCAATTCATGTAAAAGGACTTAAATTTATTGGTTATCCATGTATTAAGCCTAAAACAAACAAATACCCATAAGCAGCATAGCATACACTTTTCAGCAAACAAAACTAAACCTTTAACCATAAAACTGAAACCTAAAAGCATAGAAATGCTCTGTAAATTCAATTCCATTTGAGAAATATACTACACAATCAATATAAAGAATCAATTTTTCAGAGACCCTTTTCATCAAATAGGTACGAGGCATTGTTTTACATCCAAAAAAAAAAAAAAATTAATTCATGTAAAAGGACTTACAACAGAGGTCCGAAGACGGGTTCGTTTGGGAACGAAGCTTTTATGAGTGAGAAAAGAACGAGAAGAGGAAAATAGAGGAGTAGAATAAGAAGTTGAAGCTGAAGAAGGAGAAGGCAAAACCAATGAAGAAGCCATTGAAGAGGGGATTTAGAAGGTTTTCACCTTTTTGTATGGCACTGCTTTATTTTGTGTTGGTTTTGTGTGTTCTCTTTTGGGGATTTTGTTTATTAGGTTAAAAAAAAAATACTAGCAATTTCAATATGAGCTGGAAAATAGGAAAATATTTTTTAAAACTTTTTTAAATTTTTTTCCATTTTAGGAACTGTTATAGTATTTATTTATTTTTTTTAAAAAAAGTCACTCTTTGGTTTTGATTTATTTGACAAGTGGAAGTTGGGAGGATAGTAAACATATTTACTTCTGAGTTAAGTCACTAAGGAATCAAAATGGTGAAAGTTCTCTTATAAGAGTTAAAAAAAATGTTTCAATTAAGTTGCTAGGTTTTTTGTTTAATTTATTTTAAAAAGGATATTTCTTTTTTCGTTTTACTAATTATTTTAATTTCAAATTTTCATCAAAACATATTTTAAATCATACAATTAAAAGATATTTTGATACATTTTAAGTAACTTTTTATTTAAGAGTATAAGTTTAAAAAAAATTATTTATTTTCTTAAATTTTTGTCGAGTCAAAAATCATATAATATAACTAAAATCGAGGAAGAATTATGTTTCTTTTTCGCTCTTGATTTTTGTTTTGATTATCGTGTTATTGTTTTTTTTATAAAAAAAATGCTCACTTTATTTTCTTTCATATTATTTTAATACTATGTTTTATTTGAATCCATGGTCTATTGAAAATTATTTTTCTATTCTCACAAAATAAAAACAAAAACTAGGTATACATTACATCGCTCCCAGAGGCTAGAACTCCTACCTATTTTTCCTTTTTTGTTTGATTATAAATAATAATATTAAAGCTCGATTAAATTTGAATTGTATAATATAAGATCTATTTTATGATAATGGATATGTATATTCATTTTATTTTAAAAAAATAAGTAATTTAATACCTCAAATACAATGAGGGAGTTAAATTCTCGTATGACAAACAATGAACCTTGTAGTATCAAATATTTTTTAATTGAAATTTCTGACTTTTTTATTATTCTAGTCTATTTTGATTTAGTTATTTGATGTCTTTGATATAGTAGAGTTGTTTATTTGAATGTTATAACATCATTATCATGTAATGGAAATTTACTTTTTCATATTATATAATTGATAAACGATGAAAGAATTACTAAAAAAAAATTAAACTACACAAAGTTTTGATACGTATTTCATTTATTTCACAAAGCTTAATAAGATCATATTATATAAGGCAAATTAAATTTTTTCACCTAGAGGTATCACTTACCAAAGGTCTAAAGTGTCCGCTCAAAAAGACCATATTAATTCTACATAAGATAAATTTGAACTAATTAAACCAGTAAATTTTTATACATATACCAAAAGTAAACCAAAAAACCTAAAAATTTTTTTAAAGAAATTTACATTTATGTAATTGTATAACCCCAATTAGTAGCATATTTAACAAGTGCATCTATCCTGTCATCAAGATCATAATATTCATCGTCGTCAATATAAGTATGATCATTCACTGCAACATTGAAACCATTAAACCACGATAAGAAGATTTCTATCGATTCTCTCTTGCTTAATTTTTCATCACCACTTTTATCGTACTCCGTTAAAAATGTTTAACATTCCCCTTCTCAAATTTCAATTTTTGGATGTATGTTTTAGCTCTTTGCAATTTTTTGAGACTTATGATCCTAAAACACCTCATTTTAATATCATGATTGTTAAACGTTTGTGTTACAATATAAGGAAGGGTTTTTTATAAAGCTAAATGTGGTGAATAATGTTCATAAATAGTCGATTATGTTGTTTTCAAGAATTGGATTCTTTGATTTCTTTTTAAATAATAAATAATAAAATAGAGTAAATGATTTATCTTTATATTGGATTCTTGATTTTTTTAATAATAAAATAGAGTAAAGGATTTATCTATATATATATAGATAATAATAGAATCTAATTCTTGTCTTGGGTAACTTTTAACTTACAAGTTGCATTTGCATGTATATATTTTTGGTGAACACCTATTTTGTTTTCTTATTTATATTCTTATAATTATATGAATCTATATCGTTATTTCTATATTTACCTTTTTTATTCCCCTTTCACTATTTTTATTATCATTATGCAAAATTTAATGTTGTATGTATATAAAAAGATTGGATTTACCTTATTGTGTCTTCTTCAAATTTCAAGCATGGCAACAAGTTAACACTATTTGAATAGCATTATATCAACTTGTCAAATTTAGTGCAAACACTATTTTGTTATCATTATTTCAAATTCTATATTTTTACCCTCTTTGGACCTCACTTGCAAGATTTTGGATCATTTCAACTCAAAATTTCAGCTATAAATAGAAAGGGGCTTACCATCGGTTTCTACATCAATTAATAGCTATTTCTAGATATTTTTTTACAAATAAAATCGAATCTTGATGTGATTTGAGGTTTTTTGAGTTTGACGAAGTAAAAGGCGTCTGAGGTACTACTACTCTTGTTACATATATATCCATTTATCTTGGGAAAAAGTAATTAACATTTAAAATGCAGTGAGGAGTTAAATTTCTTAAAATAATACACAATTATAAACGACATGGTATCATTTATTTTTTTATTTTTCATTTTTCATTTTTAGTCTATTTTGATATAATTACTTGCTTGATGTCTTTGATATAGTAAAGTAGTTTATATTGAATGTACTTATAACATCATTACCATGTGACATTCTACTTTTTGATATTGAATAATAAGCCAAAATGAGTGGAGCGAGGGGCTTTAGAGGGAAAAAAGGGGGGGCGAGCTTTAATTGAAGTAGGGGCGGAGCTCCTCTCCTTACAGTCAAGTGGCTTTCACTCCTCATAGAGAGTTAGAAAGAAGAAAGAAATTACTACATGGAGACAAATTAAATTATACAATTTATTTATTTCACAAAGTTTAATAAGATCATATTACATAGGCAAATCAAATTCTTCCAAGAAGAGGCACCACTTACCAGAAGTCTTGGGTATCCGTGTGAGAGGGTCATATTAATTCTATATAAGATAAATTTGAACTAACCAGATCAGTAGATTGATATTTTGATACGTATGAAAGTAGATAGACAAATTTGTATTATGAAAATTTATAACCCAATTTGCCAGCATATTTTACAAATTCATTCATCTCATTATTATCAAATATATAGTCATTATTATCAAATATATGGTTATCAGGGCGATATTTACACAACCAAGTTTTGTAGATAGTTATCGCTTTTATAAACTCCTTCCATGCCATCATTCCATTTTTGTTTTGGCACTCGTTTAGAAGACGTTGTAGCTCCTTCACCTTATCCTTCACCTCCTTTAGAAGACGTTCTAGCTCCTTCTGCTTCTCCTTCTCCTCCTTTAGAAGACGTTTTAACTCTAGCTCCTTCTCCTCCTCCTCCTCCTCCTCCTCCTCCTCCTCCTCCTCCTCCTCCTGGATTGTGATTTTTCGAATATATATTTTAGATCCTCCTTGATGTTTTTGTTCTCAATAAGAATCATTTTGATATTATGATTGCTATATGTTTGTTTTGAGATGATTTGTGTTAAAATCTAATGAGAGGCTTTCTTTTTTTTATAGTGGTAAATAATGTTCGGAAATAGTCGATTATGTTGTATTCAAGATTTGGATTCTTAATCTAGTAATAAAATAGAGTAAAGGATTCATCTTGATATATCAAAATAATAATAGAATCTAATTCTTGTTTTGGGTAACTTTTTACTTACAAGTTGCATTGCAATTTGCATCTTTATCACATATATATAAAGAGCAAATACTTCAATTAGTATTTTATCCGTTTAAAAAAGAATACTTTATTTTTTTTTACAACATTTTAACTTTAACTTTCCACGTGACGTGTTAAGACCACAAGATTAAAGGATATTTTGGTATATTTAACATAACTTTAATTTAGAACCACAATATTAAAAAATCCTTTCTTTTCTTAAACTCCTTTTCAAATTAAACTCCTTTTCAAGTTAAACTAGACCATTCTTTTTAGTTTTTAAAACGAAGAGAGTACTATTTTATAAGGATCTAAAAGGTGCAAGTTGTGTGAAATATGCTTTAATTACGTCTAATCTAGTTCGTTTTGGAGAGTCAAATTTATCAAACCAAAACTAAAAAATGCTAGTTTAGATGGCTAAAGTTTGTCTTAATTTATAATTTATATATTGATGTTTGACTGAACACTAATTTTACAAAAAAAAAATATATCTTTTAAAAAAACCTGATCCTTATTGTTTTTCCTTTTTACTCTTGCAATCTTTTCGAGAGATTCTAATTTATCTAATATTTATCAGAAATTTTCGAGAGAAATAGTTTTTTAGGCCTTCACAAAGAAAATTCGTTTTTGTCCTAATTTTTTCAAGGATCTTCATTTTTTTAAGACCCAAAAAAAGAGAGATCATTTTCTTATATTCAAATTCAAATTGTAATTAGTCAAAAGATTTTATTTCTCCAAATTTTGTAACTCTTATGGTTACACAAATATTATGACATGTTTAAAACTACAAATTTCAAAAGTTATTATTTTTCTTACAACTCTATTCCTGGTTAAATAAATTCCCATGAACTAAAACAGAAGGAGCACACATGTCCATCTCTATCTTCAATAGTTATTAATATATATATATTTTTAAATCTTTACATAAAATGCATACAAATGTTGAACACATTATTACCAAAGGAATTCAAATTTACATGAGAAAATGAAAGGATACTTGCGTTATTCTCGTTATATATTATTACAAAGGCAGAACAAATTATGTATATTATTAGTATATATACCTTGAATACAAAGGCGGAACAAATTATGTATATTATTAGTATATATACCTTGAAAAACGATCATATATTTCATGTACTCGAAGAACGTCCGAGACTAGCTCCCATGGGAGGAATAGACATCAGTTACGTTTCCAGTTTCCACCATCATCACCAGCTTCAAATTCGTCATCATCACTAACTTTTTGTTCCTGGAAAAAGAGATTGTTAGTCGTTTCTTCCAACCGAGGTTGGTTATATAAGGAACCGTTAGGTCATTTCTTCTCCTAGTTGTTCTCTTCCGTGATCACTTCTTCAATCGACGGACAGCTTCATTTTTGTAGTTCCTCAGTTTACCACACTCGAGTACTTCCAATATTTCAAGCCTATCGGAAGTTGGTGAGAGCATAAAGTTAAAAGTAGTTATGCTATCAGCGCCAACGAGATCTATCTGTTCCAGGCTCGGACAAATAGAAAAAACCGAACAATATCTCATCCTATATCAAAGATGACATGAAGTGAAGAGCTAATTCAAAATGCTCTTCCTTGTCATCAAGGCAAGCTACTCTCAAGTCTTCAAGTTCCAACGAACTCCTCAAACAGGCAAGTAAAGATATTGTTGACAATCACAATGATTTACATGTAATCATTGAGCTTGGGGAACATAATATTTTGTTGACGGTGGATCTTCAACAAATGTGTTAAAGAGGATCACAACCATCTAGGTGGAGATCTTTCGAGTCCTAAAATCCATCAGTAACAACCCGAGTGGCACATTCTATAAGCCATTTCCGCTTAGAAGTACACGTACATTGTTTCTCTACAGGCAGCAAATCCAATCACCCAAATGAGGTGGTCTCAATGACCTAGAGATCCATTATCCTTTCATATACATTCATTGGCAAAGACACAGGATAAATACACCTTGGTTTACTTTTAAAGCGTATCATGTTAACTTGGAACAAAGGCCCAAGTTACTGTGAATCACATCTCCAAAACATCTGATTGATATTGGAGTAGTCAATTATGATTAGAATTTCAGTTGTACTTTACAATATATAGTTCCTTCAATGAAACTAGTCTTGATAAGACCCTCCTCAAATTGTTGGTGCGTCATTCCAAAACTCGAACGTATCATTCCAAAATTCTTAACATATTAGATTGGTCAATTTTCCTATCTTCTCTATAACACAATCTTTTGATGTTGAGATTTTCTAAAGTGTTTCACCAATAATCTTTGAAACAATTGACATGTGACTGTATTGTTCGTAATAAGTTCTTTTCAAAAACTCTTCCAAGTTCTCAATGTGATTTAACACAAAATCATGCTTGTCACATATGAGATGATCATGTTAGGTGAAACTTACCGATAAGCATAACAAGAAACCATCTTCCACTTTCTAACAGATAATACACCTTATCAAATATTATTATTTTGCTCGAACAAGGAACAAAGCAAAAAGAGGTATCTGGTTTCCTTACCTTCCAAAAAATCATAGCATCTCGCCTATGAAATTTGTGATGAATTCAGTACTCGTGCAATCAGCCGAACCGTTGCATTACTCTGAAACATCTTTTGCTATGCGAGGAAGAGAATGATGATCAATCGAATTATCGGTTTTCAGCCCAAAGAAAATCCAAACTTGTTTTTCAGATAACGTTCCAACTTGAACCTACTAACAAATATTGCGAACTCACATTAACGATGTGACTTTGCATCAATATATGAATTCGCTGCATTCGAAATTTCATTCTGAATTTTTTTCAAGTCCGAATCCTATGTAACTGTTAACACAACAACATCATTGAACAACCTTCCATCGCTTTTCTTTCCTACTCCCTCCATACCACACATATGTCGATATTATAAAAACTCTCATTTCTCAAAGATTCCATTACCTCTTCATCTTTAGCTCCAATTCCAACATTTGAGCTGAAATTAACATAATCTTTGCCTTCGGTTAGGAATTGAAGCACATTCACTGCAATTTTCTCAGCTCTTCTGCTCAGCAAGCAACTGTTAGATCTACAAAATTGCAGATCCATGCGGCGATATGAATTTGAGAAAACCCTAAAAGGGTGAAGACAAAGGAGAAAAAGTTATCATTTCATTGTGTAATAAATTGGTGTGTACATCTGTGTATTTTGAGAGACTTCAGTGGCCGTAGCTACATTTAAATAGAAAAATGGAAGTATAAATGGGCGGGCCTTCTTTAGCATCTGAAAAAATGGGCCGATTTGGATGAAAGAAAAGAAGTGCACATGATGGAATATATCTCAGGCCTTCTGCGTAAGCAATTAAGTTATTTTATATACATTATGAAATAATTTATTTCTAATAAAATCTAGCATATGTTTGGATATATGATTTGGGGATATGGTTTCATATTTCAAATTATGATTTTATCTAAAAAATAGTATATAAAATTTGATATATAAATTTATATTTCGTAAAGAAAAGATGAGAAAGTGATACCGAAGAGAATAACTCAGGCACCGGCTACACCATCAACTTAATTATGTTGGGTAAGTAAAGATGTCAATTTGTCTTCACAAACCTGAGAAACTTCCCTTTAAGCTGATCACTCTGGTCACTTTTTTAAAAAATAAAAATAAATAATAACCTCACAGTGGGCGTGAGGAATTATCATACCATTTAAGAAGATTATATTAAAGAAAAAAATGTATATAATAATAAACTATTAATTTAAATTAAATATTATAAATATATTTTGATTTAATTGTACCCTATAATAAAGTATTGCTATTTTCACCACTCTCCTTGGTGGAATCTCGCTCGCTCACCTCTCTTTTTTTATACAAATACAAATGTATAAATTGTGTTTGTGTTTGTATAAAGCGAGAGGAAATTGTATAAATACATATATTTTCGTTCCCCTCTCTCCCCTCTCCAAGATCTCGCTCGCCACCCTCGCCTCTTTCGCTTATACAAATAGAAACGAAATGTATAAATTGTGTGTATGTTTGTATAAAGCGAAAGAAAATTGTATATACAAATGCAAATATATATATCTTCGTCAAATACATTTATAATTATACAATACAAATATTCCTTGCTCAGTTTTCTTTTGTCTTTCTCTATTTCTCATTTTATACATACACAGATTATACAACTGATCTTTTGTATACAATTGTTTTCTTTTGTATATGTATAGCGAAGTATATAACTGCTTTCTTTGTATATGTATAATGTATTATACAACTATTTTTTTGTATATGTATAGCGAAATATACATATTTATATGGAAAATTTACATGAATTGGTACATTTTAATAAATAATTACTGATTTTAGCAATACTTTTTATTTATTATCATTTATAACAATACTATGTTAAATCTGCAATATGTATCAAAAGTGAATTATGTATGCAATATATATGAATTATATATGAATTATAATTGTTTTTAAAAATATATTATGTTTGTTTGGTAAAAATTTGATATACTGTATTATAAGTGTATTAAAATGTGTGATAAATGAATTATCTATCATTAAAAATTGTATTATATGTGAATAAAATATTATTCTTTGTAATATGAATTAAACTTGTATTATAAATGAATTAAAAGTGTCAAGTGAAAAAGAAATATTATTGCTATAACTTGTAAATATTTTTTTATTATAGTATATTTATGTAAATTTCCCTATTTATATTTGCTATAGAGCGCAATTTTACAAACTTTATTATAATATACAAATATAAATTTTCTATTTGCTATATGTGAAAGTTATCCTACATTAAAACATAACTAATTGCTACTATTATTAACTAAGGAATTTTTATAAAATTATACTTATACAATTAAAAAAATATATTATAAATTCTAACTAAAATACCTGGGAATTCTATGCCAAACCTATTGAAATGTGTTTGTCCTTATTACACCACAACTTCAAGTATGCCGTTTGTACAACAATGCTCCCCCACATTCATTGTCTTTATCCTACGTGTCATTGTCATAGTTATTATCGAACCACAGATCTTAATAAATATCATAATATATATTAAAAAGAATATCATAATTTGGACCCACTCTTAAAGTACACATCTCGTTTACATCGATCTGGTAAACACTAGTACACCTAACAATATTTGTATGGATCTCTTGTCTGTTTAAAATCTTTCATATTATTTTAAGTTTACATGTTTTTTTCACGTTTGTTTATAGAGATTCGCGATTAGATTAATGTGAAATATGAATTTACAAGTGATACTTTATTTGGATCATTATTATTCATTATTTCATACTCTATTGTATTATACTCTATTATATTGTATGGTAGATACAATGTTTGGCTAAACTGTATTGTTTGTTATTGTCTAATAATATTTCAATTGTTTGGTTTGATTGTATCGTACTATATTGTAATTTATAAGTTTACTAAAATATCCTTAATTATTCTAGGGTATGGGGTTTGACTAGATTTAAATAATTAAGGTAAAGGATAAAATAATATTTTGAAATATTATATAACGATATAATTGGAAAAAAAAATTAAGTAACAATGAGAACACACCAAATTGGTTGTTCCTTAAAATAGAAATTTTCATTATTACGTAATAACAAAATTTAACAATATAATATATTTTAAATAACTATCAAATCAAATGTTATAAATATAGTAATAATACAATATAGTATAATAAATAACAATGATTCGTGTAAAAGAGAACGGAAAAAATATATAAACAATCAGGGGAGTGTGAAATAAACGTGCGGTGTATGGAAGGAGGGGGTGGGGACGAGTTATACAGTTTTAAGTAGGGCAGAGAAAATAGAAAAAATGAATCTTAGTCACAACTATCTCTATTTACTCTGAGCCGCTTCTCTTTGGTATTCACGTTTCTTTCACCTCATTTCACCACACAAAAACAAAACACACACAAAACACTTTGCTCCATTTTCTTCTTGTTTTTTTTCTTCTCAGCTATCATCTCTTCATCTCTTCTGTTACTACTTTAATGGCGGCACTGAATTTGCATACAGGAGGACTACACGCCGCATTGAAATCCGACGTGGCGGCTAAATCAGCTGCGTCGTTGGATCGGCTTTCATCGGCGAAGAATATCGGTGATTTGTTCTTCTCCGATTCAAGTTTCCACCGGAAACGAGTGAACGGTTTGAGTCAAATCGTGGCTGTTAAATCACCTGACCATATTCGTGGTGCTAATAACAATATTCATGCTAGTTATGATGATGATAACAGTAATTTCAATGTTCCTCTTACGTCATCTGTAAGTCAATTGATGTTCAACCTTTTAAAAGTTTGAATCTCGACATTTCAACTTTTGTTATATAAATTGGAATGGAATGGAGTATATATTTATTGATGTACCTGCCTGTTCCTGTTTATTTATGTATCTGTTATTTCACCTCGTTATTAAATATTGATTAATGACCTGACCTGTGGTTTTTACGTTTTCATTTGTTAAAGTTTGAGTTTTGCATAGAGAAAGTGCAATTAAAAAGAGCTTATTTATGCATGAAGCGCTCTCAGGCTAGTGCAGGACAGGATCGGGTTCATGGACGAAAAATTATATTATTTGGTATATGGTTAAAATTATTATTTTTTATGTATAAATAGTAGATGATGAACTCCTTTTAGGCCAGTTGTGTGTTTACTTTTTCAGATTTTGAACTTAGTGAAAATTTTGGATCTGCCTCTTATGCAACATTTATCTTGCAAGCCTCCTACTGTTGATTCAAGGCTTGCCGTATGAACAAAGTGCATTAGATGTGGAAGTATATGAATTTTAATTGGCGAGCATGACATTTATTCTTTGAGAAAATGCATCCCCTGTATATTACTCAAACTAACTTTTAAGTAAATGGAAGGATGTGAATACATCTGGATTTTCTGGCAATTGATGCTTGTTTTAGTAAGCTCTGTCCGCCTATTTATTGCACACGTGTTTCATTCATTATTAGTGGTCCTATGTTTGTGATTTTTGGATATCCTAGGAACATATGAAAACGAGAGCAAGCAAATTCAAACCGCCTCTTTCTAGTAAAGACTTGAATGCAATTGACACTTTGCACATGCCTATTCAAAGTTTTCACATTTAATAGATGTTTTCTATTTTGAGCAAACGGAAACTCATATTGATGTATTGTTTTTCGTTTATCAATATTCTCCCTTTTAGCCATTTGTTTTCTGTAAACAGCACATATTTTGAACATTCTAACGAGTCCTTTTTCTGAATAGCAACTTATGGTAATTTTCTCCCTTCTGTGGTTCAGTCCAGTCCTTACAGTCTGGGAAAAGAAAGTGTGTATCTGAACTCTCCAAGAAAAACCAAGATAGTTTGCACTATTGGTCCCTCTACAAGCTCAAAGGAGATGATCTGGAAATTGGCAGAAGCTGGGATGAATGTAGCACGTATGAATATGTCACACGGAGACCATGCATCACATCAGAAAACAATTGACCTTGTTAAAGAATACAATGCTCAATTTGAGAACAAGGTTATAGCAATAATGTTGGACACTAAGGTAATGCTTATTATTAGCTCTCTTGTTGCAAATATTAGTGTTGTTTAAAATATGATCACATAGTCTTATGCATCCGATGTGTGACCTAGTGGTCAATTAAGTGTCTGTAAGCCTTGAAAACCAGGGTTTAAATCTAAGCAGACATAAAAAAAACTAGGTGATTTTTCTCATCTGAGTAAACTTTGATAGGCAGAGTCACCTGATACCTGTGTTGGTGGGAAGTAACAGGCACCATGCGGAAAAAGTGAGGTGCACACAAGTTGGCCCGTACATCAATGTTCTAAAGAAAAAAATCAATATAGCATATGCCTTAATATTTTTCCGATTGGAGTGGGTTATTTGAGTCTAGCAAATTTTTGGTATTCAGTTTTCCTGTTAATTACCACTGCTGGGAGTGTCAATATCATAAGCAAATACATGTAGCTTTGGTGGCTTTTGAACCCATTGAGATGACCTAAGAATTTCACTATTTCGATTTTGCTAATCCTTGGAAACAAAGTGAGAAGGGTTGGGGTGGTGGTGGTAGTAAAGTAATCTAGATGAATAGACAAAACGACCCTTTCATATTATCAAACAAAGATTTGTGCTCCTTTCTCTTATAAACTAAACTTTAAGGCGCCTAGAGGCTAGATGGTAAAAACTGCTTTTCAAGTGATCAGTTTGGCATGTCGGGGGTTGATGGACAGGGTGACTGATTTCCTTAGTATTCTTTTTGTGTTCTACCAAAGTAAACAGAATGAACACTGAAAATCCTGTCCAATTCCCGTTCTTGTAGCTACCACTTATCACTAGCATCACCAAGAAATAGACTTGTAAGTTTGGGTATGTGGGACTGAAAAGCTGTTATACTGTTCATTTTGTCTTGGATTCACAAGTTCGCAAATGGGTGAGTCAATTTTTTTTTTCAACTGATATGAAGGTCGTGTTGGAACTGAGCAATCGACCAAAGAAATGAAAATTGAGATCCATCTTCTGTTACTAGATTGTCATCTTCAGTTGTAAAGAATTGCTAATGTCACATGTTGTTCTATAGACAAGTTAATGCATTCTGGATACTCATCCAGTTGTCAATTACAATGTGCATAACCATGTATTCTTTGTTATGCTTGATCTTTGTTCTATTATGAAGACTGTGCAACCTGTCACAGTAGTCTTCCATTTCCCATGTGCGATAGTTAATGTAATTTGTTTATTTATTGTTTTAATTTGTTTATAAGTTCTAGGAAAACTATACACTACGCTAACGAGCCCCTTCCTGTTAAATTCTTATGTTGCATATGATATATCTTGCAGGGACCTGAGGTGAGAAGTGGAGATGTGCCAAAACCCATACTCCTTAAGGAGGGTCAAGAATTCAACTTTACCATTAAAAGAGGAGTCAGCACAGAAGACACCGTTAGTGTAAATTATGACGATTTCATAAATGACGTGGAGTCGGGTGACACACTACTCGTTGACGGTAATTCATTTCTACTAATTCATTTTTTCTTGATAAACACTATTTCCTTAGCTGAAACATTGCTATAGCACAAACCATTTTTTTAAAAGACAAATCTGGGACTTGCTTCAGTACGAGAGGACTTAAAAAAACGACTGTGGGTTGAACGTGAGAGGCACGTATCTTGTCTAACAGTTCCTGTGAAATTCTGGAATTGTATTATGTAATTAAGTTTTTCTTGGTTTATTAACTAATTGGAGCACACAAAACTGGAATTCTGTTATCCAATTGTGAATTGTTCTTGCAAAGATTAATTATCATTTTGTTATTGTTTTGGAATGAGGTTGCATCTCAAGACAAAAAAAATCAATGCGTAGAGTGCTCTTTGGATCCAGATTTCTATTCCTGTCTCTTGGGAAAAAACCTTTTTATCCAGTAATCTCAATTACCTACTCTTCTTCATCCAGGTGGGATGATGTCATTAGTTGTGAAGTCAAAAACCAGCGATGTAGTGAAATGTGAAGTTATTGATGGGGGAGAACTGAAATCAAGACGGCATCTAAACGTAAGAGGAAAAAGTGCCACCCTACCTTCAATAACAGGTTTGTTCAATTTCTGGAACCCCACCTCCCAACAATATTTTACTTACTAATTTTTTACTAAGACTACACTTTAGCTTGATCTTTTTTTATAACTTGTACAGAGAAAGACTGGGATGATATTAAGTTTGGCGTGGACAATCAAGTTGACTTCTATGCTGTTTCCTTTGTGAAGGATGCAAAGGTGGTCCATGAATTGAAAGATTACCTTAAAAGTAAAGTTTCTACTACCTATTATGTTTTTTTTGGGATAAGGATCTCCTACATGTAACCTTGTCAAAGGCTTTCATAGTTGCATTCCTTCTTTTTTTCTGAACTTGGAAGAGCTACTTTGCAGGTTGTAATGCAGATATTCATGTTATTGTAAAGATTGAAAGTGCAGACTCCATCCCAAATCTCCACTCGATCTTAACTGCATCTGATGGGGTTAGTTCAGTGTGTTTAAAACGTTGCCTATATAATTAACTTCAGTACTCATACTATTTTTCCTATGTCAGTGTGTGACTGAGTGTGTTGGGTAAGGCTCCGTAATGAAAATGATATCAGTATTATTATTGTCTTCTTTCTATTTATCGAGTGAAGGATTATGCAGTGATAATGTTGGTGCAAAATAAAATTGATTTGATCTCTAATTTGCTTTTCTAAGTTATGTTATGCAACTGTTGATAGGCGATGGTGGCCCGTGGTGATCTTGGAGCTGAGCTTCCAATTGAGGAAGTCCCACTGCTGCAGGTAATCTCAATGCTGATGCATACAGCTACATTTCATGAGCCTTTTAATAGGTGTTATCAAGTGCACAGATGTTAGATCTTTATAATACCATCTCTTGCTAAAGAAGACGCATGTTCCGTCACGAATCACATTATCTTGGTTAAATCTGTGCTCTTTGGTCAATATGTTGAACAAAATATAACAAAATCATAGAAGGGAGGCGAGTAACCATTGAATATATTGATGTGGTATTACTGTTGATTTTCACAAGGTTAATGTTGTTATAATCCCATCGCAAGTTAACCAGAATGTTCAAAATACCCATAGGTCTATAATTAGATATATTTCTGTGGCAACTGAAATCTGAACAAGATTGTTTTATAATATCACTCAATTGCATAGATTTGGAATCAAATGCTCCTAGTAGTTCGGAAGGAGAAACGTAGCACTGATGCATATGAAAAATCTGCATGTTAGTCGATCTACTGAGCTTGGAGTTTCCTGTTTACCTTTGAACTATTTCTCCGTGTCAGTTTGTCTGCCTGTCTTTCCAATATACACAGCTGTGGTGCCCATTGAAACAAACCTGTCTGTTCATTCAGCCTTTTAACCCCCTGGTGCCTCGGCAGCAATAAAACCCCATTGCAAGTATAGAGAATTATCGTTCTTCAATACTCTTTTTCTCTTCTTTCATTCAGCATGGTTTACTTTCAAACTACATTTACACCTCTTTTCTGAACTGAATGTTGTGTGGTATTATCATACTCTTGTCAAAGATTAGTTACTTATCGTGAATTCTTGTCGCAAGGAAATGATTGTTCTTATACCTGATGTAAATTGGAATAACCCAACAGGGAAACGTTCACTAGTTTAGGAGGCCAAAGTTTCTATCTATCAACATAATCAATTTGATTCTCTTACTTAACACTTGAAAAGTAAGTGCTAGAATTACTGAAACGGGATTGACCACTGAACTGCATTCCTTCTGGCTACCGTCAATGATTTTTTCTTGTGGAGAAATTCCTTCCTCCCCAAACCCTTTTGTATCTTACTTTAGGAACTTAGAAACTGAGAAACTGTTATCACATGTTTACACAGGAAGACATTATTAGAAGGTGTCGGAGCATGCAAAAACCTGTAATCGTAGCCACCAACATGCTTGAAAGTATGATAGATCACCCAACCCCAACTAGGGCGGAAGTCTCGGACATCTCTATTGCAGTACGTGAAGGTGCTGATGCTATAATGCTTTCAGGGGAAACCGCTCATGGGAAGTAAGTTTTGTTCTAGACACAAACTATTCCAATTAGAATTCTCTTTCGATTGTGTTTTTTTGTTTGTTATATTTTTTGTTATTTAGTAAACTGGAATAGTTGATTTGTAAATAATCAACCATCTATTTCCACAAATGCATAGGTACCCGCTGAAGGCAGTTCACGTGATGCATGTTGTGGCATTAAGGACTGAGTCAAGCCTACAAAACAGCACTACTTCTCCAAGCCAATCTGTCGCCCATAAGGTATATGTGGTGTGCGGGTTATATGTATTGTAGTTTGTTAACTTCACGTTGCAATTACCCTTCTCTCGAAAAGAGTTATTGTATTATTGGATCTTTATCTATTTCTATTTCCTGTATTATACAACCAGGAAATCACGTTCAACTTTTATCGTTACGCAAAATGCTTATCTGTTTGATATATTTTGCAGGGCCATATGGGTGAAATGTTTGCCTTCCACTCTTCCACAATGGCTGATACCCTTAGCACTCCCATCATTGTCTTCACAAGAACTGGGTCCATGGCAATAATTCTAAGTCATAAGCGGCCTTCATCAACAATATTTGCTTTCACGAACAAGTAAGTTAATTAATATATTGGCTCATAGTTTGATCTACATATCAATCCATTTTTATTGATTGGCTAAAACGGGCTGAGCTAAAAAATGGACGGGTCAATGACTAGGGTCATGTTTTCACGGGCTAATGTTGCCACCTCTAGCAAGTGGCTTCTCCATCTCTCTCTATTTATCCATCTATCAAGATGTGTTTACGTATTTATTTATTGACATAGGACATGAATTTATCTTTTGTGCCAGTGAAAGGGTGAAGCAGCGTCTTGCTCTGTTTCATGGTGTTGTCCCTATATATATGGAGTTTTCAGAAGATGCAGAGGAGACCTTTTCTCGAGCTATCAAGCTTTTAGTGGTTAGCTTTTAAATGTGTTTTTTCCCTCGTCATTTCTTATTTGAGATTGTGGATGCTCCATCCAAACACAGCTAATTCTTCTGTTCCGTTGTATCCTGTAGAACAAAAGCTCGGTGAAGGATGGGCAATATGTCACTCTTGTCCAAAGTGGAGCACAACCTATCTGGCGTAGGCATTCTACTCACCACATACAAGTCCGTAAGGTCCAAAGTTGATATGTGTATTCGTATTCTTTGGTCGAAATCATGTTGAGTGGTAGACTTCTAGGATACAGTTTCTTATATACAGTTTCACATTTGATGAAATTGGAGAAATCTTCTTAAAAAGTTGCAATTTCGAGATGCACATGTATCTGTTTTGGCATTGTTTGTATCATTTTTGTATGAACTTTCAGCAAATCTGGGAATGGAAGCTTAAGATTTTGATAACTTTGTTTAGCCTTATTTTAAAATTTATCATTGTCACAATTCCATTTGGATATGTCATGGTACATCAGAAATCAGAATACACACGTGAAATTTCATTGAGTATGTTGTTGATCACGGGCAAAGCAAAACGGGAACTATTTAAAGGTTTTTGGAAACAGCTTCCTCTGTGCATGGGTCTACTGCATTCTCTTGATGGTAAGGTAAGGAATTTTGGGGGAAAAAAGGTGATTTCGATCGAAATAGAATCCCCCAAAACCAGGTGGGAGTATTAGGCTTGTTCTGCTTCGATAGAGGTAAGTAGAATAACGATAACTTGTATTAAAACGTAAATTTGTACAAAAGTTGAGGAGATATAGTTCATCCTCTTTATTTATTTTAATGAAGCAAATATGCCTAATAAAGTATGAGAAAGTTACATTAAACTTCACATTTATCATCTTCCTTTACTTGTTGATTCATTTCACCACTATGCTTTATACCCTTGTACCACTTGGCACAGGCTATGAAAGCAACTAAATCTAAGATTGTTAAGCCAGCTAAAAGAAAGTAAAACCTGTCTAAGTGACCTTCATTGAGGTTACCTGGGATCCATCCAGACATGTTATCAGTTGTAGAAATCTTCATCACAACGCTCACTAGTAAGCTACTCACGTAGTTTCCCAGTGATATTGATGTCATACACAATGCACTTCCGAAGCTCTTGAGACCCTCCGGTGCTTGCTCGTTGAAAAACTCCAGTTGACCTACGTACATGAACACTTCTGAAGCTCCTATCAAAGAGTATTGAGGAACTTGCCAAAAGATACTCAGTGAACTTGAGCCTTCACAATGTCTGCACTCTTTTTTCGCGTACTTTAGCCTGTAGCACTCCACAATTGCTGCTGAAAGCATTGCCATTACAGCTATTACTAGTCCAATACACATTCGTTGAAGCTGAGTTATCCCTTGACCCTCACCCTTGATCTTTTTAATGTTTTTGATTATAGGATCAAGGACTCGACGATACAGGAATATGAATGCTGCTACACTTATAATGTCGAAGGTAGACATACTAGCAGCAGGAATCCTGAAGTTCCCGATGCTAGTTTTCATGGCGTCTCCTTGCTCAACAAAGATTGACGCCATCTGAGTAAACACTACTGAGTAAACTATAGTACATAGCCAAATTGGCAATAGCCTTAAAATGCACTTAACCTCTTCAACTTGTGAAACAGGGCAGAGGAGCCATTGGTTGCGATTACTCTGCTTCTCGTTGTCCTGTTCTTTGGATGTAATCAGGGCCGCTCTATCCAAGAATCTACGTTTTTAAACAACTACTTATTAGAACGGGGTTAAATACACAACACAGACACAAGTTCTTTGAAACATTAGTGTTTTGTTACTCACCTGAAACCATGAGTATGTAGCATTTTTCTATCGCTCTCATCATCGCCTTCATATAACTCGTCTTCATTCTCTGGTGTCTCTACACTCCATTTCTTCGATGCAGCGACTATAACCTGAGAGAACCTGATTATAGGATTGCCACAAGACCTGAAGTGTCTATACTTCGCGGTGCCTCCAAGAAAGAGAACCAAACCAGCAAAAGCAGACGCAGCAGACGCCCAAAAACCAAGAGCCCATTTGCCTTCATCCTCAAAGTAGTCTAAAACAGTGTTGGAGAAAAGAGAACCAAGGTTTAGGGCTAGGTAGAAGTAGCTGAAGAAGGCTAGTTTCGATTGTTTCTCCCTAGGATCACGTGCATCGAACTGATCAGCTCCAAAGGTAGCAATGTTAGGTTGGTAGCCTCCGTATCCGAGAGCAATCATGTACACAGAGACATAGAATAGACTGATCTCCATGCTTGAATGCTCTCCACATAGAACTTCTCGTTCTCCACAACCTTCCGGTTTGAGCAAGTAACGTTGTGTCGTCAGTGATAATAGTACTAATCCCTGTTAAACAAGTAATTGATGCATTAATTACTAGTTACTTCCAAGAATTCAAGATCATATTGAACAACATATCCAGTGTAATTCCACAAGTGGGGTCTGAGAAGGGTAGACTGTACGAGACCTTGCACCTAACTCATACAAATAGAGAGGTTGTTTTTGATACATATAAAGCATTACTAAACACTACTAATATACCAAGTATGGCAAGTAAATGGTTACTTACAGTTACATAGATGACTTGAAAAATGGCACAACTTTTGAATCTTCCCCAGTAAGAGTCACTAAGAAACGCGCCAAGAAGAGAGAAAATGTAGACAGTGCCCGTCCATATGCTCACATTATTCGCAGCTTCAGCATTGTTTTGTTGCAGCACTCTTGTTAGGAACAACACCAAATTCACTCCAACACCAAAAAACGCGAGAGTAGCTAAACCTTGATTCACTGGATAAAATCACAGAGGAAATAACATTATAGTTGAATCAATCGACTTAGGATTTATCGGTGTTACATAGTGGCTGACTAGTTAAGTTGATCAATCAAGGTTAAGACAGATTCGTCTATTAGATAGTTGAATTAGTACATTTCGTCATGTGGATGTTACATTCCACTAAATAGTGGGATTTAACATGGTTATAACTAGGTAAATCAATCGATCAAGCCTGAGACATAGTTAGGGGTATGTAACATCCGCATGAATTAGCATGATTAACTAGGTAAATCTATCGATCAAGTACGAGTCACACTTGTGAAAATGTGGAGAATTTTCAACTATATACTCTCAAGTAAGATAAACCACAAATTGTGGCAAAATATTTAATATAGTACTAGGTTTGATAATTAGGTAAGTAACAACAAATATTTCATTTATCTCTCTTCCAATTAATTTATTGTCAACATGCTTTACTTTCTTAGATTAGTGGTTAATATTAGTGATAAT
This sequence comes from Solanum lycopersicoides, assembly GCA_022817965.1. Taxonomy (NCBI): domain Eukaryota; kingdom Viridiplantae; phylum Streptophyta; class Magnoliopsida; order Solanales; family Solanaceae; genus Solanum; species Solanum lycopersicoides. The sequence continues at coordinate 81,963,618 of CM040625.1, read as the reverse complement.
TGTACACCTAAAAAAGTACTTAACCATGACATTGACAAGTAAGTGATATTCCTACCACATTTGAATCATTCACTATGGAAGGTGTCTTTGAAATAAAAGGTGCTACCTCCCTTTGTCCAATTTTACTTATCCAGTATTTATTATATCGCTATTTAAATGTAATAAATATAATGTTTAGGAAAATGACTATATTCAGTTATATAGGTTAAATTAGAAGCTAAGTGATAAAATTATCTCTTGATTAGAAACGAAGTGATAAATTATAATATTTCAATCTAAACAAGAAAAAATGAACATTCATTTTTAGTATATTTGACAAGTAAAAGTGAACATAAGGAGTAATATTTTGGTTCCTTTTCTATTTTTCCCTAGTTAAATCAAGTAAGTACATATGGAATCACTCAAATGTCAAAACTTGCCAACACTATGGCCTAATACCAACTTGCCAACATGATATGCCCTAATGTCAAAATTTACCACCACTATGCCTTTTTTTCGCAATTTTCGATGCCCAAAGTACTATAATCATTAACTATTTTATGCGATAGATAGATTTTATGTTTGACCAAAATTTCAAGTATTCCTTAAGACATGTTAGGCGTATATCACCCAATAGTATTAATAAATATTGTTATCGACCCTTACCCTCCTTCCCTTATACTAGCAACAGTCATGCTCTGCCACTCTCTTGTATTGATGCATACTAAGTTATAATATATTACTATCCTTTTGTACCAACAAAAAATCAAGACACGTAAAAAATTTCATTCTGAAATTATCACTACGCTCTCAATAAAAGGCAATGTGTATATGACCAATGACTAATCACATAGAACATGATACGAACACGGCTTATTTACTGATACATCTTTATATATATCTTGAATACGTCATTCTTCTGCGCACTATACGCCAATGATAAGAACACTTCCATTTATTGATACGTTTTTCAATGTTTAATACGCTATCCTTCTATGTACTAGTTCAACAACCAAACAAAAGAAGTTACAATAAAGAACATCGATATTCATTAATACGCCTTTCAGTTTTTAACACGCCATCCTTCTACGTACTAATCCAACAACCAATGAGAAAATGTTATAAGAACACCGATATTCATTATTGATACACCTTTCAGTTTTAACACGCCATCCTTCCACGTACTAATCCAACAACCAATCAGAAAATAATATAAAAACACTTCATTTTCATTGATACACATTTCAATATTCAATACGCCATACTTCTACGTACTAGTCCAACGACCAATCAAAAAGCCATATAAGGACACTTATATTCATTGATACTTTCAATTTTTAATATGTCATCATTCTAATAGGTCAATTAATGCATGCATGTTTAGCGCTAAAATTAAGTTTAGTTTAATACTCATATAAACTTATAATTATCTTACATCCCTAATAATCATGTTTCTAGTAATTATATATGTAAAACACAAATTATATTTTAGAAAAAAAAAATAGGATAAGCAAAAATCCAGATCAATTATGGGGCCACCAAGAACAATTTCTTTTTTCATTATATGACGTGGCACCCATATTTGTATGAATATATTTTACGTGTCAAAAATGTATTTTCTATTACTGCATGGTTTTAATTTGTCATCACCCCCTACCCCACCCCCACCCCTTCCACTTTTGTCTCTTGTTTTTTTCCACTGAAATTTTGCTATTACTGCCAAAAAATCTCATCACAAAAGTACATAAATTAAAGACTGGAAGTTCCTTCTTTAAACTCTCAACCCCCCACCCCACCCCACCCCACCCACAAGTTTTATATACATACAAATTTCATGTGCGTATGTATATAAGTAGAGCTGTCAATATGAGTGAATATATTCTGACACATGTCCTTAATATTTAGCTTGTAAAACTAGTCTTTTCTCTTATAACTCTTTGGCATTTTCCCATATGATAGCTGGCTCCATTTATTACTCAACTCTCACCATTTCCCATAGTTATCATCTTTTTCTTTTATTTAATACTAAAAATAGAAAAAGTAAAAAAAAATAGAAAGGAAATGTTGTTTTGAAGAAGTTAGAAAACTCAAGGATAACTTCAAAGAATTTGTTGTATTTAGACATGTATTTTTATTTAGTATAATTTTATTATTGAAATCTGAAAAAGATAGAATATATGCTAGTAATATTTTAAAAGGTTATTTTTATAGGTAAAAATTAGTGAAATCAAGTGTTCAAATTTGTAAAACTCTTCCACAAAATCTAACCAAAAAAAATTAGTCTAATGTATTATATTTTTTTTATTAAAAAAAAAGATTTTTTTTTTATGTCTTAGCCACCTTTTCCACACAGCAAGTCAAAAACAAAGAAAAAAAAGAAAAAGTCAGTCATGAAGTCAGAGAATTTAATACCATATATATATAGACTATGACATATCTTAACACTTATTTTAATGTGGGGAAAAAAACTATACTATATAAAAAAAGAAAAGATAAGTACAATGTAATATCAGTTTTTTTTTTTTTTTGCTTTTTTCAAGGAAAAAATATTTTTTAAAAAAACAAAAAAACACTTACATAGAAGCATAAATCCAGCTAGCCATTTTCCAGTTTTTGCTTTGTTTGCAGGCATTCCATAAAAATCAACAGTTCCATCATTAGTACAATCTTCTTCTTTTCCTTTCACCTTCACCTATTCATCATCATCAAGATTTCATTTCCAACAAAAAAAAATTAAAATTAAAAAAATTCACATTTTTTTTAGTGAATAAATACTATAACTAAGTGATCATTCTCTTTTTACTTTCTTGAATTTTTTTTTTTTAAAAAAAATGTGTTCCCTTTGCATGAGAAGATTATAAAGATATGTGATTTTCTCTAGAACTCAATATAGGTAAATGGTTGGCACTAAGAATAAAGAAGAGGGAGCTAATTAAATTCATGATTTTTATAACTAATTAATTAATGATCATTACAAGAATTTAAAAAAAAAAATTAAATTATATACCTCTTTAGAGAGTTCCAAGCAAGCCATTGATGATAATTATGATGACTCCAAAAAAATAAAAATTAATAAGTTGAAAGAGGAGATGTTTGATAGTGGAAATGAAGAGAGAAAGTAAGTTGTTTGAGAGTATGGATAAAAGTGAGTGACACACATTTGTATTTATAGAGGTTTGAGGCACTTACTGTCTCTAACGGTGGAGATTAACTTGTGGTAGAAAAATAAGTCATAGAGACCTAGTTAATAATTAAGTAAATTAAAATGTGTTTGATATATTTTATCGTTTAAGTTTTTTTTATGAAATAATCACATATTTTAGTATAATATAATATGATATTAGAGTATGAATTATTTCAATTTTTATTTTTTGGTGTTGGATTTATTATATTAAATTGTCTATGCACCAGATATATAGACTCGGATTGAATCTGTGGGATTTAAAGAGTCCCAAATTGGCCCATTTAAGAATGGGTGATTTTTTAAATATTTTATGACATGAAAGGCGGTGACGCTACCTTTTGAGTTTGAGTTAAGCATAAGATTCTTTTTAAGTTATATGTATATACTCACATTATATCAATTTAGCTAGTTAATTATCAAATTATTATTATTTATCAAATAAAATTAATTGTAATTATATTATGTACTATCAATAAGTGGTCTCATCATTATATAAGTATTTAATTAATCTATATTGTATAGGATTTAAACTCTTTTCAAGATATTGTTTAGGACCTATTTAAAAAGGCTTTTTTTTTTAATATATATATAATATAATTTTTTAACGAAAAGTATTCAATTGATTACACCAAGTTGGGTTTGGGGTTTGGGGGGGGGGGTTGAGCTTAATTTTCTGTATGATATTTGAATACTATACATGACACCTAATATTTTAGGGTCCCTTTCTATATCCCTCTTGTCTTTCAAATGGTTGCTTTGATTTTGACATATGAAACATTCACTCATTTCTATAATAAAATAGTATGTTTTAATTTGTTGAAAGACTTCGACTACCTTAGTTTAAAAGTGGACTATTCTTTAATATCGACTCTTTATTTTAATTATATAAATTAAGCATCATGTGCATAATTAGTGTTTTCTTATTCCTTTTATACGCTTTGAATTATTGGTTTTCATTTTACTAATTATATATCTAAGATCTTAAAAGTTAATTGGTTTTCATTTCACTAATTATATGAAAGAAATTGAATATTTCATTAAAGATTAATCGATTTTTTAAGGCAATGATTAAAATAGCTTAGGGTCTATCTTTACAAATTACTCAACGGGCTAATGAATAATTTGGGGAGAAATTAGACTTATTAAGTAGGACAACACTTATTTCTGTCCATCTTTTCTTGTTCAGTATTAACTTGACAGTTTTTTTAAAAAATCAATAAATGAAATGATAATTTTATTATATCACCCTACCGATATCATGAATATGATAATTTGGGAGATGCTTTAATTTGAAGAAATGACTATAATTTAATGATACAATGTAAAAGGAAAACGCTAAATTATATCTTAATTTTTTAAATTAGATTATGTAAGAAGCTATCTCCCTAGGCAATATTTTATGTATATACATATATATATATATGAATATTCATTAGATTGATGAAAAGTTTTTTGTAAGAATAATATTATCTTTGCATATACTATATAAAATACGAAACAACATCGTAATTTTATATATTCTTTATCTAATAGAGCTAATTATGCACATACATAATTTTTATTCTTAAAATGATTCGAACAATCTTCTTGAAAGAGTTTCAATTTGGTGAAGAGAATAAGAAGTTGATTCTAGCAATTGATAATTGAAGTATATATTTTCTTGGAATAATTAAGCTATTATTAATGACTTTTAACTTCTCTAGATTTGCAGCATCTTCAACTTTGGGGCTCAATTATGTTGGAGATGGATTAGATTCCAATTAAAAAAAAATTGATTATTCATTTCACTTGAAAAAATAACAACATATTCATTAAAAGTAATTCTTTGTTTTAAATTGTGGCCTCATTCTAAAAAATGGTGCAATAACAATACTTTCTGGCCATCATCATAATTCTGAGATTGATATGAGAAAAACTAAGTAAATGAGTTATAAAATTTATAATAGTTACATGTTTATATATATCCAAATTTAAATAATTGAAAGAAATTCTTTTTTCTCTCATAAATAGTTACAGTTCATACCTTTTTTATTAATGTTGATAATTTTCGCTCAACTGATATTAAATTAGTATTGTATTGGCAATTAAAGTATCTTACTGTTAAGGAAGAAGTTCAGAAACAAAGAGTGTTTCTTAAAAATGTTAGAACTGGACTCGTAATTGCAGATCTGTTAACAAATGGCATACAATCAAAGACATTTTAAGAACATTTTTAAAGAATGAGTGTTGATTGTACTTATGATTGATACATTTATGATGTTTTACACTCTGAGCTCAATTATGTGTTTCTGATATATATTATTGAATATCTTGTTTCTCATAATGGTGTACATATTATTGTTTTGAGATATTATAAGATAAGTCTCCATGAGACATTATTGTGAACCGTGATATTATATGTTTTTATAGCTTATGTACCTAGTGTGATAAGTTTCTAATGTAGTAGTATATAGAAGGAAGTATGTAGCTTAAGATTTATGCACAACTACCATAACTCGCATTAGTAGTTTGTTGTATTGTGCTATGCATGATGAACATTAGACGAGATCTATTAATTGTATGCACAATTAATGTTTATTAAATATTAATGTTATATAATTATTGGGCCAAGTGGGAGAATGTAAGAATTATTATTGATTATTTCTTACTTATGGCTCAAGTTTACTTGTAGTCCAAGTAATACCATAAATAATATTTAATAAAGAATAGATCTCGTCTATACATTGGTTACTTGATGGACGTACCAGATTAACTCATAATCTCTATAAATTGGTTCTCCCTCCAACCATTAAGGTTACCACATATTCTCTACATTAATTCCATTGCTGACGGTTATGGTAACATAAAGTTAGGGCAAAGAGGTAGAAACCAATTTAGGACTAACGCTTCCACTTCTCTAATCAGGTATGTATTCTTAACAATCTCTATGTAAGATTATCGTATTAAAGATCCTAATATTATGTGTTAAAGTATTTCATCTAACATTTTGACTTATAGAAGTCAATACAAATGGGCACAAATTTTTTAAGCATGATAATTTATTTAATAGGGCTTTTCTTCAACACACTGAAGAAGATTAAAAAAAAAAACAAATAAATAAACAAGATTTACATAGGGAGGAACATTCATATAGGCTTGTTTTGTATTTTCATGTAGCCTTTTGATTTTGATTGCATTTAGTAAGGGCGTGATCGGTGTGGAGAAAATATTTTTTTATGCTTGATTAATAAAATCAAATTTTATTTCTTTTTTAAGAATTATAATTCTTTAAAAATGAGGAAAATGATGTTAAAACGGTAAAAGTAGGAAATTTAGGTGTAACAAGATGAAAAATTCTTTGGCTAAGGCATATTGTTCTTTTTTCATAACACAAAATGATTCTTTAAATTTACAATGAATCAAGGTATTTTGTATTTTTAGTGTGGAAGAGAAAATATATTATCCCCAAATTTATATATATCACTAGCTTGGTAAATAAATTGGAAAACAAGAATAAGAAATTGGCTAAATAATGAATAAGCAATTGATGAAAAGAATAATTTCATACTTTTTTTCTTTTTCAACCTTTTTTTCTATATTTTTAATGTTCTTTTCTTGTAGATTATGCGTATCAACAGCCATGCAAAGGAATAAAATTTGATGCCAATCAATTAGCATATTTAAATTCTTCCTGCTTCATTTTTCTGTTACAATTTTTTTTTTGTCACGCTTATATTGTAAATATATAGTTTTTACGAATAATTCAATCATATCCATAAAAATTAGACTTAACTCGATCGTACGTATAAAGAATCATTTACTTATATAAGATATTTATTATCCAAACATATATTAACTAGATAATATATGTGTTAAAAATATCAAAAATTAACCGATAAAAATATAAAATAAGACGGGCCAAATTTAGACACGTTGGCCTAAGGGCTAAGTATGTATCACTGGCGGGTTACTTTGAGCTTCCTTTAAAAGGGTGATTTACAAAAATAATCTTGAATGTAGGGGACGGGTCTTAAATTATTTATCTCGCTTTTTTCATGGATAAAACTTTAACGTTAATAAATTTTGTCTTTTAACCTTGAAGGCATGAGGGTCAAAAGTTGAGTACGAAGCCTAAACGGTAAAAATAATTGTCAAAAATTTCAAATGAATATATCAATTTCTTTCTTAATCAAAAGGACAAAATCGCTGATCTATCAATGATTTTGTCCGAACTTTTTTTACTTTTACAAGAAAATCGCTGCCCATGTAGCATTTTCATAAAAAAAATTAAAAATCGCTATCTAGGCATCAATTTTAGAGGAGAATTTTATTTTTACTTTTTTTTGGAAAATTGCTGCCTTTATGGAACTTTTTTTCTTCTTTTTTACAAATTTGGTGCCTTTAGTTGATTAATTATTTTTTAAAAATATTGCTATAATTTTATTTCTTAAAATCGTATTAAATGTTGGCGAACTCTTTTTTAAAAAATAAATTTTATGATTTAAAAATAATAATTGATAGTGATTTATTATTTTTTTTAAAAAAATCCACCAAAATTGCTACTTGGCAGTGATTCTTTTGTTTTAAAAAAAAATCAGCGATTTTCCGAAGAAAAAAAATTCAGAAAAATTGCAGTGATTTTTTAAAAAAAAATAATTTGGATTTTAAAAAAAAAATAAGTTCATTTAGTGAAATCTTTATCAACAATTGTAATGTAATTTTTATTTTGATCAAAATAAAAAAAAAAATTATCAATATTTAATATGATTTTTTTTAAAAAAAATTGGCAAAAAATTAAAAAAAAAAAACAAATTACTTTAATAGATGCCTTTCTTTAAAAAAGACACAAAAAATCTACAAAAATCGCTGTCAACATAGCCATTTTCTAAAAAAGAAATAATAACTCCCACTAAAATCGCTATCTACACAGCGATTTTCAAAAATAAAAAAAGTTTTTTTATAAAAACGCTTCTGTCGCAGCGATTTTAACTTGTTTTTTAAAAAAAATATGAACAAAATCACTGACAGGTCAACGATATTACCCTTTTTGTTAGAAAAGAAAGTGATGTATCTATTTAGAATATTTGACAATTTTTTTTTGCCCTTTAAGCTTCTGACTTGTCAAAAGTTCAACACTATCATTATTAAAAGGGCAACTTTCACATATAGCAAATAAAAAATTCATATTTGTATGTTATAGCAAAGTTTGCATAATTGCGCTCCATAGCAAACATATAACTGTATAATTCGCTATACATATACAATTATATGATTCTCTGGCCTAAATTGTATAATTCGCTGGCATCACCATACATATACAATTGTATAATTCACTGGCCTAAATTGTATAATTCGCTGCAATTGTATAATTCGCTGCAATTGTATAATTCGCTGGCAAATTTTGGCAAACGTTTGCTATGGAGCACAATTAAATCAAACCCTAGCTACTCCATTTATTTTAGGTTATTAGTTTGCTATTATATACAATTATCCCTTATTAGGGCAACTTTCACATATAGCAAATAAAAAATTCATATTTGTATGTTATAGCAAAGTTTGCATAATTGCGCTCCATAGCAAACATATAACTGTATAATTCGCTATACATATACAATTGTATGATTTCTGGCCTAAATTGTATAATTCGCTGGCATCACCATACATATACAATTGTATAATTCACTGGCCTAAATTGTATAATTCGCTGCAATTGTATAATTCGCTGCAATTGTATAATTCGCTGCAATTGTATAATTCGCTGGCAAATTTTGGCAAACGTTTGCTATGGAGCACAATTAAATCAAACCCTAGCTACTCCATTTATTTTAGGTTATTAATTTGCTATTATATACAATTATCCCTTTTTAAAATCATTGGATATAGCTTCCTTATTAAAATTACCCCTTTAAAATCCGGATCAATTTACGTTATATATCACGTCCAAATTGATTATTAAAACATAATTACTTCTCAACAAATTAAAATGATCTATCATAATATTACTCCATTCCCTCCCATAATTATAGGTAAAATATTTTCATGCGTTTAGTATAACTACAAATAAATACTTGAGAAGTATGTTGAAAATTAATAAAATAAATAAACATTAATATATATATATATATATATATCAAATGATTGAAACAAGAGCTAAAAATTGCATGTGATGGGGAACAAAAATGAGAGCTGGATGACATGTAATAGACAAAAATAAAAAAAGATTAAAAAAAGTAGTGAGCCAAATTTAAAGAACCAAAATACACAACGAATGTGCTACAATACATACAACGCTTTGTTTCTTAATCAGAAATTTTAGTTTTAACTTTCGAGCTTTGATTATGTAATATTTTTGATTAGAAGAGCTTTGTTTAAATGGATCTTACATAACATAATTTTAAATTAATTAAATTTTAATATTAATATCAGATACTATCAAGATAAAAAGGAAAAGAATATTATAAAGTATATATAGAGACTACATAATATCGTTATCAGATCATGATATTCAGATCAAATTTGGTGGTGACTCAGCTCGTGCACTCTTGATTGTCTAGATACCTAATTTTATTCTAACCATATGTAAGCAAATTAGTTTACTAGAGTCTATTTTTCTATTTTATTAAAAATATAATTATTTTTAATAATTATATGTACTATTATATTTTATTTTATAATGTTTTAGGTTTATCGTTCATATCAATGATGTATATAACGAAAATCAATATAAATTATTTAAATATTGTATCCATCAAAACAATACATAATGTATAATATAATATAATACAAGATAATACATAGCAACCAATATCCAACCAAGCTGCTACATCAATTATTTACAAGTTATCTCGAAATTAATAATTATGGATTGTCTGATACATTCAAATCAAAACGTAGAATAAGATAATCCTACATTTTATCCTGAGATTATTAAATCTTATACCTTATACCAAATGACTCATATATCTACGGTCCTACAAAATTTAGAAATACTTCAATTAATTTTCAGCAAATGTAATTTGGTATTGAAGTTGTTCTACCTTTACATGGAGGAATATATATATATATTAGGATCCATGCACACACAATAAACATTTGGTTACATGTAAATATTCCAAATTGATGCCTTTCTTGTATTAGCCATAGAAACTACTATATATTATACAAATATATGAAATTTGGTGATTGACTTTTAATTCACATATTTTGGTGCTAACTATCCTCTACATGACTATTGCCAAACAATCAATCCCTTAGATATATTGATGTTTTTCTTTAATATTCTTTTATTAAAAAAAGGGCTACATAACTATAACAAAAATAATTTTTAACTAGCGGTAATAATTATGTACATTAACAAAGAGTGTTAGAACCTTTTATCAACATTAGATTTTCAACGACAAGTTTCACTAGACATTCCATATTGATTGTTTCGTTTTCAATCTTCGATACACCGTATCTTTGCCCCGGTAGTTTCCATCCTCAGTCCTCCCACGTGTCCACCCTCCGCATATATTTGTCTAGATTATATATACTCTTTTAGTTTAATTATATATATATATATATTAAATATAAAAAAATATATATATATATCCACTTATTTTTTATAAAAACTCTTTCCATAAAATATATTTTCCTTAGTAACGAACACACCTAAATAAGTAGTTTTCATTTAGACGACAGCAGTGAATCATGATACATCATTATGGTTATTTGAGTGCATTTTTTTAAAACAAAGGCAACACTTCAGGATGAACCAACAAGAAAAAATTTGGGTGCGCTTGGCATGATGGAGAATATGTTTTTACGAAAAACAACATATTCAGTATAATTTAAATAAATAAGATATATGGAGGGTACATGATAGATTGTATACAGATATTATCTATGCATAATTTGTAGGGTAATAAAGAGATTATTTCTAATAAACACTTGGCTCAAAAGAAAGAGGGAAATGTGAATAGAAAAATATTTTTAGCTTTTTGTTCAATTGAGTAAAAATGTTTGGAAACTATTTTCTCTATAAAAAAAAAAAAACGAGCATCTTAATTAAAATAACAGAAAAATAATTTTCTTAAAGTAAGGGAAATAGGTTTCATTAGTACACATTCTAGGTTCATCGTCTCCTCTCAAACCTTTAATAAGTGGTGGGAGTCAAGATTTTTATCAGGATGATCAAAATATGAAGAAATAAAACACATGAAGAAATCGAAGAAAACTCAACATTTTACTAAATATATATACAATAAAATTTTAACCAAGCATAATATTTTACCGAAAGGTGTTCGAATAAATCTTTGAATCCTTACTAGCTTAGCCCCGCTCTCAATGTCCCGAATCCCTAACCCAACTACTCACTATTGACCACCCACCCATGTCCTTATTCTTACCTAACAATGTTTTTTTAAAATTACATATAAATGCTAGTTCTTGAGATAATATTATTTTAGTTATTTATTGTAAAATTTACTAAAAGAATTTGACTAAGGGACAAAAGCTTCCATCAACGCAAACAGTTTGGTTTGTGGGGCTATACATAGGAAAAAACAAGAAAATGTTATATATGGGGGAAATTAGAAGAAGAAAATTTGTGTGTTAACATCATGTTTTTTTTCCAACACTAAGATACGCAAGCAATTTAGGACATGAAAGAAAATGTTATATGATTGAATTCTAGTTCTTTTTCTTTCTTTTAGTTAGCCAACATCCGAATTTGACTTAAAGATTATTCTGTAACTCGATCATTTGACCTCCATTTAATTGTATTCAAACTACATTTTAATCATGGATAGATTGTCCAAATTCAAACTTATCTAATAGTGACAAATTACATTATATATGAAGACTCGCTTTCGTTACAGCCCTGATAAATTCAATCCAGAATCTTCTCCAAAAATTCCAAGTGTTAAATTGTTAAATAATAATGATTTTGTCAAACAAGAACCAATAATTCTTGTTTTCCTAATTAAAACCCAATTTTACACACAACATAATGACTCTGAAATGCATAGCAATTTATTTTATTCCCTTACTTTTCCCTTTTAATACTTTGGGTCTATTTAATACTATGAGAATTATCCAAAAATGAGGAATGTAAATTAATATGTTAGATAAATCTCATATCAGAATAAGAGAAAAACAATAAAGAGGTTTATTATGCTTCTAAGCTTGATAATAACATAGTTCAAAAGATAATTTTGTATCACCTATATTGAATAAATAAATAAAAAATACGTATTATGAGCTTGGATTGATCGTGCTAAGAAAAGTCCTTTGCCTACTTCTAGTGACAAATGTTATCTTTGGAATATATTTATATCGAAATTTTTTATTTTTTAAAATATTTTCCAAATCATACAAAAAGTTAAACAAGTAGTGTATAATGGGACCAGATGGATATTCACCAGTCATTTTGTTGATTCTTAGAACCAACTTGTATATATATATGGCCTCACTTTTCGTACCTTGTTATGGTCCTTGTTTTAACACACTTATTTGGAGCCCCGATTTGAATTCGAGACTTTCGATTAAAGATAAATCAGTTTTATCACTGCAGATTCACTCATGTTGGTATTCACTATATAATCATTGGCTCTGCTTCATGATCCAATATTTAGCTAACGTTTAATTATAAATTTCAATTATTTTCATTAGTGTATTTGAATATATATTTTTTGTCAAAAATATTTACAATAATATTTATTTTAAAAAATGAGGAAGCAATATTTTAGAATTTTCCGAATTTAAAATTAGGAACCTGTCTGAATCAACAATAAGCTACACTAGCTATCAAAATACAATTGATTATCATGAAAAAAACTGTTATTTTCATTATATATTTTTTTTCTCATTTTACTCTATTATTTTGTTTGGAGGGATTTTATTAGGGTTTAAAAGTCTTTGAATTAATCATTAACTATCATTATATTTCCCTTTTCTTCTTCTACTTGCTTTGTTGGTGGATCATGTCACATAACTTATAATAATGACACAACGATCTATGCATTTCAACTTTCTTTAAAGAGTTTAAGTTTTGTACATTATAAATTTAAGTAATTTTTTAAAATTATTAAATCTTCAAATAATTATGTATAAATAAGCTTTTTAAATATATAAAATTTAAAACATTATTAGAAATAAAATATGTATTTGCTAGTCTGTTATAACAAGTGAAAATGATATGATAATATTATAATTATCTTACTCATATATATATATATATATATATATATATATATTATATTATATATTTATAGTGCTTCACACGACTCATCAATTAATTCTTTTCTCTATCCCCAAAGATTGCATGTCAACATCATCTTATTATATTAATAAAGATCATATATATATATATATATATATATATATATTCCACATGTACTCGTATTAAAAACACCTGGCGTAGCTAAATCGAATTCAGGGGGTTCAATTAGATATCTTTCGTCGAATTAAAATATCGTATATACAAGTAAAATGATACATGAAATAATTAAATGACATATTATTTTTAATATCCTAACACAATAAGTTATTGTAGCCTAGTGATTTCAGATGCTTGAAATGAGATGGTACTACTAACCACCTCACTAAATATTCTAAGTTGACTAGTGATTTCGAACTCTTTTTCCTTTTTTAAAAGGAAATGTACATAAATTTCACTAGTTTAAGAGCAAATTATTTATATACATTTTAATTTGCAAGATTATGTATCTTAATTACCATATACATTTCATGGGGTCGAATTTTTCCTAGATATATTGTATTCAAGTACGTGAATTTGCATCTATCTCGGACACATAACAAAACTCGCTTGCGTTCCTCACCTTTCTCCTATCACGCTCTCCATTCTCCTATGTATATGATATCCAGAATACATTGAAATCACACCACATGTATCTAGTGTGATTCGCATGAACGTGGGATATATAACAAAATCTCACCTACCTGCCTCCCCATCTCGCTTACCTCTCTTCCTATTTTAGTGTATCTGATAGCAACAATAAACATATCTAAGTTTATCTTTCTCAACATGTGATACAAAATTCTTAATTAATTGTAAGATACGTAATATTTTAAAAGTATAGGTAAAATGATAATAATAATATAATAGTTTTTCCTTTTCTAAACCAATTTTATCAGCCTACTTATGATCAATTGATTTTGTTAATCATCATCCTTGTTAAGTTTCTTCGAATAAAAGTTGTATCATATATACAAAAGACTATTCAATAACTAGTTTATACGATCAAACTTGTATAGCATGTTAATTCTGTCATCAAATCCACACACACCACCCAAAAATAAAATAAAATATTGAACTAGCACGAAAACTCACAAACTTCATAATTCTAACGAAGAAACAAATTATCTGTGGGTGCAACAAAGGAACAGACTTATACCATTAATAGCAATCAACCACAAATTATAACGCACTCTTCTTACTAATAAACTTTACTTTAAAGTTAGATTTATTTACGCAATTAATCGTCGAAATATCTTGTGAACATAGGCTGGCCATCTTGGGCCTAAGAATTAGACAGCCCAACAATATATTTGTTTGGAATCTAAGTTGAGATAAACACTTACCTGATGGGCCACAAAATGCAAAGCCCAATTCAGTTAAATGTTGAAAATGAGTTAAAGACCACAAATTATTTTGGTTCCTACAGTATTATATGAACTTCAATTATTTTTTCCCAAAGGACATATTCTTATGTATATAAAGTATATACATTAAAGTATAATATTAAGTTACATTTTTGTTATATAGTTTAAGTGTAACATGATTGATGCATTTTTTTGTGGTGTGGAGAGCGACATAATGAATTTTACATCGAAAATTATATTGTATAAATAAGATTAAAAAATAAATTAGTATACTAGCAAATATTCTTCGAAAATGCATGTTCTTGAATCTAACGCGTGATATTCTAGTCAATCTCCTTATAATAAATTTTGGTATAATATAAGAGAAGTTTATAATGTACTAACAAAGATGGTTCAAAACTTGCTCTATGTCACGTTTTTTGTTCTAACGCGTAGTATTTTAGTAAATCTTTTTCAATCCCCTTATTAAAATTTTTAACTTGAACGTCTGCCCTAGACATTAAGTTGGACCATATCTTACTGCAAAGTAAAAGGAAACCAGACCACACAGACAGCAAAAGACAAGCAATTTGGCCTGCAAGTGTATGGAAGAGGGCATAGGGTAAAATATGGCAATTTCATTTTCAAAGAAAGTGATGTAACAAATGTTTGGATATTTTTTGTGTCAATATGAATATAACAAATATTCCAAAGTCAAAGTTTTGCCTTCCCTTTGATAAAAGCAATATATCAGTTTTCTTGTTGGATTTTCTATGAGTCAACATATGATACATACAAGACAAACATATAATGTTAAAAAAAAATCATCATTTCTCTAATAGTATCTTTTTCCTCTTAGATCATTACATAAAATCTATATCAAATATTTATAAAGTTTTAAGTTCCTATTTACAATAATGGACAAGGTATTTTATATGTTAGCTCAATTTTTTATCAGGTCCATTCATAAAGAATGCTAATTAGCCTGTTAATACTTTAGTTGGCCTTCTAAAACCTTATACTTATGACTTATGATATAAACACACCATATAGGTGTTTGAGAAACAACATGATTATTTCCATTGACAACAACTAGGTTTATGAGAAACAAATTATTTTCATCTTATAAAATGATGTTTAAGATGTGAAAAACCAAAAAAAAAAAAATGTTTTGTGATAATTTTTACGATAATTTAAGTTGTGGTTGTAATTTATATACTTGCAGATTTTTCTCAAGCTACTTCTAGAAAGTCCTTATATTTATAGAACTAAAAAGATGATTTTTCATAACAATCATGTTTTGTGAAGTATAACAAAAAGAGCTTAATTCGAATTTCCTGAATACAAAAATCGTCTTTTTTAGCGAGCATTTTCGGTTTTATCAGTCACCAAATGAACAATAGTGAGAAATGTTTGTCAATAATCAAAGTAAAAGTTGGTAGGATTGAAAAAAGAGATAAGAGTTTGCGTGATTGAATAAGTTTATATATATATATATATATATATATATATATATATATATATATATATATATATATATATATATATATATTTATGAATTATGATGGATAGAAAACTCAAATTATAGCAAAAACTAAGGAAATTAAATATGGAAAGGACTTGTGTGTTTTTCAAAGTGATAGTGACATAAGAAACTTCATGGACAAATTCAAAATTCATATTGATTTCAAGATTCTTTCTTCATGCAATTATGAAATTGAAAAGTAAAGAGAAAAGTCTTTTTTTATTCTTTGTTTTTAAAAAAAAAAAATCTTTTAAACTTCTCTTTCTTTCATTTCATATACAAATTCAAAATCCATATAGATTTCAAGTTTCTTTCTTCATGCAATTATGAAGTTGAAAGGACAAATTAAAGGAAGATCTTGTACGTTCTTCTTTTTATATGTAATATTTATTTCGCTTTTTTTCTCTTTTCAGTAGACAATTTGATTATGTATATATACCGTATAATTTGAATAAAATGACCTATTCACTTTTCATTTTATAATAGTGTATGTATTTCCTTTGATAACACAAGTACACAATTAAATTGTATCAATTTTTTTTTAATCCAAAAGTGAAATAATCTATATATAAAAATTAACAACCCCATTTCTTGTCTTCCCATTTTTTTCTAAAAGAAATAGGAGAAGTTGAAAAGTTTTCCTTTAATTGAGACAAACCTAAATTATATAAATTGGATAATTGATTAGGTAGTTGACCTTATGTAACCATATTCACACATATTTTCAACTTAAATTAAATTGAACTAATCTACTCTCATTTAGTCTCTTTTTCTTCTAACATTAGGAAAATTTTCACCTTCGATGTCCTTTTTTTCTTCACAATTGTCCTATGGCTAAAATCATTTTAATTATTTGATAGGAATACTAAACCCATCATGGTGGGATTTCTGTGACACAAATTCAAATTAATCAAATAAGTTGAGTTGAAAAATTGAATAATTAAATTAAGAGATATTTGTAAATATATAGTCGAATTTATTTTTTTGATATATATAAATTAAACACAAATATAGAGATTTTATACATGAATAATACACATATTATAGATTATTTTTAGTTTAAAGCTTTTTTTTTTTGGGATAATTTTGAAAGAAAAAAATATGTGTATGTGTTCACACATGTTAGTCCAAATTTGGAACCAGCAATGCAATCAATGTCCAACTTGAAATGTGAATGTGTAGAGAAAGAATTGGCACAGCTGCAACGACCAAATTATGAAACACAGAGAAATATATTGTGCCATTTGTAGAAAAAGGAGTTTTTGTTTTTTATTCAGCGTTTCTATATTTTTATTAGACTCCGACTAATTCAAATCTAAAAAAACTTATTTAATGGTAAAATACTTTTTATCAAGAATTTTTCTCATATTTAAAACTTAAATCAATCGAAACATCTTATTAAGATAAAGAAACACAACATTTGAATCATATCCTTTGGTACGTGTAGCTTCATATCTTTCACATTGGTTTAGGATAAGAAACACAACTATCATTAACTGCAATATATCCTTTGGTTCGTGTAGTAATTGGCACAACTTTATATCTGGTGTCCGATATCATGTTGGTAGACTCAAATTCAAAATCTGTTATCAAGGATAAAAGAGTATTTATCATTTCACGACAAATTCTGGTACAACTTCATATCTTCTCTTCTATCTATGCATAGATGAATATTATTTAAATACAAATTGAAATGACAGGATTTTTTTTAATAAATTAGGTAATGAATTTGAGTGTAGATTTTCAGTGGTAGTTGCACTGCCACTCTTTGACGGCACGTAATTTAATTAACTACTAACCATAGTCAACCACGTTCTCTATCAAAGTCTCCCAAACTCAAAAAATATTGAAATTGGGGGGTGGGGGGGTTGATATCGAAGTCTTAAATATTTTAAATTGAAATGTGTGTTTATTAATCTCATAGTTATTATTTTTTATATTATTTTTTGATTAAAGTTAAATCGAATAATTATAACTTTATTTATCTATATATATTATAATTATCTTGAACAAGGTGCTGATTCTATCGAGCGTCAAAAGCTATAATAGATTTGATTTTTTAACCAAAAGATAATATTAGATCAGAAGCTTACCTAATTTTGATCTTATTAATAACAATTGTATATCAAAATATTGCGTTTTTAATAAATAAAGATATTTTATCATCGAAATTATGAATGATCGATGTGTATATAGCAACATAAATAATCACTTTTCAAACACGCAGCTATAAACCGTGTGATGTATGAATTAATATTAGGAAAAACTACATTAAATAATCTTCCATCAATGTAATAATCAATAAAAATAGTACTTATTTTTTTATTTTATAATTATTTTATTCAATCAACCAAATACATATTATTTTATTAGCACCAAAAGAACACTAAAAGTAATTGCAATAATTCAAACACTAAAATAAGAGATTGTCAAACTACCTATAAAAGTAGGGGAAAAAGGTCTAAAGAAAGTAAATTTTCCATAATACTCTAATTTTGAGAAAATTACAATTGGGAGTCATTATCAACTTCTATTGTTAAATTTATCTTTTAGATCCACAATGGGATTTGTTTTAATTGATTGTTTATAATATTTCTTTTGTTTATTTATATGTTGCCTTTAGCACCCATCTTAGTGTTTAACCTAATAATAAGACCACCAAATATAATTATGATGGATTATTACAATAGGCTTTAGCGGTAATGATATAATTGTCGTTATAGTTATTTATAAACTAGGCTTTATATAAATATTGCTAAAGAATTTTGTGACTCTGGTTATAAAGAAATTAACTCAACTATTGTTAAGTGATTCCATAACAATAAATATTACTGCTAAAATAAAATATATTACCTCTAAATATCACTTTTGTTATTCCGTCTAAGTAAATATTCATATTTAATAAAAGGACTCGAGTTTAAACTCTAGAAAAATAATAAATTTCGATAAAAATATTTTGCCCCAAAATAATTTTCTTCTACATGAATTCATATTATTCAGATTAACTCCCAAATTTAATTTCGGACGACAAATAAAAACACTAAAGAGACTTATAAAACATATATACATATTAGATAATGCCTCCCCCAAATACTACACTCTCTTGGATGTACAAAATCCAAGAACTTTACATCCTATATGATTCATCTTTTTTTTTAAAATAAATTAATTAATATTCGATATCTATTTTGAACCTTAATTAATTCAAATTGATATTGATAAAGTGATTTGTCATACTAGTATGATTTATTGATGCACTACCATCATATAATATAATTCTTTTTTAGAAACATATTGCCATTTTATAATTTCATTAGTTATTGTTGAGTTAGCAAAGTCAACTCAGTAGCTTTGATTCTAAGATTCTTTGGTCTGCCACTGTGCTATATATGAGTTGGTGTCAACTCTATTTATTATTTCAACATAGTGGAATAAAATTTAATTACTTTTTTTTTTCCTTAATTGCCTTTTTTTGACAAAAAAATGCATCTTATGGAACAGTTTAAATGTTCTGTTAGATCCTAATCCATTTATAGCCAATAAATGAGACTTGTTTATAGTTGGTAAGAGAGAAAATGGCAGGATTTAAAAATTTGCTAATATTGAAAAATAGATTTTTAAATAAGTATTTTTTTAAGTTAATTTTTTAATTAAACTTTATTCTTTTAATTGCAATTTAAAATATTATGTTTATTAGTTAATAAAAATATAATATAATGCGAGAGGATAAACAAATTGTATTAATATTTGAGAGGTATATGAGTTAAATTTATGAGAGGTTATTTTTTATAAGAATATTTTTCTCGTGAAAAAAAAATATCTTGTTTTATATAACAGAAGTAGAATTTCGTAATTGCCAAGCCCGAAGGAAAGACTTTCACTACTTGTGTCTTATGCATGGAACTCACTGATAGCTCGAATCTGGTCGAAAGGAGGTTTTGTTCACCTTCCACCTAAGTTGCGCATGAACCCCACACAAAAAAAAAAAGAAAAAAAAAAAAGAAGTGTTTTTAGCTTTCTAATATAGTAATACATTTAAGGGTGATTAATATTTCTATTTTTAGTCCACTTAGCAAATCTAAACTACCTACTCTTAAGTTTGCATTTAAGGCTTTAAAGTGATTTTATGGTAAGTAAAAGTTTTCAACTAATACAGTAAAAGGAGTGGGTGTGAATATATAGTATATTATATTTATTTTTTAAAAATCTCTTAGTTGGGAAAGCTAATAGTTCCTCCATTTTAATTTTACTCGAGCTTATATACGAAAAATAGATATTTTTATCGTAGCAGATTAAGATAAATTTATTATTTTCTTTTATTTTTATGCGTTTTTATTTGTTCACAATACATAAATAATTGTGTATTTTTACTTGTCCAAATTAGAAAATCAAAATATAAAAGTAATTTATTTATTCTTGTTATATTCAAAGGGTAATATATAAATATTAATTAATTGTGAGTTTATTTATATTCTTTGAAGAGTGCGTCAAGTTAATATAAATTAGAAAGATAAAAAATGAGCGAATTAAATAAAATAAATTCGTAGTGAATATTTTTTAAAGGAAATGACAAATTATACAGGCAGGGGCGGACCCAGTAAGTGGATTTCGGGTGCTCGAGCACCCATTGACTCCGATTTTTTTTTTGTATATATACATATATATAGAAAATATAATAAATTCGTATTTAAAAATTAAATGAGCATCCATAATATGAAAGCAGTCACGGGCGTGCTGGTTTACAGATGGAAAATAATTAAGGGCTTCTTTTTTTAACCTTGTTTTTTCTTTTTTTTTTTCTTACACTTTTTTCTTTTCCTAATTAAGGGCTTTTTTTTTTATTAAAGAGTTTCAGTTAGTATAATTTATACTATGTGATTGCTAAAAGATTTATGTTAAAGGAAGTGAGCACCCACAACCTTTAAATCTTGGATTCGCCACTGAATACCGGTTAGGCGTTTGGAGACTATTAAAGCGCTAACTAAATTTGAATCAAACATTAGGATTGAAATCTCTAACTATGAGTAAAACAATCACATCACTTCACCATGACCTATATATTAATATATAGTGTGTTCGATTTTAAGAATTTGGTTCTCAAGAAATCAAAGAACATTTTTAGAAAACCAAACTCACCTCAACAGTAAGGCTCATTCTAAAATTAAATAAAAATACAAAAATTATCACCAAAATGAGTAAATAAATTACTTGATAAAATCTAAACTAAAGCCAAATCCAACAATTATGATTTAAATAAACACGGATATTAATTATTAATAAGCTACCTACCAAAAGATTCTAATGGATTTTATTACCAAACGATTCTTTTTCTTGATAATTGCACAATAATTTCCTTATCATTAAGGAGATACTAATAACGTGAAGATCATATTTCATAGGTCACAAATTATTTATCATAATTTTAGATACAATTATTTCATATTATTTCTCATAATTTTATAAAAACAATTTGACTCAGTTATCTATATTGATTTTTTTAAAAATAATTTTAACAAATTATTTAACATTTAAAAAGATTAAAGATAAAACTGATTATTATTTTTAATAAAAATTATTTTGAAGACTACAAACATCTCAATAAAATAAAATTACTTTTTATTGTAGCATAATTAAGAATAATTTAACCAATTTATTTTGCTAGTTACTATTTTCTTAAAAAAATTATAAAATATAAAAATGATAAATAATTTGAAACGGTGAAGTATCAACTTATTTTAAACCACTACACTGATTTAGATGAGGGTTAGACAAAACAATTTAACGACAAAAAGAAATGAGAGGAAAAAAAAAAGACATAACTTTGTCTAATTTCTGAATTGACAATTGTGACGTTACATTATCAAGAAAAAATAATAAAAAAAAAAAGAATCCGACAAAGATGAGATTATTTCAAACTTAAAAAAAGTAAATAAATTCAAGGGGACCAATTCAACATTAAAAAATCATAAATTATTTGTCAAATTGACCCCACAAGTTTAGACTCTTTTCATCAGTTCGTTGACCAATCAGATGCATTATGGACCCCATAATTAAATCATCTTTCATATTTGATATTCCTAATGTACGTGCACTATCCAACATGACATAATGAACTAATCTTTATGACGAAACTTTGATATCTATATTAAAATTTAATTAATAAAAATAAAAATTTATGTCAAATTAGGTATAACTTGGAAGATAATGTTTTTAATTAAGAACACGTGATTTTCTTTTGTTTATATATATAAACTCGAATTCAAAATTTCTAATGAAAGAAGGAACAATTTTCATCTATTCTATCATATTTTTTTTCGTGGAAAAGTAATGATAATTTTATAATTTTCTTTTTACCTTTTCTTTTATGATAAAAAGAATGAAGAAAATTGTTGGAATATTAATGGCAAAGAACTAGAATTTAAAAAGACCCCTTTAATGAGGAATACGCATTTTAATTTTATTATTATTCTAATAATTGATACTTAGGTAAGTTTACTATTCATGTACTCTTATTTAGACAAGTTTTCAATCAATAGACCAAAATTAATTTTTTTGATTAATGAATCGAAATACAATTTTCAAGGGTAAAATAAAGAATAATAGTTTATGCGGTTATTTTGTAAATGATATGTACTTCATTCGTTTATTTTTACTTGTCATTGTTTTATTTAACCGTTGACACTTCCATTAAGAAAATAATTATTGATATAAATATTTTATCAAATTATCTCGTATTAAATGATGTTTAGTGATTGAGTTTTTGGCTAAAATCATTCCTCAACTATGACTCAAATCTAATATACATCCTTATAATATCTAAGTGAGCAAAAAACATCCTTATACTATCAAAAAAATAACAAGAATCATCCTTTAGCCTATTTTTATTAAAAACTGATTGAACCAATTAAAAAAATCATCCTTTAGCCTATTTTTATTAAAAACTGATTGAACCAATTAAAAGAAATATTTTTCTTTAATTTGATCACGTTTTGGCCACGATGAAAAGATTAAAGTTACCTAAAAGAATAAGGATATGGATAGAAATGAATTTTGAATTTAAATTTTGTGTGTTGATAGTTTATAGAGTATGTCTTTTTACATCATCAAAGTAAATTGACTTGAACCTATACATAAATTCTGAAATATTCATACAGTACATTCCGAAGGTTAGAAAGACTATATAAAAAATATCATTTCAAATATGTTATATCCAACTATTTAGAGATTTTCTTTAGTAAAATATTGAGGGCTATATACTATATATACAATGTTCACGTTTTATGCAATGTACAAAAATGCTGGAAATTTAGTGAAATCACGTAGGTGTTTAGTTATTAAAATAAAAAAATATTACTTTATTTGAATTTTTTGAAGTTGGAGGAGTATTTGTTTTTTTCCAAAGAATATTTAGAATTTGAATATATTTTGTCGGAATATAATTTAAACCCTCAATTTTGAAAAATTAAAAAAATCACTTAACTTGATTAGCTTACCCATTTGTACATATATTCATTCGACTTGACACATTTTTTGTTGGGACGTGAGTTTCTTAAAAAAGAATAGATAAAAGGATGAATTTTGCAACTTTTTGGATAGTTCATGGATGTTTTAAGTTCACTTATATAACACAAGGATGTACTTTAGATTTTGGTCATACTTCAGGGATAATTTTAGCCAAAAACTCTTTAGTGATTTGGAGAATAAGTATAGGTCCTTAAAAGTGATTTGGAGAATAAGTATTTAATGCTAAAGTAAAACACGGAAAAATATTACTTATTGTCTTTTCTTGATATGTCAAAATTCAAATGTGACAATTGAAAATGAAAATTTATTTTAGAAACAAGTGACAAGTAACAGTGAACGAACGAAGTATAAAAGATCATCTATGTTAAGTAAAGACGATCGACATACAAATAGAAACAGAGAAACTGAAACTATTAATAAATAATATTTTACGAAATGACTAATGAATGAGGCATTAATATGTGGGAAGCAAATCTTAATAAAAATAACATGGAGCTAATTCTTTTCGCTCAATCATAAAATACTTAATTAGTAGAGGTTTGTAATTACCTCATTGGTAATGTAATGTCTATCCCCCCTTGTTTATATTTATCTATGGTTGAGAATTTTTTATTTTTATTAAAGATCGCTAGACATATAAACATGACAAAGTCGGGTGTGTGGGGTGGAATGAATGAGTCCCACGTCGTGATGAAAGGAAATATATGAAATTCGACAATTTTTTTATTTTTGAGTTAGTTTTTGGATTGAATTGACGCCAAGTTTCATATGAGGTACAAACTTATTATTTCCTCCAAGTGGTTTTCTCACTTGTAGACAATTTTTAACTATTTTTCATCTACAATTAGAACCTAATTTTATGGTTTGAAAATAAGTAAGACGTGTTGAAATAATCTAGTAGTAATTTGGAATTTAGAGAGTCTTCCATTTTTTCTATTTTTTAATTAATTTGGTCTTGCCGTTTCCAAATTGTCTATTTCTAACTAAGGTAGATTTCATTGTGCATGCTATTGACAAATTAGAAAAGGCATAAAAACTCAATTAGTGTATACTTTAATATTTGTATTATATATATAATATATATATATATATATGAAAATATCACCAACCTATCCTTCATGATTTATTTAATCTCCATCTTATTATTTGTTACTTTAATTTGTTGAAAGAATAATTCAAATACCAATAGAGATAGAGTATTGTCTTGCCAGGAAAAAATGTAGTATCTTTCGTAGAATTAGTTGTGTTCTTATAGTTTTTCTTCATATGCTATTTATTATATTTCGATTAGCACACTTTTGTATTGTTTTCTCTTTTATGTTTTCTCCATTGTTCTCTTCTTCTATTACTTGAGTTTTACACTTGAGTGAGGATCTTTCAAAACAACCTCTCTATCTAGTGATAAAATTTACGTACACTCTATTCTCTTCGAACCCCACTTTATAAGATTTTAGTTGATATGTTGTTGTTATCGTACTAAATCGTATTTCGAAAAAAGTGTAACAGACAGCTTTTCAAATTTCAAATACAACTTTCATATTATATTTGAATATTTTGTAATCTAATTCAAATATAGTGATTTTTTCTTTTTGAAAAATTGTGTCCTCTAATTTTTATTTAAAAAAAAAAATGAATTTATAAAAAAAAAGGGGTAACTAGCTTCCAAATTTAACAAAATTTTGGTTCACACAAAGCTTGTGACAATAAGATGCTGCCTTGTCCTTTTTTACCCTAAAAAAAGAAATTCCTTGCTACCAACAAACTCATTTGACTTTCTCTGCACACATTTTATTTTATTTTATTTTTTTGATCAAAACAAATTTTAAAAAATATTTCTTCTAATTCATTACCCTTTTTTCCCGCCTTCACATGCAAACTTTACCTTTTCTTCTCATTTATTTAAATATAAAATAAATAAAAAAATATATTAGTCTATAAAATTATTAATTAAAGTGTGTTTGTTTGACTACTATTCCCTAAAGTCCTTGGTGGGACTTCCCATAATTATACAAACCCCCAAAACAAACATTTGTTTTAGTAGTATTTGAATAATTAATTCTCTTTTATCTTAATTTAGTAATATTCCTCGTATTTCTAAAAGTTAAAAAAATTACTTGTGATTTTTAACTAAAGTACCAGTTTCAATGATTTATAAATTATTTTAAAAATACCAATGGAGTTTAAGAAAAGACAATTTTTTTAATTTTAATTCAAAATCTATGATAAAAGAATTATTTAGTAAAAATGATTTAACAAAAATCTAAAAAAGGGTAAAATAGTCATTGACATGGTTTAATTTTACTATCATAGATGATATCGATTAAAAACTATATGAATTTGGACTTGACATTTGAGATTTTTTTATTATTATTATTATTTTTATAAAACAAAAAAAAATACAAAAGAAAAACCAATAGTCAGATTCAGTCACCCAAAAAACAACGATAAAGACAAAAGCACTCCATAAATGTCCCTCAATTCCCCACCTTGACCCTACTCCTCCTTTCTTTAAACTCACACATTCTCTTGTCTACATCCGTTATTCTTCCATTTTCACATACCCTTTATCGTCATTTCACCTTAAATTTCCTACCTGGCTACCTACGTGGACTCCATTTGCCAGGTCACCTCTAACTTTTTCCTAATAATAATAAAAAAACATAAAATATAGCCCTCTATTCTCATTTTTTTGGTCTACTATGTAATCATCTAGGCGGAGCTTGGTAAGATCGAACAAATTTAATTTTGATGAAAAATTTGTAAAGAATAAGAGAAGTATTAAAGATATTCTTAAATTTGATATGAATTACTATTAGTTTTATCTTAAATTATTGACAACTTCATAAATATTCATTAACTTAACTAACTGAACATACATACATTCCTAATCTTCCTATTCTCGCAAATTTTATGAATATTTTTAATATTTTTTTTAATATTTTATTACTCCTATAATATAATGACAAATATTAGATCATATTTAAGTACTTAGTTAACTAACTAAAAATAAGTTATTTTTAAAACCATTAATTTAGAGGTAAACTAATAATTTAAGTTAAGTTGTATGCTTCTGCGTCTGTAAAATGATATGAAAATTCTGATTCCATCCCCAGAGAGGTGTCTTCATCTTCTTCTCTTTTTTGGTCTATTTTTTTTCAAATAATATTCTTTTTTTAACTTCATCAGCCCGCAAAAACAGTAGTACAAAAAAAACTACTCCACTCTCTTTCTCTCTCTAAAACTTTGCATACATGTAATTTTCTCTCACTATATATCTCTCTCTTTCAAAAACCAAAACCCAAGAACTTAAACAATTCTTGTACCCTTTAGCTAGTTCTACAAAACCCAGTTTTTTTTTCCTTTTTGGTTTCTGGGGTTGGTATATCGGTTGTCAAAGTTTGAAATACTTGACAGATATTGATAAATTTGTGTGTGTAGAGTTTCGGGGGTGGGGGGAGGGGAAATGAATCGAATGTGATGGGAGCAGGGTTTTCGCAGCTGTTTCCGTGTTTTAACCCGGCGGTGAACCGGGGTGAAACGGAGGTGATCTTCACCGCCGGTGAACCGCTTGATGAAACCCTCGGCCATTCCTTCTGTTATGTGAGGTCATCTGCGAGGTTTGTATCTCCCACTCACTCAGATCGATTTGTTTCACCTTCTCAGTCGTTACGGTTTGATGAACCAGCTCCTCTGAGGTCGAGGCAGCTTGGTCCATCGGAAACTGGGTTTCGTGCCATTTCTGGAGCTTCTGTCAGTGCTAACACTTCTACTCCCAGAACTGTTCTTCAACTTGACAATTTTTACGATGATGCCACTGGCTGTGATGCTGCTGGTGGTCTTGTGGGTTTTAATGGTAGTAATAATGTTAGGGGCAGTGTTGTAAATGGTTTCGAGAGTACGTCGTCGTTTAGTGCTTTGCCGCTTCAGCCGGTGCCTCGAGGCGGAGTTACCGGCGAACCGTCCGGTCCAATGGAGAGGGCCTTTTTCATGTCTGGTCCGATCGAGCGTGGGGCACTATCTGGACCGCTTGATGCTACCGCCGGCTCAGACGGCGGCGGCATAGGTAACCGGGTTCCGTTTTCTGCTCCACTGGGTGGAGTTTATGTTAAAAAGAAGAGGAAAAAGGGCATTTCGGGAATTAAAAAAGCTTTCTACAGGAATTTCTCCGAGAAGAAACGGCCGTGGGTAGTACCGGTGAGAAACTTTGTCAGCGGAAGAAAGGACATTCCGGCCGCCGGGGACTGCACACATGATTCGGATATGGGCAGCGAATCGAATGTTCAATGGGCATTGGGTAAAGCGGGGGAGGATCGTGTGCATGTGGTTGTATCGGAAGAACATGGATGGCTATTTGTTGGAATTTATGATGGTTTTAATGGCCCTGATGCCCCGGAGTTTTTGATGAGTAATCTATACAAAGCTATGTATAAAGAATTGGAGGGTTTATTTTGGGATAGTGAAGATACTAGTAATCCAGAAGGGGCAAATCCAAGTTCAGAAAGCGAAGTGATTGCTGAGAATTCGAGCATACCTAATTCTAATTTAGTACCGGGGGAAGCTATTAGCGCGGTTGGTGGAGTAGAAGAAGGTGAAAGTGAGGTGAATTTGCAGCAGGTGGATAGAAGGCCGTCAAAGAAGGTGACTTTTGAATCAGGGGAGATAGAAGTTAGGAGGAGGAGATTGTGGGAATTTTTAGCAGAAGAGGATCCAGAAGATGGTCTTGATCTTTCGGGTTCAGATAGATTTGCATTTTCAGTAGACGATGCATTAAGTGTAAATAATGCTGGTTCTGCAGTGAATAGGAGGTCATTGCTGTTGTCGAAATTGAAACATGGATTGTTAAGTAAGCACAAAGAGGGTAAGAAATTGTTCCCATGGAAATTTGGATTGGAAGCTAAGGAGAAAGTCGAAGAGGAGGAGAATAGAGTTGAGGAGGAAAGGACTAGTAGAAATGAGAAGAGGCGAAAGACGGGTCCAGTTGATCATGAGTTGGTTTTGAGGGCAATGTCCAGGGCTCTTGAAGTTACTGAGTTAGCGTACTTGGATATGACAGATAGAGTTCTTGATCGATATCCGGAGCTAGCACTTATGGGGTCTTGTTTGTTGGTTGCATTAATGAGAGACGAAGATGTGTATGTAATGAACGTAGGAGATAGTCGTGCTATTGTGGCAAAATATGAGCCTGAGGAGGTTAGTTCTACTTCAGAATCCAAAGGTCCACGTAATGGCGTGTTGACTGTTGAGGGCATTGTTGAAGAAACAACAAGTGCCTTCAATGAGGAGAATAAGGTTACAAATGAGGCACCTGTTCAGGGTATGAAGCTGACTGCATTGCAATTATCCACTGATCACAGCACTAATATAGAAGAAGTAAGGTTCCTTAGTCCCTTATCAGTTACTTATGATGCTTGATTAAATGTCTGAAATTATATGTGCAGTTGTGTTTTGAAGGAAGTTGGTTGATTTAATGTAGTGGGCGAAACAATTTCACTTGGATATGTTTCCAAATAGGAACTTTGAGGGCTGGTTTTTCTTGAAGTTGCAACTGTAGAGATATATTATGCATCGGTCTACCTTATTGTTATCTTGTTGGTCACTAATTCTTGATCTAAGTGTATTCAACTCTTAAATGTTAGGAAGGTTTGCTGGTATACCCATCTGATAAAGACTTCTGTTGACGTCTTCTTCAAGTGCTAGTCACTTTTCTTTTCCTATTTGGTACAATTAAAGTTTCTGCTAACCAACTCAACAGATTGTTAATGAATTAGTTATTGTAAACCTCATCCATCCCACTTACCTCAAAGATATTGGCCATACCACTTGTTATAAACTGAATCAAGTGATGATCAATTTGAAGTTGTAGCATACCAACTCAGCAGATTGTTTAATGAACTAGTTATCATAAACCACATTTATAGTCACTATCTCAGTGATATTTTGCTATACCACTTGTTATAAATTACATCCAGTGACCATCAATTGGAGTTCTGATCACCTTGACGCTGAGATGACCATTACTAGCGAGTATTTCTGCAATTTTAGATTATGTGAATATGAGTGTCCAGTTTTATATGGCTAGAACAACTTGCTTGGTGTCAATGTAGGGGATCTTTTTTAATCTGATGCTTATGGTTGGTCTGAATTGCCTGCATAACTAGGGTGGTTTCTTGTCATGTGCTGCTTTTTGATTTTTGTCATTCTAATGATAATGATAAAGAAGCCAGTACTTTGCATTTTGAGACCAGCTAATGCCTAGTTGTCTTACTTGGAAGAAAAAGGATTAGGGAAGCTGGAAAATTAACCAGTATGTGTACATTGACCATGTTAAATGCTGAACAAGAGGTCTAGATACCCAATTGCGAATTACAAATTAAGTCATGTTTCATTTGTGTGTTTACTGATATAATCTCTATTACCGGCAATTTACTTCAAAGCAGTATGGCTATGTCTTTCTGCTGATTTAAGCAATTACATTGAGAGCATAGTTTAGGATTTAGGTTTTTAATCAACTTCTTATCCTTCGAGTCTGAAGATAAACCACTATTTCAAATTTAATGAATTATTTGTGATGGCTTGTAAGCAATGTAAATTAGCATTAGTCTCTGCAGCTCTTAAGCGACGGCCATAGTGAGTTAGAAGGGCTCTGCTTCAGGGTTTACTGTTGCCTTAGATTATAGAAATTACTCCTTTATCTAGAATCGAAGCTGTTTGGAGAATGTACCAATTTTATGGTGAATCTCTACTGATCTACTTGTGGAACAATACAAATGAACTAATATGAAAACTTAAAGCTACTAAAAAAGAGTCTAAAGGACTAAAAGGAAAACTCCTGTTCAAGAAAAGCAGCATGTGTTTGTGCGACTTAATTAGAGAGCATCTGTTGTACAATAGTTGTGCTTGAGCGAGATTAGTAATAGAACGGGTTACCCCCCGGGAAGTCCTCATATGTTCTACAGTGTACACAGATGGATAGACCTTTTGATGCAATCTCGTGAAAGTTGGCTTGCATGCTGATCCTGCTAAGAATGTGATACAGCATACAAGGTTTGCAGATAGGGAGCAGGATGGTATGCTTTTATAGACTCTGGTTGTTCAGGCTACCTTTCCTAGTATTATTCACATATATTTAAAAGTATGATGACTTCTCCCTTTGCCTGCCTGCTATGATGTGTATGTTTTATGTTCGACTTTGTTGTGCTATGTACTTTTTGTGGTTACAAGACATTAATGATGAAACTAGTCTTCTTATGCTGTTTACTATAATATTACTTGCTATTGCTTATAGCTTATGTTGTTGTTCTTATATTTTAACAAGAACTGGTTCTTAAATTGATATCTTTCTCTGATAATTTCAGGAAGTTATTAGAATTAAGAATGAGCACCCAGATGACAGCAATTGCATTGTCAATGGTCGGGTAAAAGGTCGTCTGAAGGTCACTCGTGCCTTTGGTGCAGGCTTCCTCAAACAGGTTAGTCTTCACTTCTCATTCTTCATTCTGGCGCCTAATCGCAAAATCTTGTTCTTTGCATCAAATTTCACATTTTGGAGTCCCATTTTTGCTTAAACTTGGATACAGAATTCCCTCTTTGACATACTGCCATCTTGTGCAACTACATTCATTTGTCATGTGTTCTGTATGATACATATCTTTCTATTTTTGACTACACTTCAATGTGGAGACTTGTATAAATTTTTTGCATATTTGATGTACTTCTTTGGATGCACAACTGAAGAGCTAAATACATTTTAAAACATTTTTGTTGCTAGTCCCCCTAACATTTTGAATATATGTTCGTCCAGCCTAAATTCAACGATGTATTGCTAGAAATGTTTCGGAATGTGTACATTGGCAATGCTCCTTACGTTTCTTGTACACCTTCATTGCGCCACCATAGACTCTGTCCAGGGGATCAGTTTTTGGTGCTCTCCTCAGATGGCTTATACCAAGACTTGAGCAATGAGGAGGTGGTCTCACATGTAGAGAATTTCATGGAGAAATTTCCAGATGGGGATCCTGCGCAACACCTGATTGAGGAGCTTCTGTTCCGTGCAGCGAAGAAAGCTGGTAAGTTTTCTGTCTAGTCTTCCTGTTGGGGGTAGAGGTAAACTAGCCTTTCTTTTGGGTAATTCTCCGACCTTGCTATGCATTGGAGGTCGTGATGTTTATATCTTTCTGAGCCACTGGAGTTTTTGCTATGAGAATTTATCTGCCAATGCAGTCTCATATTTTTTGGTTCTCATAGACAACTATCTGTATCAATTTTTGCTCCTTACCCCATGGAGAATAGTCCAAACTCATATGTTCTGCTCAACAGTCCAGGCATAGTTAGAAATAAATCAATTTCAGGCCTGGGAAGTTCTATACTTTTCCTTTGCGCTTGGATTCTGCAACTTTTGCAGTTGTGTATTGGTCTTTTAGGTTGCGTTTTCTGAAGTGTTCAAAAAGATAAGCTTGCAACTCAGTTCTTGTGTTTTTAGTACACTAATTGATCTTATCCTTCCTTTCCTTCTGCTGCGAATGGTCTAGCTGTTTTTGGAAATTTAAGAAGCTTGAGTAATACATTGGCTTTTGTGACTGTTTGCTGTGCAGCTGTTTAGAACTCTCTTCTCCTCTGCATTTTTTTTTTTTGGTTTAAAAAAAATGCATGCTCCCTGCTCACATGGCATGCTATTTTAAGAGGATGCTGTTTGAAATTTCGTTCATCCTTGTCTTTTTTAAAAAAAATGCATGTTTTGAATATGTTGTACTGTTATAAGTTACGTGCAGCTATTTTCTATAGTTGTAATCTTACTCATCTTTCACTTCTGACATGCTTATCTAAGATTTCTATGAGTTTATGACTGGAATATGAAGACTATTATTTGCTTAGGCTCCGCTTTTCACAATAGTATTCTTGGTAGCTTCATTCTACTTGGTAGGATTTTATAACCAATAAAAAAGAAGTCTATTTTAAGTATCTTTTTTTTTCTGGTTATGACATGCCAGATACCTGTTCTGAAGCAGATTTAATTATTGTCTGCAGGAATGGAATTGCATGAATTGCTGGATATCCCTCAAGGAGATCGTAGGAAGTACCATGACGATGTTACTGTTATGGTGATATCTCTTGAAGGAAGAATTTGGAAGTCGTCAGGGAAATACCTCTGAGTTTTTACAACTGGTGGCATCTGTGCAGCAATGATATCCATTTGTAATGCTGCTGCCGTTTTGATCCTGAGTTGAGATCTTGGGAAAAGTAGGGAAGCTCCCAGTTTCTTGAGAAGAGGAGCTGTGGTGGTTACCCCGGATCACCAGGATGGGGATTTTGAGGATCATTTGAAGCCAACATAAGCACAGTGGTCTGCTTATCCTCTTGACAAACAGCCTAATCTAAGTGCTACATATCGGGGAAGGCTCAGTGTAGCGCGTTTGCTACACTGAAAGTAGAGAACTTATGTAGAAGAAAGAAACAGGATCTTTTTATTTATTTTCTTTTCTAGATTTTGCATAGAGGATACTTTCATTCATTCAAGTTCGTTTTTATTTCTTCTTTTTGTCCTCCCTCATTTCTACTTTTTTTTTTAAGAGCCCTTGTTATCACGTTGGTGGCTTAGTTACAGAGCTTTAGGCGAGAATCTATGTATTTTGGAGGTGGATTTCCACTTACAGAAGAGAGAAATGTTGTTTATATCTTTGTGTAAAGTTCATCTTACAAATGGGGGGCATTGGGAATAAAAGACTTCAGTACTTTCTCATAATTATTATTCAGTTTACCCAAAGTACATCAATGATCAATTAAAGCCATAATCCTAAGTAAAGAATATGATTTATGCAGTTGCATCTGCCTTTGAATGGACCCATGACACTACATCTTCACGAGTCGCGATGAAGAAACCAGCCTTCTCTTCACTCTGTTTGAAAGGAGCAGCAAGCTTCTCGACATGAGAAGCAAAGGCATTTGCCAAACCCTGTGAGAACTTGTGAGTACCAGCTCCTGTGTTTGCTGATAACACTTCAGGCAACGGCTCTTCACTCTGCACAATCTTAGCTAGTGTTCTCATCCATTCTTCAAATGCAGTTTGAGCTGCACCAACAGATAGTGCTCGTACATTCAATCGCCATTCTTCTGGTGTCTTAGTATGTAAACCTGGGTATAGTCCATATACAGTTCCCAAGTACAGAAGCTCGTGAGCCCTCTCTGCGCGATTTCTCTTTCTGCATATATCAATTAGACAATTACAGAAGGGCCTTCTAGCATCATCTGATGTATTAGTCAGTATGGACCTGAACTCTTCTTTCACAATGTCATAGCTAGTGCTCTCATCTTCTAACATCTTGACAAAGGTTACCAATCTTGGGTTAGCTTGTTGTAGACAAGCAAGGACCTTATCTGCATCGTCGCCCTTGCAGTAGGACACAACTGAGAGTAAGCATCCACAAAGTCTGTCATCTGGCTTGACTCCTCTCTGCACTGAGACATCAAACACCTTAACCAAATCATCTATCCTCTGTGCTCTACCAAAGCACTGAACCAAACAAGTGCATCCCATAACGTTAAGCTCGATCCCTACTTTAGACATTTCCTCAAACAAAGCCATAGCTTTCTCTGCATTTCCAACACTTCCATATATGTTAAGCATAGCTGTATAGCTCCAACTATCAAGTCTACAATTCTCCGACCTCCTCATATCATGAAACAACGTCTCGGCCTCTTCCTCCAACCCAAGATCTGCACACATACTCAGCAATGTGTTGTACAAAATGAAGTCCATAGGCCATCCATTAGACTTCATTCTCTCCCAAAGATCCAAAGCATCTCTAGCCCACCTAGCCTTCCCATAAATCTTGATCAATGCCGTCAACGTCTTCGCATCCGGGGTAAGCCCTGAATCCACCATTTCCTCAAACAGACTCCTAGCCAAACCAGGCTTCCCAGCCTTACCCATTGCTTCTAACAATGTATTATATACAACCAAATTAGGCTGCACTTCTAGTGCCTTCATCTCTTGCAACACAAACCTAATACCATCATAATCCCCAGCTGCACCAAACACTTTAGCCAACACAGCAAAAGCAACAGGGTCTGGAGTCCATCCACTAGCCCTTCCTCTCTCATACAAGCTCATCACCTCCTCAACCTTCCCCAACTGAGCATACACATCCAAAACAGCAGAATAAGTAACTTCATCAGGCATCAAACCAGTCTTATACATCCTCTCAAACCACTCCACTGCCTTATCAAAAAGATTACACCTTTTAGCACAAGTAATAATAGTAGAATAAGTAATGTTATCCAGTTCAACCCCACTATCAATCATCTCAAAAGCTAATTCCTCAATCTGCTGAAACTGCCTCCCAAACCTCAAAGACTTCATAGCAACATTATAAAAGATAGTTTCAATAGGAAACAAATTCCTAGTCTTGATCCAATTAAAGAAAAAAAGGGTCTTTTGCCATGGCCTCAAACTATTAAGCACCAACAAAGCATTATCTCTAGTGGGTGGATGTGGGATATCTTCAAGAACAGCCAAGAAAGCATCATCAGAGAAATGAGACTCACTTAACCTCCTAGCAAAATTCTTAAGGTCTCTAATTTGAGGATTGTAAGAGTAAGAAGACCTTTTCTGCCTCTGTAAAGACAAAACAGAAGGTTTAGGCCTTGTGGGGTTTACCCAAGTAGACTTTGGCTTAGAAAGAATCCTTGCTTGGTTTGGTGGGTCATCAAGAATGGTGTTGGAAAGTGGCTTTAGTTGTTCAGAAAGAGAGGGTTTTTTTCTTGAAGAATCTAAATCAAGATTTGGTTTTGGAGATTTTGAGGTGGAATTGCAAAGAACAGTGAATCTTTTGATGGACAATCTTGATGATTTGGTGGAAGAAGAAAGCTTTGTGTCTGAAGTGTAAGGTATGCTGCAATGGATGTCTAAACCAGTAGAGAATTTTGCAGCCATGGCTAAAGAGTTTGGATTTGGATTTGGAACTTCAATGAAAATACATCTATAAGAAATTTTGTGGATATTTTGATACCTTATCTGGATTTTGATGAGTCTTGGTAAAACCCCTAAAAGGGCTAAAACCCTACTTGCATCTTTTTTTTTAAAAAAAATTAAAATTTGGAATTAGTAGATTGGATTTCTAATACTAAATAGGCTAGTAGTTTTTCTATTGGGCTCTAAATTACCCTAGATGGCTGGTTTTGAGATCATCTATTAATATTTTAGCCAATTTGAAATGTAATTACAAGAAAAGAAGAGGAGAAACTACATAATTAGACACATTGCACTATTATACTACTATTATATGTACTATAAATAATTATATATTTCGAATTAATAGTTTTCTATCATATATTGAGAGGGATACATTATATACCTGTATTTTTTGCAATAAGATACACTAAAATAGGGAGAAAGGTAAGTGAGATTTGTTATGTAACATGCAAATCATACTGGATACATACTAGATATATGTATTTGTATGTATTAGAGATATAAGATACACAAGAGAGTGACAAGCGAGATTTATTATGCATCTGGATACATGCAAATCCATTTAAATTGTATCTAGAACAAATTAAACCTATTTTTGACCCATGTATCCCGAGGTACATGTGTCTTAACGTATTTGGACGCACCAAAATTTGATAAGATACATAATATTACAAACTAGAGTGTATCTAAGTAATACTCCTAAACTAGTGAAATTTATGTAAATTTTCCCCAATTAATCACTTTATTTGTCGAAAATCATATTTTCATACTAAAAATGACCAAGTCAGAATAGTAATTTTAGCTCATCAAGTATGTTTGCCTTTTTTTTTTTTTTTTTTTTTTTATAAAAAAAAAATCACTTACTGATCCATAGATGGATTTGATTTCTTCAAATTTTGTATGATACTTTAAAAATCACTTTGACGATAATATTTTGTCACAACTCTGTTCAGAATCACCACATATATAATAAAAGTTATTAGTATTACCCACCAACCATTAATTGTTGTTAGTTTTTATTGAACAATCACCACTACCATCATCAACCTTCTCTAATATTCTTTGTCAATATGATATTTAATTATTTAAATAATTATAAATTATTCAAATTAATTAAATTATTAAAAAAAACTGTATTTATTGTGTCCTTCAGGATCAACATTGGTAAAATTTTCTTAATAAAGGACAAAAAGATAATCAATCATGATCACTAAAAAAAAGGCCATCATATTAATTGGAAGCAACTTCAAAAAGTTAAATGAATGTGGTGGAATGTTGTCAATTCAAATGATATTAAGATCTCTTGATTTGACAGCCCTAATTACACTCAAGTTAACACTTAATTAACAACCACTGCATTTATTACACAAAGGGTGAATAAGTCAAAAGACATGGCCCAAGAGGTTGATTTAAATTCTTATGTAATGATTTTTCTGAAAGTATTCTTAATAAAAATTATGACTCCGTCATTAGTATTGCGAGTTGGATCATAGCTTCCTAGAATGATTAAAATGAAAATCAAATGGAAACAAGAATCATTGAATTCATGAAATGGTTTTATACCGATGTAGGTTTGTGGTGTAATGGTGAGACTGTCTTATTCTTAAATAGAGGTTAGATTACTATTAGAATTATAGTACAATTATGATTTAATTATTATTATTATTATTATAGACGAAATATAACCTAATTAACATGGGTAATCTAATCCTAATGCGACTCTAATTCTTCAGCAGTGTTGTAAGTCGCTAGTCAGCTTCGTTGGACCTGTTCCTTCGACATGTTCCAATACTCAGCTTTCTTCTTCATCAACACTTGCCGTAAACAAATCAGTCAACTGCGTTGAACCTGTTCCAATCGTCAGTTTCCTTCTTCTTCAACAGTTTGAACATGAAAAAGATCTTATTGGGAGTGTCACCTCCGTATGAGCCGTACAATATACAATCTAAATATAATCAATGATTTAGTGAAAATAATAGTAATATAACTAAGTTTCATTTTCAAAATGTTTGACAAATCAGGTTATTTTAAATTTTGAATGGCCTTTGTCGTTATTTTGCTAAAAGCAAAGAGCTTAGAGTCCAACATTATATTTATATAAATCATATGTAGTTTTTTTTGTTTTTTTTGTTATTATAATGCTATAAAAATTATCGTTACAATCTCACGTTTAAATACAAATTCAAAGAAACTAAATAATTAATTAAATAAATAACTAAACAATTAAGGACGTGTCATTTTAGTCAAGATTTGCATAAACATGATTATTGGTTCTGATGACTATATAAGGACAAAACAAATTGTCATTAGACATATCTAATAAATTAATTATAATATTTTCTGATTTTTCTATAAATTCCATGAAACAACCTCAAAATTGTGTTTATGACTAATCACATTAATTAATTTAATATAGTATAATGAAGACTGATTTGCCGACAGGAGGCAAACATAGGTGGCCTACATGGAGGATGACGTGTAGGAGATTAGTGGTCTAATTAAGTCTTTGGCATTAATAATTACACTTAGACTAAACTCTAATTTCACAAGTTGAAATCATAGGGTAAAAAAGATAAAACTAATTATTGGTATGATTTTTCAATGAAAGTTGATCTTTTAGATTAGAAACAGAAATACAACTTTCAATATAACTTTACAAATTTCAAAAACCTTTTTTTTATAATTTTCTATTCGATATTCGATACTTATATTGAAGTTCGATTAAATTCAAATTTGATATATTCATTTTTTTGAATCAGACACATTTTCACCTCATATTTGTACGTGCACATTTATGGATTAGACGTATTTTTACCTTGCAATGATTGAATTTCTTGAAAGTCAGACTCGTTAAATTACATCTTGAATCTAACTCATACTTAGCTGAAAAATAGAAAACTTATCTGAGTCTTATAAAAGGTGCCATAGTTCAATTCATTCACCAATGCGTGGGACATTCTATTCATCACCTAGCAATAATATAGAGATTTTTTTTTATAAAAAAAAATGACATTTCTAGTTAGTGAAAATAAGAAAAAACAATTTGGACATTTCATATTTCAATTTGTCTACTCTAAAACGCACCCATCAAATTCATAGTATCTATTTAGATTATATATAATTAATTTTTGGAATAATATTTCTCTTTACTTATCAAATATTAGAAAATAAATTAAAAAAAATATTTATTTTTTTGGAAAAACATTTTCCTTCGTATCTCACACACCCTGATTATTTCTTAGCTTTAACTCATTTAAATTAATCATAAGCATTTACCAATTACCAACTAATAATATGTATTTATTACAACATCATCAAAGAGTAATAAAATGTCAACATATTGGAATTGAAAATATTCCAACAACCCAATTTCTTTTAGCTAAGCACAAAAATGACAGCTGAATTTATTTTTTTCCAAGTAATTAAATTGTAGCCGTTGGCTTTAGACAATAATTCCCATTTGGCACAATCAAAATGAGACAAAAATCTAAAATGGCCGAAAGAAGGTGTAGACTTGTAAGAGAATTGAGACAAACATCGACAAGGAAATTAAAAGGCATATGAATAATAATAATAGCCATTCTAAAATTTTGAATGAATCTTATCACCTCGTCGTGCGTTTGACTTATATATGCTGATAATTTAAATTTTTTTAAAATTATAAATTCATCATAAACTCTATGCTCGTAACAATCATTTATTTTGTTTTCTAGGTTAATTGATCTCAAGACTCAACTTTTAGAAATAGTTGTATGAAATTGTATTAATAGCAAAGTTAGAATTTGAAGTTTATAGGTTCATAATTTTAAATTTTTTTAATAATAATTTATAACGATTTAATCTGCTAGTGATATTGTTTGCTCTGATCATAGATCTATACGACTTTAAAACGTGTAATTAATAGGTAAGACATGCTTACTTATATATCCAACATGAGTAAGCAGGTCTTACCCACTAGTAACATGTTTTAAAGTCGTGCAAGCTTAAACCCAAAGTGAACAATATCACTAATAGACTAGTCTGTTACATAATTATTGATTCTAAACAAAATTACGTGTACATATTTAATCAATTTCTTAAAAAAAAAATATATCACAAAATTTGACCTAAATTATTAAATTCGTTCGAATCTAACACCGTCTACCCTACCATAGCTCCGTCCCCGTGTGCTTCTTTCTACTATTGTTGATTCTTTAATATTTTCTTCCAATATGATTTGATGATCAATGACATCACTACTATCTTGAATTGACCAAACTTTTTCTATTCTACGTTGGATCCCTCATTCACACCAAAATTTATAAAATGAAATTCCAACTTTAATATATTTTTAGTACAATTTCAAGTGTCCCCTTCTCATTTTTGTCCATTGGTTGAAATCAAAAGAGTTGTCTACGTACTACACTTTTAATTTAATTCTTTTCATTCATTCTTCCTTTTTTTTCATCAAACTTTTTATCTCTTTAGAGTAGTGGAGAAAGCACATAGTTTTAAGTTCATTTTACAAAATAGTTAAAACTTGAAGAGTTGAGGTGAAATATAGTAAGTACTCTCAAATTATGAGATCAACTCATGTATATGAATTATTGTAATACAATTTAACTGTAAAGTCAGTCAATAATTAATTCTCGTAAAATATAAAAGTAATAAATAAAAAGAAATAATGAAAGTATTTTAAACAGAGTTTCTATATTAAATAAATAATTCAAGTTTTTATTTTTCTTTGATTTCTTTCTCTTTATTTTTCATTCACGTCAGATAGATTAAACCCAACAATTTTTCCACATAATTATTGATAGTGGAACCCAACAATCTCTTTATTTTCCTCGCATCTCTTGTCTTTTGATATGCATGACCAAAATATTGTTCTTATATACATACAAAGAACAAAATGTCCAATTGCAGGCCTATATTGTCTACTTGTCTGCCTAATATGAAGTATGTAATAGGTAATATATTATTATTAATTACCTCTTTTATAGTCTTTATATATATATTATTATTAATTGGTCATGTTACACATGTTTCTCATTAGGTAGATTTTACTAGTTAACTACTTAATTTCCACCTTATAGTTATCTTTAATAAAATAAAAAAAAATGACTAAAGAGTTAATTAAACGTGAGTGGAACAAGTAAACTTAATTTAATTAATAATGGATTATCTATAATAGTGTAAAAGTTTATTGTTTAAAATGGATGAGGTCACTTCATAATTATATCATATATATTTATAATGACTAAAAGATCGAACTCATCTCGTTCAAAATTTGTGTGCTTCTTGCCATTTATTCTATATTGATCGAAGAAATTAAACGTGAATGATACAAGTAAACTTGATTTAGCTAATAGTGAATTATTTATATTTATAAAATATTTATTGTTTGATAAGAATGAGATCAATTCATAATTATATCGTATTTTTAATGGCTAAAAGAACACATGTTGTTCAAAATTTGTGTGCTTAATTAATTCTATATAAAATTAAGTAGAAGATCTCAATATAAAGCAGCCGTCATTAGTATAACTTTTTTTATAACAAAAAACAAAAGGTTTAGACAAGAAAATATTCCTAACTTGCTAAACTCAGTATTTATGTACTTGCCTTGTCCATATATGGAAACTGAAAAATTAATTTGTTCTTTAAATAAGCAACTTTACCAACAATTAAACGGTTTTTGCATAGTATATAATTTACATTAATCAATAATATTTGGTTTATTTATTTCTTGGTCTGTAAAGGGTTTATTATAATAATTACACTATTTATCGCATTAATATCATAATCTGAACTATCTTTTTGTATGTGTTCTTTTTGGATAATGAAATAGATTAGGCGACCTTTATAAAAAGATGTGTTCAAATTATTAAATCTAACAGTTATAATTTGCCATACATTTATTTTAATATATTATTTGAATTCTATTGTAATTGTATCTTAATTCAAAACAGTTTTTGTTGGTATTGTAATTGCATCTTAATTCTACTGAGAATCACGTTTATATTAGTTTTATAAAATTTCAAAAAAATATCTTAACTTAGTAAATTGATTTTAATAATAACTTATTTTGATTTAGTTTTTGATATAGTTTTCGTTGTCATTTGATTGATCCCAAATCATCACTTTGCTGATAGTTATTATCCCCCAAATTCATTTTCTTTTTGCTTTTAATTTAAATAAGTTTGTGAAATATTTACTAATCCTTAATTGAGTAATCATCTGACAAATTAACCCTCGTAATAAGCCACCTATTACATCCCTAACTTTATATTAAAGCCTTAAGCCACCTTTTTA
Source organism: Solanum lycopersicoides (assembly GCA_022817965.1). Taxonomy (NCBI): domain Eukaryota; kingdom Viridiplantae; phylum Streptophyta; class Magnoliopsida; order Solanales; family Solanaceae; genus Solanum; species Solanum lycopersicoides. The sequence continues at coordinate 81,921,582 of CM040625.1, read as the reverse complement.
TCTCATGCACAAAGTGAAAAACATCCATAAATAATTGTATGTTAATCTCTCCTTTGGCTAATTAATCCTATTTAGTGTCAATTGTATGCTTATTCTTTTGATGTTACTTATATTAATTTGACATTATCATTGTATCTCAACCAATAGTACGTAGAATACAACTTGTTATAAATAGTTGGAAAAATAAAATAGTTCCATCACATCAATATTGTTTTTTTTTTCCATTCAACTAAATTCGAATTCACGCCGTATAGCCTCACTGGAGTAAAACACTCCCAAACAATAGTGACTCTCTAACTTTAGCGAGCTCAAATCTGAAACCTCTGAATTATTAAGAATGAAAGAATATTTATCACTCTATCACAATCCTGATCGGTAACATTTTTAATTAGCTAATTCTTTTGTGCCTATTTAACATGCTAGCTAGGCCTCGGTATTTAAGGTTTCAACTTTACTACAATTGAATGTGAACCCAAAAAAAATCAAAAGTAGAGTTTTCCACAAAGTTGCACTATTAAAAAAAAAGTGTGAGTAATCTTATTAAGCTCTTTAAGGACCTTTTTCTTTTTTAACATTGGGCCATAGCATGACACAATCACTTCCATTAAACAAAGAAAAAAAAGTGGTTTTGTCTATTCATGATGATGTGGAAGGTTTAGAGTGCTTCAATACTTTGGGAAAAAGAGACCAAAATATTTGGAAGAAGACTCTACAGCACAATAAGAAAATTCAAAAAATAAACATTTACATAACTAATAAGGGGTAGCTGGTTTGAAAATGAGTTATGCAAGTATTAAATTTTGTATACGTAATATAACGTCTGGTAGCTAGTTAAGAGATAAATTATTCACGTATAAAATTAATAATATATATATATTTTATCATAAATAATTTTAATATTACTAATACATTCGTAACTCTTATCATTTACCAAACGACCCTTGATAGATAAATGATAATATTTGTGCGGACCTTCTATTTACACTAAATTATCACTTTATGAGTCATAAATTGAAGGACAAATACTTATTCAGCACAGATGTTCTCATCAAAACAAATAAATTTACCTAATAGAATAATTTAATTAAGTGTTGATTAATTATGATAAAGTACCAAAAACTATGTATATAAACACATATGATGCATCATTTAACTATTTCCCGCTCAATATTAAAGTAAGAATATATATCAATTCTAATCAGAAGCGGCTCAAACATATTAGTGGCCTAAACGGGGCCTTAAGTTTGAATTGTTAATAACTTTTATATAATTGATTTGTTCTAGTTTTCAGTTGATAATATAACCATTCTTATTTTAAATTATTTTTCATGAGATATAATACTCCAAATATGTCAAATTTCTTCTAATAATTTCTTCATTTTCATGAAAAGTTCACTTGTTCTTCCATATTTATTAAAAAAAAAAACAACTTATAACCTATTATTACTGAAAATGAGGTCCCTTAAATTTTAAAGCCTAAGACACATGTCTTTTTTTTAACACTGTCGAGTCACCCCTGATCCTAATGACCCTTAAATGGTGACCAAATATACATTAAAAAAAATACATAATTTTGCATTCATTGATTTAGTATAAATGCCTCTAATCTCAGATAATTATAATATCTGCATACAGTCTATCTTTTTCAGATCATATTTTGTTTGAATTATATCAAATACATTATTATTATTATATTGATTTAGTATACATATCGATTACGACTAAAGTGGTAACTGTCACTAGTGCTTTGCTTAGGTAGGATATAACAGTTTCCCAGTGTGAACTGAATTCTAGTTTTTTTTTGTGTGTGGGGTCATTGTTGTGGAATTTTTGGTACCTTCAGACAAGTTACAATTCTTTCGGTGTTCATATTATTCTACTGTTGGATTCTCCATAGCCTATAAAAGCATATTCACAATCCTTTTGTTATTACTCTACACAACTTCTCTTCTTCAAAAATATCTCTATTCTGGTTATCTCGTTCGTACACATCTTTCCGAAATCATCAATTGTTTTAGCTAAAAATCGAATCTTTTTGAACATTTTTTTTTTCCCAAGGAAGATGATCTTGTCGTTACAAGAATACATTTTGTGGAAATTTATTGTAAATCTTGAAACAAAGTTCAGTGTTGCAAAAAGTTTTTATTTTTGGATTTTCCAAATTTTCAACAGATATAGCTGTGGTACTTAATTAATATTTTGTTGAAAATCTTGTGTTTGCTCTATTGTGGTATAGCTAGTTGTTGTTTGTTTTTTTTTTGGGAGAAAATTCTGTTTAATTCATCATGGCAGGAACATCACTGCCTCCGGGATTTCGATTTCATCCTACTGATGAGGAATTAGTTGGATATTACCTGAAAAGGAAAACTGATGGAATTGAAATTGAATTGGAAGTTATTCCAGTAATTGATTTGTACAAATTTGATCCATGGGAACTTCCAGGTATACATTTGTTCGTCTGATTTTGACTTGATACAGTCATACGGTCACAAAGTTTAAAAATGTAATAAATCTTCGTGATGTGAAACGTGTCAGGTGGAAAGTTAGAATTGTGTCTGTTTGAAGAAAATGTTGTAATCTGTTGTTTTCATTGGCACTTTGTACTAAAAATGTGTTGATTCTGCAAAGTTTGTTGCTTTATTTGCTTATCTTGTTTGTTCCTTTATTATCTTTTTTACAACATGGATTGTTCTGTGGGGACCTAACTCTTTTTCACATTTGAGAAAGTTATATCATTACTTAAATTATGAACGAGAATTAAGAGTTTGGGGGTTCTTATGTTCTGTTTTTGAATGTAGAGAAATCTTTCTTGCCTAAACGTGACCTCGAGTGGTTTTTCTTCTGTCCTCGGGACAAGAAGTATCCGAATGGTTCAAGAACTAATCGAGCTACTAAATCTGGATACTGGAAAGCCACAGGGAAAGACAGGAAAGTTGTGTGTCATCCAGCAGTTGTTGGCTATCGAAAAACATTGGTTTTCTATCGTGGAAGAGCTCCGCTTGGGGATAGAACAGATTGGGTAATGCACGAGTATCGTCTTTGTGATGATGTTACTCAGGGTACTCCAAGTTTTCAGGTAAACAGAATCTAATCTTATTTCTAAAAAGGCTCTTCTGATTTACTAGTAAACAAAGAAAATGATCATATTTCGCGATTTACTTGTCTCTAGGGGCCTTTTGCACTTTGTCGTGTCATAAAGAGAAACGATGTTTCATTGAAGACGAAAGATGTTGGAGGAGTTAAGCAAGTTGGATGTAGTACAAGTACAACCAGTGGAGCATTTACCTTAGTAAATGAACCACCCAATGCTCTTTCTGATGAAACGCCAACTCAAAGTGCATACATGAGCAATGATAGCAATTACTCGACTCCTATTACTTCTCCTTATCAGACAACACAATTCGGGGGTTATGAGTCTGCAAACCTCTGGATGTCCTCCGCTATGATTCTTGATTCATCTAAGGTATATACATTATTATCATTCGTAGTTCATTCAATTCTGTTTCTGTCCTGTTGTTACTATAAGACTAACAATCTAACACTATTTTGTGGATGAATATAGGAATGTCCTCAGAGACAGAATGCATCTAATTACTGTCCACAGTATGACTTCCCGAGCATGACCCCGTGGCAGCCTAGTGATCAATCTGAGTTCACATCAAATTCAACTTTCCCGAATTTTAGAGGGGAAGTTGAACTGTCTGGTGACTTAAGTAGCTTTGGCTGCATGTCTCCTTACTCGATTCATGGAAGTTACGTGGGGTTATATGGCAACGAGGACATGACATATGAAGTTTTCAATCAGAACGACTCAACGAAGAATCCAAATCTCTTCTGAAGACGAAATGATCATAGGAAGACAAGAAATAACTTAGAGTTGTTCTCTGAGACAATGGTTTTTAATGTTTGTCTTAAGAGTCCTTCGATTTTACAACGTCTCTGAGTCTAGTTCGCAAAGTCAATTTTAAGCATAACGTTTGACATTGTTACTGAAGAATGAAGTATTTAGTGATTGATCATATTTAAAGATCACACTATAGAACATGGTTTATGTTATAAGCTAATGTAGCTAAAGAAAATGTCTGTAAAAGTATAAATTACCAGAATATTTCTTGTAAAAGTAATGTTTGAGTTGCTGTAATTTGCAAAGTTGAAATACATTGTGTTGTACCTTGAATTACTTGTCACATCTCTAATGATTGTTTTACACTAAAGTCTCTTATAAAGCAACTATTGATTGGTTAAATGTCAACCTATTTAGCCAATGATTTCAACGAAATAAGTACTTTTTTAAGTACCACCAACTACGCGATAACTAACTGTACTGTCAAAGCTTATAGTCTAGTGGTACCGGTAAAATGATGAATAAGAGAACACTATAGGTAACTATCAAGCAAAGGATATAAGAAAGTAAGCTAGAAACGTTGTGAAAACTTTACTAGGCTCAACTTTTGAGCTTTAGATTAAGGACTTTTAACTTTTAATCTCTCCAATTATAATGTGTTCATTATGCCAAATAGCTCATCATTTGATCAATTATTCACTATCAAACTTTAATTTAATTAGCTAGCGTTTGACATAGATCTAAATTTAGTTTTAATCACAATAAAATGTTTTTTAAATTTTGTTGAAAAATAGTCTTTGAAACTTGAAGTTGTGTTTGAAATACATTTTAGGGATAAGGGTCTGAAAAATACCCCAACTTTGATTGAATTTGCTGTTGCGATACTAAACTTTCATGATGACCTATTACCTTTTTGAACTATTTAATTGTGTATTTTTTATCCCTTGAACTATTTAATAATGTATTTTAAAGGTATATATATGCCACGTGGACACATTACTATTTATAATTTTGCATTGTTTTTTATGTTCACGTGGACAAATTTATATGATAAAATACGATATTAAATAGTCTAGGGAGGTAATAGGTCCTCATGAAAGCTTAGAATCTCAACAACAAATTTGACCAAATTTGAGATATTTTTCAGACCCTTATCCCTACATTTTCTCTAGAAATAAATTGAAATTCTACTAATGAAACTAGGGGTGGGCGTTCGGTTCTTCGGTTCGGTTTTATCAAACTTCGGTTCGGTTCTTCGGTATTCGGTTTTAGAAAAGTATGCACCATACTTATACCAAACTAATATCGGTTCGGTTCGGTTTTTTCTACTTCGATTCGGTTTAAATCGGTGTTTTTAAATCGTTTTTTCGGTATAAATAAAAATAAAGTGGAAATATATTAAAGTGTTAATAGTTTTATGTGCTTAATAAAAATAAAAATAAAATAAATATGCGACGATATTTTTGGTTTCTCCCATACCTAAATGAATAAAGAAGAGAGCAATATAAGGACTCATGTACATAAATAGAAGAGGAACTAAATTGTCATTATAATGTTTTATCAGTAAAATATTTTTTTGTCGTAATTGCTAGCTTAAGTAAAACATTTAAATAGGTCATGCAAATATTTTGAGTAAAAAATGTATAAGTATTATTAACTAAGCAATATAATTAAATTTTTTAAAATTTATTTAATAAAACTTCGGTTCTTCGGTGCACCGTAATTTTGGAACCCTTGCACCGAATTCTGAACCGAAGAACCGAAGTTCCGAAAATAAAAAACCGACACCGAACCAAAGAACCGACACCGAAAAATCGAAATAATTCGGTTCGATTCGGTTTTTCGGTTTTTCGATTTTTATGCCCACCCCTAAATGAAACTGATATTTCACGATTAGATTTTTGAAATTTGAATAATTTTTTAAGATACATTTTCAATAAATCACCAAATTGTTTGACCAAACAATGTGTACTATTTTATTTTATATTTTGAATACCTACTCTTAGAAAATCTATAGCCAAACAAAAATTAACATGATCAAATAGCTTCGTACTTTCAAAGCAGGTTTGGGCTTCAAAATGTTTTTTATTTGGGAAAATTATATATAATAGCAAATTAATAACCTAAAATAAATAGAGTAGCTAGGATTTGATTTAATTGTGCTCCATAGCAAATGTTTGCAAAAAATTACCAGACGTCTCTCTCCCAAATATCTCGCTCGCCACTCTCCTCCAATCTCTCGCTCGCTTCCTCACTTTTTATACAAACACAAGTGTATAAAAAATATTTCTAATTGTATAAAGCAGAGGAAATTGTATAAAATACATATATTCTTGTTCCCCTCTTCCAGATCTCGCTCGCCACTCTCCCAAATCTCGCTCGTCACCCTCGCCTTTCTCACTTATACAAACAGAAGCGAAATGTATAAATTGCGTTTCTGTTTGTATAAAGCGTGAGAAAATTGTATATACACATGCAAGTACATATATTTTCTTTCTATACACTTATAATTATACAATAAAAATACTCCCCTGCCCAGTTTCTTTTTCCTTTCTCTCTTTCTCGTTTTATACAATTTTCAAATTGTATCTAATTTCTCTCTTTCTCGTTTTATACAATTCGATTCAATTGTATATTCCTTGTCAAGTCTCTTTTGTCTTTCTCTCTTTCTCATTTTATACAAATTCAAATTGTATATAATCGTTCTATACACTTATAATAATACACTTCATTTTATACACTTCGTTTTTATACAGTTTCTGTCCAAGTGTCTTTCTCTTTCTCGTTTTATACACTTCGATTTATACAATTTGCTTCAACTGTATATGTATAGCGAATTATACAGTTTTTATGTTTGCTATGGAGCGCAATTATGCAAACTTTGCTATAGCATACAATATGAATTTTTTATTTGCTATATGTGAAAGTTGCCCTTTTTATTTCCCTATTGAGTAAAACATACAAGTCTTTTTTCTTCCTTGAATTAATATTATCCAAAAAAAAAGTGGATCAATCATACTTGAGCAATTTTCGTTATTATTATTCTTTTTTATACATAATTTTTATTTTGATATTAATCGTTCAAAAATCACTTGCTTAACTAATTTAAATTCGTGATATATAGACTAACTAAAAAGATAAAACTACTTCTATCTTAAAAATGACGAAGTAAGGAATAACTCAAGAATATCTACATTAAATATATATATATATATATATATATATATATATATATATATATATATTAGAGAAGTCACTATATATGATCAGTATTTCTTGCCATTGATAAATATAATAGAATACTGGATGGAATAATCAAGATAACTTTGTGCACTAAATTGCTCAACGAAAACTTTCAAATTCAACTCCCATTACAAAAAAGTGAAGAATTTAAAACTGTTGCTTTTTAAGTGTTTTAACACAAAATTCAAAAGTAATCTTTTAGTTCTTTGGTGATACAAAAAGGTAAAATATATCCCCGATCCTTTTTTTTTTTTTATGACAACCCGTAGCCGTTAACCTTTGGGTGAGCACAGGGTAAAATCTCCGTTTCTACGTAATAACTTGCAAACCACATAGGAGAGGTAACTCGCACTAGGCAAACCCAATGCGAAGAGCTCGACTCAGAAGGCAAACCCCTTGCTTTCGCTGGGAAGGAGTTTCGAACTTGAGGCCTCCATGCAACATGTCAGTCCCTAACCCAAACCACTGGGCCACCCCGAAGGGTAAAATACATCTCCGATCTTGCAACGTGAATGCAATACATCGCTAATTTAGGAGTGTTTTCAACACTTCTCTCAGCTTTTTATTAAAAGTCTCATGTTGATATAAGAGTTTGAGATTACTTGTTATGTCAGTAGAGAGGTGCTTTTAAGATTGTTATTAGTTCAGAAACGAATCTAATAATCTGTGTAGAGTTCAAGAATATTTTCGATACTTCTCTCACTACTTAACTACAAATCATAACTAGAAAATACTAAATTCTAAATAATTTTGATTTCTTACAACTTTAAACTATTTTTCCGACCAATACAAAACATTTTTTTAAAGTTAAGTGTAACAAAAAGCTCAAAATCCATTAACTGAAAAGAAGAAATTAAAGAAATGAACTATATTCTTACAAATATTCTTCTTTTCCACCTCCTAATGGTTCAAATATAACCCAATTAGCATAGGCACTACAAAATATGAGGTTTTTTTTGTTAGGGAATAAATAATTTTGCAACAATTCATTTTATTTGATTTACTCTTTTTGGACTGTGCTTTTTAAACCTTAAAAAGGTTCTTTTGTCCTACTAGTATTATTATTATTATTTTTCTACGGAATCGAAGATGTGTGCAGAAGAAGTAAATTCATAAAAAATAATAATAATCGTTTTCGAAGTCAAAAGGGAAATTAGGTTGAAAAGTAATAATTTATAACCATTTTATAATTTAGACCAATTAAAGGAAACGAGAAATAACAATAAAGAAATGATCGAAAATTCATTGAGAAGTTTACTTGTATGGAGGGTATCTATTTATTTTTTTATTTCAATTGATTGATAAGTAACATATAAAAAAGTTCAATAGTTAGTAAAGAAAAATATTTTATACAATTAAGTAATTATGAAATTGAAAAAAGTAAGAGTACATTAATCAACAATCTACTTTATATATTCTAATTGATTTTCAAATGATTTTATTAGTAGTACGTAGTATCGTCAATCGTCAATATTTCAATCTTTGTGCTTCATATTCAAATATATCTGCATAGCGAATTTCCAAGCATCAATTGAAAGATACAAAGGTGGTTCAAAATTGAATCAAAACTGAAAATTTAAATATAAAAAGTTATTGATTAATTGAAAATGAGTTATTGGTTTAACAAGTTTGATAATGATTTTGATTTTTTTTTAATTATTAGGTTATGAGTTCTTAAAAAATTTGAGATTTTTCTTAATGGCCAACCGATAATCCGATTAATGAATTATATTTGTGTCATTCGATATATAAAGTCTTTCACTTGAGGTTTTTCATACTTCTATTTTTTATTGTCTCAAAATTCTCAGTTATTCTATCGTGTATTAGTGTTTATATTTGAGCAAAATATAATGTCAATTCATGCGCATGGTTCATTTAGTTTGTCACCTTGTTTCTAAGTGATTCTCAATGATTTTTTGAGTAACTTCCCTAGATAGTCACTCATGTTTGGGAAATTACCTAGGAATATCACTTATGTTTGTTTTAGGACTACAACATCGCCCAACTTTATCTATTTTCCTCAAATATACTTGACACAAAAAAAATACATTATTTCTCTCCTACTAGGGTGTCATGTCATATTTTTTAATTTATTATTAATATTTTTCTAATTCTTTTAAAGAATTGGAGGAACCCACATATTTTTTGAAGAACCGGAAAAACTCATATTACAGTTCTTAATGTAATTTTTTTACTGGGTATAATATGTGAATTTGTCTATTTTTTTAAAAGAATCTATTTATTTATAATAGGAGAAGTAACAAGTGTCATATGTCAGCACCACAAATATTCAAGAATTTTAATTTTTCAAAAAACATTTTAAATATGCTCTAAAAATACAATTTAAAAAAAAACAGGAATTTTAATATAGCTATTTTAAATAGAAAATAAAAATTCTTTTGTTTAAAAAAACTGTAACGGCAAAAAGTGGATGATTTTTAAATGCCTCTAATTTCAATTTTAAAGGAAAAAATGAAATAGAACTATTTTTTTTATAAAAAGAATAATGACTATTACGGGAAAAAAGATGAAAGATCTTTAAATGCTTCAAATTTCAATTTTTAAGGTTAAAAAATAAAAATGGAAAATTGAATTATTTTATAAAAAAAACTATAATGTCTATTTATATTTATCACACTTTCAGTTAGAGAATATTCCAATAAAATGGAATGTAGAAATATATATCTAAATAGGAGAAGAAAAAGTGCACCATAAAAAAACTATAATTATTATTTTCAAAATTAATCAAAAAACTTATAGTAAAAATAATAATTATCATTAATAAATTAAAAACTTATTTTTAAAAATAGTTAAAACAGTCCATTAGTAGTTAGTTGTAGGTAATGGGTACTTTTTTTATTCATTCATTTTTAAAATTTATCTTTATATATTTAAAAAACAAAACATTTTCGAAAAACGTAAATAGAAAATAATAGTTAAAAAAACATATTGCAACCTAACGTTTAAATAGGTTTAAAGCATTTTTTAATAATAAAAATATAAATAATGTGACATGGCATTCTAATAGAAGAGAGATAATGTATTTTTTGTATCAAGTATAGTTTGAGGAAAATAGATAAAATTGGGTGATATTGTAGTCCTAAAACAAACATAAGTGATATTCCTAGGTAATTTTCCAAACATGAGTGACTATCTACGAAAATTACTCTGATTTTTTTGTTACAGAACTCAACAACTAAATCGATAACGATCAGGAACCAATAAATCAATGGCCAATAAACAAATATTTTAATGGTTCTACAAAGATTTAGCATATATAGAAAACGTTAACTAATAAGTCGAACTAATAAACTTAAAAACCAAACATAACCGACCGATACGCAGCCGTATAGTAATGAATTCAACTTTCAACAAAGACATATGACATATTGTTTAGAATCACATTGTTCAATCTACCATATAGTTCAAGTCTGTAGAGAGAAATAAAACATTATTTTTCTTTTGTCTTCTTAAGAGACAATTCATAAGCATGCCCGCCTCAATAGGATTGGCGAAAACCCTATTGAGATAGTCTGAAAGATCGATACAATAACCAAAACAAAAAGCTTCGAAACTCTAAGGAGCATAAGGGCCTACGAAGCTGCACCAAAGATTCGAATTCTTCGTTCAATTGGAACCAAACATGAGGGACATATAGCTTGTTCATTGTTACCATAATTGTCATTGCAGTTTGCACAGAGTACCTGATGAGCACAAGGTAAGAAAACAACAGAAGCTTCACCTTTCTTGCAAATTACGCATTTCCTATCATTGCTAGCATCCTTCTTAGAAGAAGAAACTTCCAATGTATCAAAATCATGTAACAACTTTGCAATATCTCTTTCTGGAGCTTCATTAGATGCTTTAAGCCGAGATAATTCTTGATGAAGACGTTCGAGCTCATCCTTGTACTGTTGGGACGCTATTTCAAAGCTAAGTCGCATATCCATGAGCATTCTTTTGTTAGTAGCTTTAACTTCTTCGTCGATGTGTGTCTCCTCTTTTAATAGCGATAAGGCTTGCGCCTTAGCCTTTTGTTCTTGCTTCCACTTTGCCTGTCAAAAGTTGGACTTAGAACCATTATCCAAAGGGAAGACATAGATCGCGATTTTATCATAACATAAACATAATAATGAGAAAAAATTGACGTCAAATATAATCCTGATATGTTAAGTCTGAATGTACATTTCCATTACCCAAGTGAAATACAACTATGTATAGTTCTTTACCTATTATACATATATTATACATTTGATAGAAAATTCAAATTTAAATGATGGTACATTATGACATTAGACTATTTTTTTTTCAATAAGTGATATAAATATTATAATTTGTGAAGAGAATATACTAAAGAGAAGAAAGTACATACCTCAACTTCCTTTTTAGTTTTCTCACTCTCAACCAATTGTTGCTTCAAATCAAAGAGCATTTGTTTTTCTGCAGCGATATTGTCTTGCAACTTCTTTTTCTGTTTTTCCCAAACTTTAAGTTTCTTTAGGCACTTTTTCTCTTTCTTTAGAGCCTCCAATTGAGTTATTTCACATTCTGATGCTCTTAACTTGTAAGCCTCTATCTCTGCCCTTAATTCATTATTTTCATTCTCAATCTTTTTCTTTATCAAGTTTCCCCTGTCAATTAGTCCACTTGTTTTTTGTACAACAATCTTCATTTTTTCACACTCATTAATGAGTGTTTCTAGGGGAATTCCTTCCTTTAACTGCTTATCATTCTTCAGTTCTCGCGTCTCTTCCCTATTCAGCCGTAATATCTTCAGCTCAATTGAGTCATTGCTAACTTTATTTGCAGCCTGCATTACCTTTTGGTACGCCCAATCTTTGCGCTCCTTCACTTGTCTTTCTAAATCTTCTGTCTGATGGATCAAGCTCGAATTCATCTCATCCATTTCCCTATGGACTTGCCTTGAACTCTCATTCAAATTCAAATGATGGAACTTACTCAAGCTGGCACTAACCACATTTTGATTTTCCATAATGTCAGATTCATCAGATTTTATAACTCCACCCTCAAATCTGGATATACCTTCACTAGACAAGTTCCTACCGTCCTCAGAGTATTTCCTTAATTCAGCACTAAAAGTCGCAATGTTTCTCTTCAACAAAGTTTTCATTGAAGGACTGAGATTAAACCTGTTTGGGCATCCACGATCTTTTAATGAATCGTCAAACTCCATCTAAGAATTTAATAGCAAAAGCTCAGATTTTGTTCCAAATTGAGATATAACATTTCTACATAGAAATTGAAATTGATGATGTGATATAATGATAATGAATTTAGTTTTTACATTAGAAGGACTCTATTTTTCTCTCTTATTTCACAACAATGCTAGAATTTATATAGACCTAAAAATTGGGTAGGGGTGGGGGAAGGGGGTCAACAACAACGAAATTCTAAATTCTTTAATATTTTTAACTAAAAAATTAATTCTTTTTCCAATGGATTCAAATTGAAAAGGAAGACTTACAACTTTGTGATTATCGCCGACTTTGTGATTATCGAGCTTTCAAAATGTTGAATAGATTGACTTCAGGAGTGAGAGGAATGAAAGTGAGATGGAAACCGTCTGAGGTAAGAAAGTCTTAAGTATGATTCCAAATGAAGGAATTGAACTACCTATTTCGATGTGGGAGAACAGATCATTCGACAGAGAGATTCTGAAACTGCAGATGTTTCTAAAATGAAAGTTATATATTAGCTAGTTAGGGATAGAGATGGGTTGAATTCTCAAAATCTGGAAATAATTTTAGATATATCTGAGGTGATACCAAAGTGAATATATTTAGGAGAAATTACATAATTCGATATACTTCACTATCATATATACTATTATTACATATACTTTTAAAATATTACTTATCTTACTACTAACTAAGAATTTCCTTCCATATATTGAGAAAGGTATACTTACTTAGATACATGTACTTTTGCTACCATATACACTAATATAGGGACAAAGGCGAGTGAGATGAGGAGGTAGGCAAGCAATATTTGTTATGTCTTCGAGATACATGTGAATAGTACTAGATACACACTATATACATGTATTTGATCGATGTGATTAACATGTATCTGAGAAACTAAATTCATAAGAAAGTAATGAGTCAAATGGGAGAGATTCGATGGAGGTGAGAATGTTTGGTTATGTATCTTAGATACATGTGAATCAATTTGGATACAATGTATCTAAATCTAATTTGACCCCATATACCCTGAGATACATATACCTGGACATATCTAAATGCAACAAATGTAGTAAGATAAGTAATATTGCAAACTAGAGTGTATCTAAATAATTAACTCCTAAACTAATGAAATTTATGTAAGTTTCCTATATATTACAAAAATAATTTAACTTTGCTACAACTTAAACAACTATGTGCACATTACTCTGGTATGAAAAATGATGGATAAATTTCTATTTAGTAAAAAATCCTAACATAATTAGTAAAAACATTCACACTTTATAAATAGGGAAACCTTCACAAATAGCCGTTATAATATACTTAATTATGATCCATAGTTATAGCTTGCATATTTACGGGCTGTAGCATATTTAGTTGAAATCACAATAAAGTATTTTTTAAAGTTTGTTGAAAAATAGTTTTTGAAACTTTAAGTTGTGTTTGGACACACATTTTATCTGGAATAAATTAAAACTCAATGAATGAAACTGATATTACACAAAAGTTATACAAATTTCAAATTATACAAAATTAAAAAGTTGAGCCACATAATTATAGCTAAAAGTAGGTCGCAAATTATAATTAAGACAAACTGTAGTTATGCTATCTAATTAACTAGTATATATTTGCTTATACACTAATATAGGGACAAAGGCGAGTGAGATGAGGAGGTAGGCAAGCAATATTTGTTATGTATCCGAGATACATGTGAATCGTACTAGATACACACTATAAACATGTATTTGATCGATGTGATTAGCATGTATCTAAGAAATTAAATACATAAGAAAGTAGTGAGACAAATGGGAGAGATGCGAGGGAGGCGAGAATGTTTGGTTATGTATCTTAGATACATGCGAATTCATTTGGATATAATGTATTTTAAACAAATTTGACCCAATATAACCTAGGATACATGTATCTGGACATATCCGAATGCAACAAATGTAGTAAGATAAGTAATATTGCAAACTAGAGTGTATCTAAATAATTAACTCCTAAACTAATGAAATTTATGTAAGTTTCCAATATATTACAAAAATAATTTAACTTTGCTACAACTTAAACAACTATGTGCACTTTGCCCTAGTGTGAAAAATGATGGATAAATCTATTTAGTAAAAAATCCTAACAAAATTGGCAAAAACGTCCACACTTTATAAATAGGGAAACCTTCGCAAATAGCCATTATAATATACTTAATTATGTTTCATAGCTATAGTTTGCATATTTACGGGCTCAGAGTATTCCTTAATTCAGCACGAAAAGTTGTGCTGATTCTCTTCAACAAAGTTTTCATTGAAGGACTGAGATTGAACCTACTTGGGTATAGATCTTTGAATAAATCGTCAAACTCCATCTAAGAATTTAATAGCAAAAGCTCAGATTTTGTTCCAAATTGAGATATAACATTTCTATATAGAAATTGACTTTGATGATGTGATATAATGATAATGAATTCAGGTTTTACATTAGAAGGACTCTATTTTTCTCTCTTATTTCACAACAATGCTAGAATTTATAAAGACCTAAAAATGGGGTAGGGGTGGGGGAAGGGGGTCAACAACAATAAGATTCTAAATTCTTGAATATTTTTAACTAAAAAATTAATTCTTTTCCACGGTGGATTCGAATTGAAAAGGAAGACTTACAACTTTGTGATTATCGCCGACTTTGTGATTATCGCGCTTTCATAAATGAATGTTATATAGTAGCTAGCTAGGGATAGAGATGGGTTGAATTCTCAAAATCTGAAAATAATTTTGGATATGTCTGAAGTGTTTCCAAAGTGAATATATTTAGAAGAAATTACATAATTCGATATACTTCACTATCATATATACTATTTTTCCATATACTTTTAAAACACTAGTTTCTGGACATCTCAATTATATGAAATAGATATTTTTGAAATTGTAAGACAATACTAAAATATGGTTGTGATGATGAGAGCAATTTGATTAAATATGTATGAGACTTTTTTTTTGTTCCCATTTCGTGTCCGCTAATTCGAATTCATATGTGACATTCCACTTTGATGGTACTTCCTATAAGGTCTTTCCATTATCAAGAATTGAATCCAAAAGATTGGGTTAAGAACGAACGAATATATCAATCAATCAACATATTTGATGAAAATATATATGAATTTCGATATGCACATATTATAAAAGGCCAAACTTCAAATTTATTTCAAATTAATTAATTAATAAGGGTTCCTGCTAATAAGAAAAGTATGAATAACATATACTAAAATTGCTTAAACTTTTAATATGCAAGGATATTATTATTATCTAGATTTGACAATCAATTCATTAAAATTAGAAAACTCTCATTGTAAGAGTTTTGGAATAAAATTGATACCGCTTTGCTGTTAACGTTATAATAACACTTATAAATGTATATAACTATTTCATACAACTGAAATATATTTAAAAAATTTGATACCGCTTTGATGTTAACGTTATAGAGTTTTGGAATAAAATTGGCATGTTCTTCATTACAATCCAATTAGTAAATTTAAGATTGCTAGCTAGTAATGGATGACAGTCAAAACAATAATCATTTATATATCATGAATGAATTAATATTTGAACATGTAAAAAAATAATTTCCAATATCCAACAATATATATTTTAGATTTATCACAAACTCTAACTTAAAAGAGATTACGGTAAGAATTTTTAAAAAAAACTGAAATAAAGAATGCAATTAAAGAAAATACCTTTGTAACATTTTGCCAATCCACATAGAAAGCGGTAATATATTACTCCATCCGTTTTAAAAAGAATGTCCCTATTTTCTTTTTAGTTTATTTAAAAAAGAATGATCTCTTTCCTTTTTGGCAACACTTTAACTTTAACTTTCCATGTGGCATGTTTAAGACCACATGATTAAAGGGCATTTTGGTACATTTGACAGAACTTTAATTTAGAACCACAAGATTAAAAAGTCTTCTTTCTTTTCTTAAACTCCATTTTAAGTCAAACTAGGCAATCCTTTTTTAAATGGAGGAAGTATTAATTAAAAAAGACAGAAACAACAAATAAAAAATTAAGTGAGTAAAACAAGAGGATGAAACAAAAAATAAGAGAAATAACATTTTCTTGATCAATTTATAAAAGTATAAACCAAAAATGAGGAATGCTAATAAAAGAATGTAACAACAGAAGCTAAAAAGACCAATGAGTAAACCTTATTAAGTAGTGAAAGATAATAAATTCTAACTTTTAATAGTGTATTTGGTCAACTTAGCTGTCATTTTTTATTTAATTAAATTAAGAAACTTGAAGGGCATTTTTGTAATTCAACTTTAGACTTAGGATCTTCCCACTTATAATATAACATGATACGATATGATTACCTATCTTACTACTAACTAAGAATTTTCTTCCATATATTGAGAAAGATATACTTAGATACATGTACTTTTGCTACCACATACACTAATATAGGGAGAAAGGTGAGTGGGATGAGGAGGTAGGCAAACAATATTTGTTATGTATCCGAGATACATGCGAATCATACTAGATACACACTGCATACATGTATTTGATCGATGTGATTAGCATGTATATGAGATACTAGATACATAAGAAAGTATCGGGACAAATGGAAGAGATGTGAGGAAGACAAGAAAGTTTTGTTATGTATCTTAGATACATGCGAATCCATTTGGATACAATGTACTTAAAACAAATTTGACCTCATATACCCTAAGATACATGTATCTGGACATATCTGAATGCACCAAATATAGTAAAATAAGTAATATTGCAAACTAAAGTATATCTAAATAATTAACTTATAAACTAATGAAATATATTTAAGTTTTCCATATATTACAAAAAATAATTTAATTTTGCTACATCTTAAACAACTATGTGCACTTTGCCCTAATGTAAAAAAATGATGGATAAATTTCTATCTAGTAAAAAATTCTAACATAATCAATAAAATCGTCTACACTTTATGAATAAGGGGAATCTTCGCAAATAGCCACTAGTAAACTTAATTATGCTCCATAGCTATAGTTTGCATATTTACGGGCTGTCGCTATAGTTTAGTCGTGGGTACATTTGTATTATTCGTTTAGTTTTGTATAAACTCTAAATAATGTATTTATACAATTACAAACATCAAAAGTGCAAACATTTATACAAATTCTGAATTACACAAACATTATACAAACGTTTGAATTATACAAAATTAAAAAGTTGAGCCGCATAATTATAGCTAAAAAGTAGATCGCGAATTATAATTAAGACAAACTATAATTATGTTAACTAATTAACTAGTATATGTTTGCTTATACGCGTAAATTCCCCTTAATAAATTTTAGTCCATTAAAATGGATTTCATAGTCTGGGCCCAACTCAAATGGGCTCCAACCCCAACAATTGTTTGGGCTGGCCCAAATTCCCACACTGCACCTTTGAGTTTGTTCAACAGCTTCTTCTTCTTCCAACTTTGTAGTATCAAATATCAGTCAAACATTGCCATTAACAAAACAGCTAAAATTCTCTGAATTAATTGTAGTTTCGAGTGCTTCAACAGTTCTCTAGCTACTCTTAGGTGCACTATTTCTTGCCATTTATTTTTTCCGAGTTTTCCTTTTCTTTTTTTTTTTGCTTTATGGTTAATGGAAGATTCTTCTTGTTGTTATGATTTTCCAGATTTTTTGTTCTCTCGGGGGGATAAACGGACATGGGTTTTCATTTTTATTCAGTTATTTGTACAGTTTTATGATAAAAATTGAAAATTTTGCCGATGGTTTGTTATAGCGAAGGCTCATAGATCCCTTTTAGCTGTTTCTTTTTCTGTTGTTCCTTGATTTATACTTGGAATTTCAAGATAAAATTTTCAACTTTGGACATAATTAAAGATGAAAAGAGTTGTTTATCTGCAGCATAGAAAAGTAGATAATCATGATTTATCAAAAAAAACTGATAAATCATTGATTTTTGGCACTACTGTGCATGTGAATGTGTTCAATTTAAAGAATGGTAAAGAATTTGTCTTTATTGTTGAAAAACTTGATTGTGGTGACTACGAAATGATTGAAGGTTTGGACTAATCAAAATGAAAATAAGAAATGTTGATGAAGCTTAGTACCAAAAGGTTGAGCGACATTATCATTTACTTTGAGTAACATTTGTGTGCCCAAAGATGATAGAGTACTGACGATTTTCGTGTAAAGAACACCTGTGTACTTATTATTGATTTGTCATTTTGTTGAGGCAAATGTGACAATTTACTCTAAACTGTGTATATTGGTGTTTATGCGAATTTCAGACTTGTTGTCTGTGTGATGTTGTTTGTGGCTATACTTTTTTGTGACTTTCATACATTTGTATTACATATAGTACATAGAATCTGAAAAGTAATTTGTTATTTATTAGGTTATATACATACTTTTGTTAAATTTCATCAATTGGTTTCTGCTGGAACTATATGGATCAGAAAATGAATGTATATATCTGGGACATGGATGAAACCCTCATATTGCTAAAGTCGTTGATAAATGGGACATATGCTGAGGCATTCAATGGATCCAAGAATGTACAGAGTGGTGTAGAAATTGGGAAGATGTGGGAGAATCATATTCTTCAGATATGTGATGATCACTTCTTTTATGAGCAGGTTAGTTAATCTTCTTATAATATATTTGACCAGAGAATAGTACAGTCTTCATGAATCCTGCTGATCATGGATTAATGCTTGTTTAACTCTGTTATATGGATTTTCAGGTTGAGAACTGTAATATGCCCTATTTAGATGTCTTGAAACAATATGATGATGGTAAAGATCTTGCTGAGTATGATTTCAATAAAGATGGCTTTGGTCCGCCAAGTGATGATCTTAATAAAAAGAGATTAGCATACCGTCATCGGGCTGTGGCACAGAAGTACAAAAAGGTACTATTGTATTTTTTGTTTTGACTATTTTTAAAAAGTCCATTTTCTGATAGAAGGAGGCTACCGAATGGTGCCAGACTGAAATATCTACTCTGTTCGGTACTTTGTAGTGAAGATCATTGATATTCCACTCTGATGTTACCAACTTGATAAGCAACCATAATATTGCACCTTTTACGAGATTTTGTGCTAGTTGATGTGGTTCTCTAGTTTTTCTAATGTTCTATGTTCGTTTCATAACTAGGATACGTGATACATAGCATGGCTACTCATAGAAAAAAGACGTTATAAATAGCATGGCTGAGTCTCTAACTTGGTTTGTTCCTAGTTTTGGCTAAAACAAGAATGCTCATGATTTTGGTGTGTGAAAATTGCATTCAAGAAAGTTATGCATCTAGATCATATGAACCATTTATCCCTTCCATTACCTGAGGATATGTAGGTAATCTACAAAATAGCTACTCGAATTGACTAAAGAGGGAAGAGTTTTTTCTCCTTCTCAAATTAAATATTCTCGTTTCTACCGACTGGTTGTTCTGAAAAGACATGACATTGACTGTTGTTAATGTTAAGACCATACCAAGAACTTTATAGATCTTAGTACTAAGATGAAGCTTTTAAAGGTTGTATATGATCTCTATTTGTGTTGGGGTCATTAACTTCATACTGGGGCCTGGGCCATACATGATGTATCGGTCGTGAAAGAAAGTGCTTATGATATTCCACTCTGCTCAACAGTCTCCCTTTTCACCCAAAGGAAAATATATAACTGCAGCTTCTTGTTTTAGTTGTCCAGAAACACTGACATAACTTTGTTACTAGAAGTTGTGCTTATGTTTGAATATTTTGAGTATAACATAACATAACTATAACAACCTTCATTTACCATTTGTTGTAGGGGTTGCCTAGTATTCTTGACCAAGACATGATTAAATCGTGGAGCGAGCTTTATGACGTCACTGATAGTTATACTGACATGTGGTTCTCAGCAGGTAGGTTACTCTAGATTCTATCACTATAGTGAATCATCTTGCAGTATGGATATTAATTTTGGACTGGGGATAGAATGTCACTAATGTGGACAGGCATAGAACATATTTCTTTTGCTGTGTTTGTGTATTTTGGAGTGACATGTATTCATGTGTTTGTATAGGCACATAATGCTTTAAAAAAAAAAACTGCGCCGAAGAAGTTAATTTACTATAGGGTGAACTGCAGGTCCATAAATTTACGCCTCTTCCTAATCCTTTTTACAGATATAAATTATTGTAAAAAGCACTTTAATCAATTGCAGTGAAATAAAACTTTTGAATGCACAATTTAACAGATATACCAAACTTTGTATTCTTAAAAGCTGGAAGGACGCCTTCATTGGAAATCATCAAATAAGACCAGATAATTATGAACTACCTCAACTCAACTGAGACTTCCCAGGATACTGTCTCTCCTGTTTGCCCCCTTATGTGAAGTGATCGAAAATCTATCTTCTTTCTTCTAGGTTTTCTTCAGTTATGTAAGATCCATGCATTACTTTCGGCATACTAGAGAAGACCTCAAAAGGGATTCCAGACTCCTAATTCTCTAGAAATCACAAATCTTAACCTATTTCTAGTATCTTGAATTTCCAAAACTTGCCCTTATTTCAATTTGAGAACTTTAGAGTCCTGTTCTTTTTCCTTTTCTTTTCTAAAGCAATTGGGGCATCAAAAACTGTAGAACTATTCTACTACTTCTCCCTACTTTTCCATCCACCTTTCAGTTGTCGTGGGAGGAGGTGAGGTAATATTGGTGAAGAGAAGAGGATAGAAATATATTAAGAGCAGTTGTGCATTCTGATATTCTATACAAGAGTAACAAATAAATACATATAAGAAATATGCAAGTTGGCAAAATGCTAAATGTGCTAGTCAGCAACTTAGAAGTAAACGCATGAGGTTAAAATTCTAAACTAATTTCCTCTTGTTACCTTATTTCTCAAAGCAGCTCCCGTCTTTTTGCAAAGTGCATTAGTATCATTTTCATCTGCCAAATCTTTCTTTTGCCTCTTCTATTGCCTTCTACTTGCCTTTTTTTCTTTTGGCTCACTGTTCTGTTGATGTTGTAAACATACCAGCACTTGGTGCTGTTTTATCATCAATGAAATGCCGCTTTCTATTTTTTTAAAAACATTTTCTTATGTTGCTTCTAAAAAGAAATTTTAATTTGTCTTCTCTCTGTGTCTATTGTGCACACAGGAGACTCGCAAGAGAGATTAGCTTCTCTTGTGTTCTTATTTGGTACTCCCACTTGCAGTGATGTTTCCACTTTCATTTTAGTCAATGCCTTAACATTTGAGCGACTTCACCTGTCTCTGAGGGAAGGCTTATTCTTTGCCTTTTCCACTTGATAGAAATTAGTTAATTCTGCCTGAGATACCCCTCAAGGAAGAAAATAGTTATACATACCAGAGATACTGGTTAGGGAAGTTATCAGGCAGTAAATATATCTCAGGGGGTCATAGTGGTCTCATCTCGTAGTTAATGGGTCAAACTGAGGCTTGCCCTCTTATTATTTTGATAACTTTGGATATGGACGCATATTTGGAGCCATCATTGATAGATACAAGTTGGAAATAAGATATTCTTCTCTGAGGCCCTCAGCTTTTCTGATTACAAGCTAGTTTTTAGGCGTTGGCATTAATTCCAGTTACTTTCTGCTCTTTTTTTGCGTTTACACTTTTTGAAGGTGTTTTTCTTCTATTCTGGGTTCTCAACAGATAAATGATGATGCTTTTATGCGTAGGGTGTATGTGATTTGCTCGCTTAAATGCTCTCCTTCTCCTTCCAATGCAGCTAGGGCTTGCTTGGAACAGTGTGCAGTTGGGGATCGAGATTTGGCCTCCTCTACTGTTTCTACCAATGATGCAGGAGATACTTTATTCCAGCATGTGAATATCTTGGTGACTTCGGGATCATTGATACCCAGCTTAGTTAAATGCTTGCTCTTTCGCCTGGGTGATTTATTCCCTAGCGAAAATGGTTAGTTTCTTTCGTCATTATAATATTTAACCTTTCTAACTAGTCCTTGTTTAGAATCTTGATTGAGGTATTTTTTTTTTTTATATTAAATTAACCTTTCACTATTTGTGGCCTAAACAAAGTTACAAACCGTGGTGGAGTTTTATGACATATAAATTACATGGAACTTTGGAAAATATCACTGCTGTCTCCAGCTAGTATTTTTGTGTTTAGAACTTGGCATTCTCCCTTCAGAAACAACGGTGGTCTGCCCCATTATCCCTGAGCTTTGAAGTTACAATAGTTGATTCTCGGTGCCCAAAACAAAGAAAAAACAGCATCTCCCTTTAGGAGCTGGATACATATATGTTTCAAATAAATGATGCCTAAGCTCGTGCATATCCTGTCACAACCACTGATCTAGGTCCCCAATAGTTAATATTCCTCCTCTCCCATGTTTATCAGCGTATAATAATGCATCATGCAACTTCTGGGAGCATTCTCTTAACACATGTATCATCATTTTTTTCAGTTTACAGTTCATGGGAAGTGGGCAAGCTCCAGTGCTTTTCATGGATAAAGGAGCGGTTCAATGGGCCAAACGTGCAATTTTGTGTTATCGGAGATGGATGGGAAGAATGTGAAGCAGCAGAAAGTATGAGATGGCCATTTGTCAAAATTGACCCGCTGCCCAGCAGTTTTCATCGGTTTCCAGGCTTAACACCAAAGGATCTGGGCCACTACTTCTCCGTTGTGTATGGTAATTCTGACGAAAAAGATAACTAATATACTAGCTCCTTCTGGCAATTGATCATGTTAATAGGTAGCTAGCTTACTGAGAAACTTCAGTTCATGCATCAATAGCTTTTTCCCCAACAAAGTCACTTTGACATAAACTGGTGAAGGTTCTTTATAAAGTTGTCATTTTTGCAATGAGAGAATTCCTCTAAATTATGTCTGTATAGTGAACTTCTCAATGACTCCTTGCTTTTTTAGTCTGTTCTGTTATGGCTCAACGCCTAAAGATGTATAATATACGTATAATTCATGTATAATCTATGCATATCGGCTAGAAAAAGTAAATAATGTCTTGCTGGCTATGCTGTAAGGTTTTGTAGGGTTGTAAATGGCCTATAAAACCAATACAATTAGGGGTTGTTTGGTGTGAGGAATATACATAAATAGTGATGGTATAAGAAATAATGATGTAATAAAAATTGTGTCTTGTTTGGTTGCCATGTTTGGAATAAACTATCCCATATACATGGTGGGATAGGATCGTTAATCTCAGGATAATCTTGGAATAACTTGTTTCCAACCAAACGACCCTGTAGTCCACTGAGATTATATATAGATATTATGATAAAATATCAATAAGATCATAGTTTGTCGTGGACAAGTAAAAATAAATGAATGACATTTTTATTATCTTTTTTATTCAGGAATGCAGAATCAAGGATCAATGTAAAATCAAACACTTTCAATGAAGTGATACATAGATATTAAAAAGATCATTTCTAATGTATGTTGATGAAATAAACTCAATCGACTAGTCTGTTTTCTACGGCAAGTGTCACATATCACAATTCCAAATCTAGAGCCGATGATATTTTTGATTGATCCGATAATACCTAACTTGAATAGATATTGTTAAATAAAAAAGATTTATAATCTAATTTGGTCAACCCAAAAAAAAAAAAAAGAGGAGTGTAAAAAAAAATACTTAAACCATTCTAGTTTGTTTTGATTTCATATCTAAATTATTACTTATTAGTTTGAAAAAAACAGCTAAATATTTCAACTTAAGAAAAATTATATAAAATGAGGAGGCGGAGGGTTAGGTGGAGTGGATAGAATAATTTTTTTAAAACTAATATATAAGTTAGTATTTAAAGAGGGTGGGTGTGGTGGTGGGGGGGGGGAGATTTTAAAAAATTAAATACTTTTATATTATAAAAGAAAGTGAAACAAAATACAATAAAAAATGTGTGTGTAGGGGTGTGGGGTGTGGTGGGGGGGTGGGGGGAGTGGAAGTGATGGAAAGGGTTAATTAAAATAAAAGTATTTACATTTTATTTTATAGAAAATATATTATTTTCTTGAAATAATGATTTTTTTTATTTTTTATTTTAACTATATTAATAATTTATTTAATTTTTGTCAAGGTGGTATGTTTTTCCATGTGTAGTGGGATGTGACAATTTTCTTTTAAAATAAAGAGAGAGTATTAATGACAGAGTTATAAAAAAAGAGGTGTATTTCTCAAACTAATAAGTGATAATTTAGGTATAAAACTCATACTTTTAATAATTTAGGTCTAAAACTAAAAAAATGGGATAGTTTAAATATGTTTTGACAAGAAAAAGTGGCAGAGTTTTCCTAAGCCTTTGAGAGAATAAATTTTTTCAGTGAACAATAAAAATTGATTTTCAGAAGCTAATGTTTTTTTCTTAAAAAGCATTTTTTTTTTAAGTACAATTAAAAATATTTTTAAAAATCTTGGTCAAATGCTCAAACTTGTTTTTAAAATGTATTGGTCAAATGCAGATTGTTTTTCACTGAAAAGTACATTTAAGAAAAGTATTTTTCAAAATGAATTAACTTTTGAAATTTGATCAAATATATCATTAATGAGTTCGACCTCAAAACAAATATTTGTTAAACAAAAAATCATACGCTTTGCCTAAATAGTCAAACTATCCCTCACCGTCACCACAATTAACCCCACCTACTTCAACTATAAAATAAAATATAAATATTCTTAAAAGTAAATCATAAATGGGTGAACTATAATTCTTTCCAACCACCATTACAAGCACGCTTTTGTTTTCACTACCCATTTTGCTAACTCAATACTTTTATTTTATCTCTCCCGCTTAATTTTTTATTTAATGTTTGATATTTAATTTTATATTCAATCAATTTAATTATAACTAACAAATATGATGTCATTTTCAAACCCTAATCTTATGTTTTGATTAGAAGATAGATGGTGAAGTTTTATGAATTGATTGTTTTAAAATATTTATGATTTATTTTATAATTAAAATGGATGGGGTTAATTGTGGTAAAGAACAATTCGTTCATTTTTGGACGAAGTGATCGTTTTAATATCTATTTTTAGGAAAAATCTCTTTTAATATCTTATTTTCAAAAGAGATAGTAATTGTTTTAGAATTAGACTATATATTATTAATTCAGTTCAAATGTGAGTTGTATTGGCGGAATAAATTATGGTGGATTTCAAGTCATGAAAGTGAAATTTTCTTTGATAAAATATACATATACACGTTTCTCTTATAAATTCAAGTGAATCGAATTATAAATTAGATATTAAATATTAGGTGGAAAAAAAATAAAATCTGTACGTTTAGTCTACTGAAATAATAAATAATAAATAGAAACACGATAACGTACTCTAACAATATTTTTTTAAATTGGGATATCATATCTTCTGACGTACTAATAAACAACCAGTTTAGCCCAAAAGGAAATATAAATATCTCAAGGACAGATTGCAATATCTGTATCTGATATAAACAGACAAATAAAAAAAATAGCCTTGATGAAAAGATTTGCAATAATTCTATTATTTTGACATCTTTATAAGTCTTGTTCCAATATTCAATAAATTATACTGTAATTAAGATTTATCTAATCCTAATTACATCTTTCGTCTATTTTTATTGTCATAATTTATTTATTTTAAAATCAAACTATAAGAACTTTGATTAACATTTTATAATGTATGTTTTTATCATATTGATATGCAAAAAGTTATAATTTATATTTTATAGTACTTTTCGTATGATTTTTGAATGGTTTAGAACTAATGTAATCTAATTTAACTTTGAAATTACTCAAATTGATTTTCAAAAGATGTAACATGACAAATAAAAGTGGATGGAGGAGTATTTTCTTCTTTTGCTCGTCATCTTTTGACAAATCAAGAAATAATAATTTTAATTTTATTATACCCTCAATTTATTAACATTGAATTAATATTACAAAATATGATACAATAATATCAGTTCAAGGTGATATCAATTAAAAAATCATAATTAATTATGAACAAGTAAAAATAAACTGATATAAAATCAATCACTTTCAATGAAGTGATACATAGATATTAAAAAAGTTATTTTCTAATGTATGTTGATGAAGTAAACTCAATTGATTAGTCTGTTTTCTACGGCAAGTGTTACAAATCACAATCCAAATCCAGATCATATATATTGTTAAATAACAAAGATATTTATAAGGTGTTTGGTCAAAAAAATAATTTAAAGTGATGAGTTTTCTTAAGCATTTTTTGACAAAAGTATAGTTAAATATATTTTTTTAAAACTTGGTCAAATGCTCAAAAGTGATTTTTAAAGTTATTGGTTAAACATAACTGACATTTCAACTTTAAAAGTTTGACCAAACATGTCATGAATCAAACCTCAAAACAAAAATTTATTGAACAAAACATACCAAAAAGAATCCTCCATGTAAACACAAAATAAAAAACTGAACATAATATTTGATAAATTATCTTTTATCTTAACGAATAATCTTAATAACTCAATTGATAAATTGATCAACTGTTTACGTATCATGTAAACTCTAAATTTCAAATCACTATAAAAACTGGGGTGCTTCACGAAAATCATGTGCATTCCCAAAATATTTCTCTGATACGTAAACTCTAAATTTCAAACCACTATAAAAACTGGGGTGCTTCACGAAAATCATGTGTATTCCCAAAATATTTCTCTGATACGTAAACTCTAAATTTCAAACCACTATAAAAAC
Source organism: Solanum lycopersicoides (assembly GCA_022817965.1). Lineage (NCBI taxonomy): Eukaryota > Viridiplantae > Streptophyta > Magnoliopsida > Solanales > Solanaceae > Solanum > Solanum lycopersicoides. The sequence goes on along the minus strand of CM040625.1, from coordinate 81,894,581 downwards.
TGGGGTGCTTCACGAAAATCATGTGTATTCCCAAAATATTTCTCTGATACGTAAACTCTAAATTTCAAACCACTATAAAAACTGGGGTGCTTCACGAAAATCATGTGTATTCCCAAAATATTTCTCTGATACGTAAACTCTAAATTTCAAACCACTATAAAAACTGGGGTGCTTCACGAAAATCATGTGTATTCCCAAAATATTTCTCTGATACGTAAACTCTAAATTTCAAACCACTATAAAAACTGGGGTGCTTCACGAAAATCATGTGTATTCCCAAAATATTTCTCTGATACGTAAACTCTAAATTTCAAACCACTATAAAAACTGGGGTGCTTCACGAAAATCATGTGTATTCCCAAAATATTTCTCTGATACGTAAACTCTAAATTTCAAACCACTATAAAAACTGGGGTGCTTCACGAAAATCATGTGTATTCCCAAAATATTTCTCTGATACGTAAACTCTAAATTTCAAACCACTATAAAAACTGGGGTGCTTCACGAAAATCATGTGTATTCCCAAAATATTTCTCTGATACGTAAACTCTAAATTTCAAACCACTATAAAAACTGGGGTGCTTCACGAAAATCATGTGTATTCCCAAAATATTTCTCTGATACGTAAACTCTAAATTTCAAACCACTATAAAAACTGGGGTGCTTCACGAAAATCATGTGTATTCCCAAAATATTTCTCTGATACGTAAACTCTAAATTTCAAACCACTATAAAAACTGGGGTGCTTCACGAAAATCATGTGTATTCCCAAAATATTTCTCTGATACGTAAACTCTAAATCTCAAACCACTATAAAAACTGGAGTGCTTCAAGAAAATCATGTGTATTCCCGAAATATTTCTCTGATACGTAAACTCTAAATCTCAAACCACTATAAAAACTGGAGTGCTTCAAGAAAATCATGTGTATCCCAAAATATTTCTCTGATACTTAATTATAAACTCTAAATTTCAAACCACTATAAAACTGGGGTGCTTAACTAAAATCAAGTGTATTCCCAAAATATTCTCTCTGAAGGAACTGACCGATAAAGTGCAGTCACTCCTATTACCAAACTAGTACTCCATCCGTCCTTACTCCATCCGTCCTTAAGACATTTTTTAAAATTTCAATATTCAAATAAATTTAATTTTGATCGTATATTTTTTTAATATATTTTTTAAATATTTTGAATAATTAATTATTGTGAATTGTATAGTTCACAAATATATAAATTTTATTTTTAAAATAATTAAAGATTTCATGCACAAATTTTTAGTCAAACTTAAATTGTTTGATTCTTGAAATGAAATGTGTCAGGTAAGTTAGGACAGAAAACTTTGACTATTAATTTTCATACTTTCTATATTTAGAGTCAAACTATAAAAACTTTGACTATTAATTATCATACTTTCCATGTTTAGAGTCAAAGTATAAAAACTTTGACTAACCTTATATCAATGTATAGTACTTTTCATCGAATTAATGTAATCTTATTTAACTTTATAAACTTTTTAAATTGATTTTTAAAAAACGTAACATGACAAGTAAAAGGAAACGGAGAAAGTACTATATATCTATGTGCAGTTTCTTTCAAAATCAACTTCATTTTCTATTGTGGTAGCCATGGATAACGGGAGCAAGCAACTACACATATGCTTCCTTCCTTACTTCGCCACTGGTCATATCATTCCATTAGTTAACGCCGCCAGGCTATTCGCCTCTCATGGCGGAGTTAAAGTCACCATCCTCATTACCCACCACAACGCCTCCCTCTTCCGATCTTCAATTAACAACGACGACGAAGAGGAAGGCCATTCCGCAATCTCTATTGAGACTCTTAAATTTCCATCCTCTGAAGTTGGATTGATTGAAGGGATCGAGAATTTCAGCTCCGCCTCTTCAACTGAAATCGCGGGCAAAGTACTTCACGGAATTTATCTTCTGCAGAAACCAATGGAAGATAAAATTCGTGAAATCCATCCTGATTGTATCTTCTCTGACATGTATTTCCCATGGACTGTCGATATCGCACTGGAACTCAAAATCCCCAGGCTATTGTTCAACCAATCCGGCTACATGTACCATTCCATTCTCTACAATCTTAGGGTTTACAAACCTCATGAAAAACTCATCAATCAGGTGGAATCTAATAGTACTAATTTCTCTGTTCCGGGTTTACCTGATAAGATCGAGTTCAAGCTATCGCAACTTACAGATGATCTGATTAAGCCTGCTGATGAGAAGAATGCTTTTGATGAATTGCTTGATCGAACCAGAGAATCTGAGGATCGAAGCTATGGTATCGTTCACGATACTTTTTATGAGCTAGAACCTGCTTACGCTGAGTACTATCAGAAGATGAAGAAAACCAAATGTTGGCAAATTGGTCCCATTTCCTATTTTTCTTCTAAATTATGTCGAAGAAGAAAAGAGCTTATTAGTTCGGCTGATGAAAGTAACTCATCTGTTGTAGAGTGGTTGAATAAACAAAACCACAAATCGGTTCTCTACGTCTCTTTCGGGAGCATAGTTAGATTCCCACAGGAGCAACTTGCTGAAATCGCAAAAGCTCTAGAAGCTTCTGCCGTCCCTTTCATTTGGGTAGTGAAGGAGGACCAATCAGCAAAAGCCACATGGTTACAGGTGAATCTGCTCGATGAGAAAAAAGGTCTGATTATAAAAGGGTGGGCACCGCAACTAACCATCTTGGACCATTCAGCGGTAGGAGGATTCATGACACACTGTGGATGGAATTCGGTGTTGGAAGCCATCATTGCTGGGGTGCCGTTGGTGACGTGGCCAGTGTTTGCTGAACAATTTTACAATGAAAAACTTGTGGACGTTATGGGGCTAGGAGTGAAAGTGGGGGCAGAAGTATATGACTCACACGGAGGTGTTGAGATATCAAGCCCTGTGTTAAGGAGCGAAAAGATAAAAGAAGCCATTGAGAGGTTAATGGAAAGTGCGGAAATGAGAGAGAAAGCAGTGAGTATGAGTAAGATGGCTAAAAATGCGGTGGAAGAAGGTGGATCTTCATGGAACAATCTCACCGCTCTCATTGATGATATCAAGAATTTTACTTGTTGTTGATTGAAGACGATGGATTAACAGTTTAAAGTTTTAGTCTTTCTACTATGCATACAAGAATGATAGTCTATCTACAACTTAAATAAAGACAATACTTTTATGGTAAACTGACAATATGTACTAGAAATATAAGCAGAATATTATTGGTGGTGGTTTGGGAATAATCGATTTTAAGATTATTTGGTAGAAGTATAATGGTAGTATATTTTGAGATGGTAATTAAGAGTAAAAAAATGAAAAATTAACTGAATTATACTGATATCAAAGAGAAATCGATATGATTGGGATAATTTTAAAAAGTCTTATTTTAATTATATATATTATACAATATCCAAAAAATTAGATGGTATAACTTTAAAAAAAATACTTGATCGAATCTTACCATAAACACTAAGCTCTAGTTCATATCTATATAAAAGGTACTATATTCCCTTGAAAAATCATCTTGAAAATTTCATAAAGAGATCGAAATGTAGAAAATTCCACCGCGAATTCATGGAAAATTTCATAATGAGACAAAAATCTCAAATATTCCGTAAATTCATGAAATATTTATAAAGAAATCAAATCCAAATCATCTTAATTAGAGAAATATGTCACTAACGGCGCTCGAATTATGATTATCAAACTATAAAACTATGTTACTTCATATTTTTTTGGATTACAATTTATTTTCTATTACTTTAAAATTTACAAACAAATTGTGACACCTAGTGGGTTTAAATTTGTCCTTCATCTCTTCTCTGTCAAATCAAATTTGCAAATCTGAAGCCGCAAAGGTGAGCAATGAGTACTTTAAGTATTGTTTTTGAGTTTCATCAAGTCTACACTCCGACAATCCTTGAAGCAAGGCATTTGTAGACATTGAAATTTGTGGGACTACACTCCGACAAGATGCGTTTAATTCAAGTTGAGATTCTACAAGGTGTGTTCAATTCCAGTTAGCATTGGAGGTTACTCAAACCCTAAGTCCTAGTTCATATATATAGGGTACTATATTCCCTTGATAAGGCATCTCGAAAATTTCATAGAGATCGAAATCTCAAAAATCCCATAAAGAGATTGAAATCTCAAAAATTTCATAGAGAGATCGAAATCTCAAAATTCCTCAAATCTCGAAAATTCTATAAAGAGATCGAAATCTCAATATTTCGCACATTCATGGAATATTTAATACAAATTATCTTAATTCAAGAAATATGCCACTAATGACGTTCGAACTATCAAGATCAATCATCTTAATTTGAGAAATACGTTACTAACAATCTCAAATTATGATGTCAAGTCCAAATCATTCTAGTTCGAGAAATACGCCACAAGTCCAAATCATCATCCTAGTTCGAGAAATACGCCACTAATGGTCCAAATCATCCTAGTTCGAGAAATACGTCACTAATGATCCTCATATTATAGAAATCAAGTCCAAATCATCCAAGTTTAAGAAATACATCACTAATGGCCCTTGAATTAGTGGATAAATCTCATTAGAGAAGGAACAAAATTGTACATGCAATATTTATCGATAAAATTATGTTTTTTCATATTTTATTTCTAATTACAATTTATTTTCTGTCACTTCAAAATTTATTGCAAACAAAAACATAGACCAAAAGATGTTATTTTTCCTTAAAAAAAACATCATCCATAAAAGAAAATAGAAACTATAAATATTATGCATATCTAACTTCACTTCAGACTACAAATATTTTGATTATGACTAGTTTGACGAATTCAAACGGATCAACAACTTATCTTTTGACCTACTTATAATATTTTTCAAGGGTCGATCTAAATTTTTAGGGTGCGGATTTATTTAAATTAATTACTTTTAAAGTAGATTTATGTTTCTTATTCGTATTATACACACTAAATTGTTGAAGATAGTTAACTATGAACCCATAATTAAATAAGGTGATGAGCTCAGTTATTGGAATATAGTCACGAATTCATGAAATTAAAATGAGAAAAATTGTATAAGTACAACTATCTAATTACATTGTAAAAATAAAGTTTAAATCTTACCTTACAAATTTTTAGTCCTAAACGCAATCCGACATACAATAATATACATTGCGTATACCATGATATACAAACTTTCATTTTAGTCTTCTATAAAAATATTTTTAAACTTGATATACAATACTATACACCCAATATCTGAGATTATACAAATTTATAAGAGATATTTATACAATGATATGTAATAATATACAATATTACATACATTATTATTATACAAATATGAATTTGGTCAAACTTCATCCGCTGATTTCTCTAAAAAAACAAGATGGAATTTTCTGAAAATTTGTGGAGAGGTAGGTTTGATGATGACCTATCATCCATAATAGGTGAGATCTCATGAATTACAAGAGAATTTGATTGAGAAATACTTTTAAAATTACTGGCAGTTGCTCTTTGTGATTTTTGCTACATTGATTGCATCTCTAATTTACAATTTTTCAAAGTCATGAATGAAATTTTGAGTCAATTTTTGATGTATTTAATTTGTCTTATCAAGATATATTATTTTGCTATATGAGTTTGAATTTTTGTTAGGTTTGGAGGGAATTGTGGCCCTATGACAATTCTCTGGCCTTAAAGTCTCACCCTCAGAGCCTTCTTATGGCTAATTGTAAACATTGAAAATCTTGGCATAGAATTGACTTTGGTTAACCCAAAGAAGAAAATGTGGGATAAGAATATCCAATTAAAAATTGGGATCTAAAAATAAAAACAAAGTAGACAAAAGTAGAGGGTGGTCCCTTTGGAAATCAATATGTGCTAGCATCTATCAATCCAAAGTAATGGGGCTCTTCTAGTGTTTGTAGCTTAGGTTTGAATAAAGTTCCTTAGGCTATAGTCTTTCTTTTAGGCATTCAACATAGAAAATTATTAGTCCGATTAATTTGAATTCGTATCAAAATAAGTATATTAAAGGATATAAAACGATCCTTATTAATCATGTAGCACTATATTTTCAGTAAATTTTAGATGATTATTTGAAAGTATAATTGATCCAAGCACATGGTTAAAATGTGCTAGGTTTTTAATTTAAACTTTACCAAATTTAGCCACTAACATATTGCTATTTCTTTGCACAGTGGTTATTGTTGTAGAGTTCTCTCTTGACCACTAGGTCAAGGGTTCGAGGTTGGTATACTTTTGAAAAACAAATATGTGATTTTATTACTATAGAAATTCGATAATAGCTAAGTCATGGGTGGTTTCTCAGATGACAATGACTATTGCAGTGGTGGTGGAGATAGTCTAGTTTATTTGCTTTGGTTGTACGGAGTGAAATGAATGATCTTATATGTATATTGAGTGTATAATATGATATATCAAGTTTTTAATATTTTGTAGAAAAATAAAATATGAAATTTATTGTATATCAAATGTTATTGTATACCGGTTATGTTTTGGGCTATATTTTTGCATTGTAAGCTAGGTAATTGTATATTTTTGAAAATTTTCCAGAATCTTTTGTATTCTTATTTTGTAATCTAGGTGTTTGTCTCTATAGTACAACAAAAAGAATTATATTTGCTTTTAGGGAAAAGGCATAAATTGTTCCTAAACTTATACCCAAAAGTTATTTATACACTTTAACTAATGTGACGATCTATTACACATCTTAAGAACATAAATGTGTATTTATTTATCCCTTCCGTCACTCAATTCAAGGCGTGTTTCTCTCCACATAAATGAGCGCGTCAACACGCTAAGAAAGTCAGTCATCACGAAATTTCTTGGAAGCCCATTAAAGACATTTTTTTCTAGCTAATAAAAAAGAAAAAAAAGTGAATCACTATAAGGAAACTTCAGCCATAAGCTCAACAATAGCAAAGCAGAAGGAAACTTCCGCCATGAAAATCGACGATCTGAGTTCTATGCCTTCTGATCAAATCAGTAACCCTAAGTTCTCCGTCAATTGTATTTGTTCTCCCTCCCTTACCTTCCCAGTGCTTATTCGATTGAACTTCTTCATTCCTTTCCCCAATCGAATTGAACTGAAAATTGTGGAATCTTTCTTTTCTTCTAGATTACTGAATTTTGGTTACAGTTTTATGATTTTGCAGTGTTACAACTTTGAAAATTTGCTAAAATGCAATATGGATTGCGATTCAGTGATTACGCTCGTTATAAGTGTTAATTCTGTTACACACATATGAACGCCCTCATTAGTATTCTCTCTCCCTCCAGAGCTTGATGTTCTTAGAGAAACGAAATGGGTGGGTGAAATAAATAAACTAGGGTAAATAAACTGGATTTGGCTTGAAAAAAACGAATTTAGATGAAAATAAACGGGTTTGGATCAAATGAATTGGGTTGGGGCATCAATTTATTCAGTAAGAGGCGCTCTATGCATAATGTCTTGGGTCGGGTGACGGAAGAGGTAAATAAATACACGTACTTAAAGTGTGTAATACATTGCCTCATTAATAAAAGTGTGTAAATGACTTTTGGGTACAAGTTTAGGGGGGCAATTTATGTCTTTTCCCTTACTTTTGTACTATCTAAAAAGAAGTTAAATTTACCCCTTATCATACTTTTTAGATATATTTTCTGTTTATCATTTAATTTTGAGTCTTTAGATGATTAACTCTAATGTTCTCACATATTATCTTATGTGCCGTCTAAGTAGATATATTTTTATCCTAATTAAAATTTTCCATCAGATTCATCCCAACTAACTCAATAAATTCATTTCCCTTGAGATGATTAAGCTCAAGTTCATCTACACTTCTTCAATGGTCTACATGTTTGTAAGTGCCTTCAGAGTCTTGCAAAGTTGGGTGTCATTAACTGAACAAGAAACCTCGAGATATATATATATATATATATATATATATATGATGAGTGGTAAATATTTATTTTTTTGCGAAAATACTAGGACAATATGACCGTTTTCCGTGGTTATAAGCTTCTTTGCCTTCACATATTAGTTTGATTTGTAATTTTTATTTAATAATCTCAAGAATCATGAGTTCTTTTAATTATTCTTCATTATTAAGATATCTTAGTGTATCACAACAAGATCTTTACAATTTCTGCACAAAAAATATTCATTGTAAAAAATTTAACAACATTTTTTTAAAAGAACTAAATTCTTAAATAATGTGCGTCATTTCTTATGAAAGAAACTTGATTTCATATTTATTTACGTGTACCTTTTTAAAAGGAAAAATTAGATGTGGAAAGATCTGCTTACGGCCCATAACATAGTTGTAAATTGAAAAAATAGTAATTAGACATGATAGTTTTAATCATTTTGTTTAACAAAAATATACCCCGAAGCATTTTGTTTATTTTTTTATTTTATGTTTTATATTTGTATTAATAAATTTATTTAGATAAATTAGCTTACAAATTTTATTATTTAGAGTTGTTTGTTGCTAAATAAATTCAATACAAATAAATTCAATTCAATACAAATCAATACAATATTTGAAACGTGAGTTGTTTTAACATTTATTAATTGAAAAGGCAAATATATCACCGACGTTTGCAATATTAATTGTTAAATGTATTATTTGTTGATATATATATATATATATATGTGTGTGTGTGTTTTCTAATTATTTGTATTATGAACAATTTATAAAGTTGCAAACAAATTAAAATTACACCTTGCCATTTTTATGCATAAATGTAGATAATTTATTCAATTTTACTATTGTTTAACGTCTTCTCAATTTTAAAAGTAGATAGTCTTACCTTTTTTAAATAGAAAATTGACGATTTCGTGAGTGATCAATTATTTACCCTCAAATAATTCAAGTAAGCAAATATGAACATGACAATAATATTGTTCTTCTACTAGTTAGTTAGAAAGCCATAAAAAATATGTTGTCCGACAATTATTTACTCTAAATTAATTACATGAAATAAAAAATCTCATAATAATCAAATGGTATAATTAGAAAGAATTTTTTTATAGAGTTTTTAATTCAAACACAAGATAAAATAGAAATCAATTGAATCAAATAATTGATAAAAAATAATCTTTATACTATTAATCCCAATGTTACTAATCTTTAATTTTTGTACTAAACTATCCCTAAATGTGTTGTTTGGCCCATAATAGCCACGTGGAAACTATGTTCAAAGGCTATAAATCGTCAAGAACGATGAGATAAATGGACCCAACATACATTGAAGTCATAGGAAAATATCTAAAATATCATTATGTTAGTTGTGAAATTATGATTATATCCTAGCTCTTCGTCCTTAACCTTATTCGTCAATATATTTAATTAGAGTTCGATTATTTTAAATTTTTATCATATAGAATTCTACTTCTTTCAAAGGGTTTTTGTATATTTAAAACTCGAATTTAAGATCTCTAATTAAAAAATAAATAAATCTGGCATATACTTATTGCACCATATTCGTTGGTGGTCCTTAACTTCATACTTCTATATAATGGAAAATATAATTAATTTAATAATATAATATTAAAATATATCAATCATATTTATGCTTGAAAGTATAAAACAAATCCAACCCAGAACATGCTTTATTAAATTCCAACCATACCTGCAAAAAGGTTCATTGCCCATACCCCATAGTCTTTAAAGTCTTTAGACTTCTTTCACATTGCTGCATAAGTATTGTCCTTTTCCTCTCTACTTCTCCACAAACTTCAAATTGTCGGTATGTTTCTAAATACATCTAGATAACAAAGCAAGTCTAGTTTTAGAATCTTCTATTTCACTTCACAACACTTCTAATATCTATATATTTGTAATTTTTTTCACTCTATGTTTAATATTTGTTTTTTGAAACTTAACTAATCTAAATTTACATCAAAAAAATCGATTTCAAAAATAAAGCACTCTATATAATCAACTTTCATTATCTAAATTTAAATTTAAAATTTCTAATTAAAAATTAACAGATACTTAACACACACCACTACCTTATGAGTGGTCCATTTTTATCTTCAACCACCTCCCCCACAACTCCAACCCACCAAAGAAGCTAAAAATCAACACTTTTCTCCACGACCCCCCTACCCCCCCCCACACAAACACCCTTTTATGTCACCTTTATGGTGAGAAGTTTGGCTTGGACCCAATGCCTATTGACCTTTTCCCAATTTCATTAATCAACATTCAACCCTTACACTTTTAAATTCATTTACATTCAAATTTAAATTTATTGTAATTTGTATACACTTTGCTTTATGGCAACCATATTTTTGGAACTTGTAAGAACACATACATCATTTGAGGAGACGAAATTTAATATAAACTAGCTTAAAATGTAACTAATCTCCTAATAATTATTTTTAAAAAAATATAAAATAGCAAACTATTTAGATTTAAGTGTATTACGTAGCAAACTGTTGTCATTCGTCTCTCTCCCTGAAATTCTCACTCGACACTCTTGTTTTCTCCTTGGCAGTGTCTCCATCGCCTCTCTCACTTTTATACAAACACAAATATATATAATGTGTTTGTGTTTGTATAAAGTGGGAGAAAATTGTATATATACATACTTTTCGTTCACCTTTCTTTCCAAAGAATTTCGTTCACCTCTCAGTTTATGCAAACACAGATGTATAAATTGCATTTGTGTTTGTATATTGCGAGAGCAAATTGTATATACAAACACAAATACATATATATTCGTCTTACACACTTTTAATTTTACAAATACAGATCCTCCCCTGTCTAGCTTTCTTTTGTTTCTTTTTTATACAAACATAGAGTATACAATTGATTCTTTTGTATATATATATCGAAATAGATTATACGATTGATTCTTTTGCTACCTATTAATAGTCATAGCAAACATAAATTTTATATGAAACATAATTATACAAATTATAGCTATAAAATACAATTATGATTTTTATGTTTGCTAAACCTAAAATTTACTCTTAAAAAATACAAATGATCTTTTCTTTTTGTTTATTACCATCAAAATAGGAAAATTAAAATAATATTATTTAGAAGTTGGCCCACAGAAATTTTATTTTGTGTATTTTTTTTACATACGGATGATGCTGAAGAATATTTTTAATGAAACTTCTGGACTGCTGGTATTGGTAATTGAATACACTATAATGTTTCAATTATCAAGTTTTTCCTCTTTTTTTTTTAAATTATATTTTGTATAATAAAACGTATGGTTCTACAATTTTAACTATATTTTAATTCTTCTAGCCACGGAGTTCTTGATTTCCTAGACAATAATTATTTAAAGAAAAGTTTCTAAGAAGCAACCTTCTGATTTTTCAGATTGGCTAGATTCTGTGAAGTGGACCACATTCTCTTGTTGTTATCATAAAGAAAATGACTAATAAACTCCCATACCTTGAGGGGGTAGGGGGTGGGGTGGGGGCAATACATATTTTTTTAATTTATAGAAATAACCAAACTCAACCTTTCTTATGTAATGAAACATCACAGTTTAAGAAAAAAGATACTAGTTTTTTCCCACTTTACACAAACATTCTATAACTAGAAGAAATGAATTTGAAGATGTATGATGTTGCTACTTAAGTTGGGAAAGTTTTCAAGTGTTGAATAGTTCCTTTTCATGCGTATCAAATAAATCAAAATTCATTAAATGTCTTAACACTCCTTTGTGAATTGACTCATATATCTTGTGACTTTGCACATGTAGATTAAATATGTGTGCATCATATAGTTGCCCTACACTTCACTCAAAATATCTTTCTCTATGCTTATCGTAAAATTTGTTTATCCATTAGGATTAATTAAACAAGGGGCAAGCCTGGTTTTTATGTTTCTAGTTGTCCATTCAACAGATATGATTTGATAAAGCAGAATCTAGCTAGGATGTTTGAGATATAATATTCTTACCCGTGTATCGTGTATCGACTACCGCCTTTTGCTCTTTGCTGAAATTTGAACATTGATCTTTTATGATTTTCATCCCTCATCATGCCATAAAGGGAAATAACGAAAACCACTAAGCTGTACAAACCTGTTCCAAAATCAAAATAAAGAGTTGTTCATGTATAATGTCGGTCGTATTTAAGACACTAAAAAACAATATGGGACCCCAATACTTCTATGTATCATACACATAATGAGGTATCCTACTGTAATTTGAACTTGTGATTGATGTGAAGCTGTTATACATGTCCTAAAAAGAAGACCACCAACCTCCAAATTAGAGAGGTCACAAATTCATAGTGAGTGCGTGCATTCCCAGCTCAGAAATGAATCAAAATCTCCAGTAGAGTAGAACTGTTTCATTTGGTGCATCTATCTGACCACCAAAACCATAAGATAAGATGTTGATAAAAGTCAATGAATGGTTACCTAACCATCATGAAAACTGGGTTGCTTGCAAATCTGTGTGCTCCCACAGAATACTACTCTTTGAGGGGGCCGATCCATAATGTGCAGTCACTTATCAATGGCCCTACTCCAACACCATATTAGAGGAAATTTGATTAACAGAATTTCAAACTACACGTAGATACTTGGGTCCTGTCATACACTTGAGAGCAAACATGAACAGACTGCGTTACTTGTAAGCATCTCAATAGCAGTAATCATTCATTTTAGTTTACTACAACTACCATAGTTAAAAAAAAGGGAATGAGAAGAGGTGGAAAATGGAAAGTTGAGAGGGACAAGCACACTGGAATGACAGCACAAATTGGACCACCACCTACGAAAAGTATCACAATTCTTTCTATCCTTTGCACCCTGTCTGTTTCACCGGGTACTTTTACCTCCCATCAAGACAATTATCAAATAACTCTGTCCATAAAAACAAAACTTAGATGGATAGGAAGAAACCACCTACTATTTATTTTTTTGTTTATGCTGGGACACCAAAGAAAACTCCGCTTGAATTACGTGGCCCAATCTGAGTTGTCCAATGCCCCAGAAGAAAGGAATACCTGGCAAAAACTCATCACTCACATGCATGCAGTGAGTTGCACTAAATGTATGAGAGAGAAAGAGAAACTAAGATAGAGAACAGGGAGGGGGCCCAAAATTTTCCTGACAAAACTGATCTTGATATACCAGCAAGAAAAATAGAAAATTCACCATAATCTAGCCAACCATAAAAGAAAATGAAAGCTACACTGCACCTTACAAGAAAAAAAAAATATGCAAGGGAACATGGTAAAAAACCAACTTTTAACACCACTATTTCTTCTTACTCTTTAAATCATCTATCCCCCGCATCCTCCTATCAGTCCCCACCCCAATTCCCACGCTCCCTCTCTCTTTACATCTGCATATGTAAAGGTCTGTGTCTGCCTCACTCCTAATGCTTGACTAAGCTCCTCTTATGTTTCAAATGCTCAGTGGATGAACCAGTAACAAATCATGTATGAAATTGAAGTAGCAAATGCTAAATATGCTACTAGATGAATATGCAAAGTTCTTCGTTATAGCTTTCACCATTTATTCCCCTTTTTCCAAATCCTATTTTATACTTTGTATTCAAATCCATCTTTCATCACAGAAATTTCAGGTCCTTCAGTTGCTAACTCAATCATGCATAATTTTCCGTGTTTTTTCAGGAGACAGTAAAGATGGAAGCAACTGCTCTGTTGGAAGTTCTTGAAGCAGTAGGCTTTTGAGATCTCAGGAGAGGACTACCTCTGTTAGCTTCACAATGCCAGTTCCGCTTGCTCCATATCCTACACCACCAACACCATTTACACCACCTGCTAACGGTACAGCATTTTTCCTTAACTATTTTCTGCTTGATAATAATACAAAGAAAGAAATGAAAAGGATGGTCATGCAAAACAATGAGCTAAGATTAATGGTTACGGCCGGCAGAGCAAAGAGTTCATATCTTAAATCTCCAGTCCTAAAATCCAAATCAAAGTTCAATTTAGCATTTGTGGATGGAAGTGTAAAAAATAAATCAAACAGTACTTATAAAATAGACTAAATCAATTAAGACAAGGTCAGGGACACAATACTTTATTTACAGCCATGACTAGTAACTTGTTAATTGCTCAATAAATCTGAATTCAACTTTAGCTTTCTAGTGAAACAGCCTCACTGTCCAGGAGGATCAAGCCACTTGACAAATTAGTGTAAATAACGCCATACCAAAATTACCTTGTTTTACAATATATCTTACGAAGAAATATGGTGGCTAGCAGGTACGCAGAGCCAGCTTGTGTGCTCTGGATGCAGAAATCTTTTACTCTACCCAGTTGGAGCAACATCTGTTTGCTGTGCAGTTTGCAATGCAGTAACAGCAGTACCACCTCCGGGTATGCACGTTATTACACAGCCTCAACATTTTGGAACTTTTTTGTTTTGAGAATGGTAAAACAGTATTATCAATATAAGATGCATACACAAGCTGTGTAGTCACCCAGACCAACAGTAATTACAATCGGAAGACCTAAATAGCTCTCTATGATCCTGTTTAGATTGACATTTGTTAGAAATTCTAACTCATGGCTTTTTTGGCTTATTTTTACCATTTTAGCTTAAAACTAAGTGCTTATAAGCACTTTTTTAAGTTATCCAAACACTCCAAAAGTGTTAAAAACAGTTATGGCTTAAAAGCACTCAAAATAAGCCAATCCAACGAGTAATCTACTAGAACATCAAAAACTGATTCTGCTTCTTCTAAACCTTCTTGTTTACATCAAAATAGTAAAGAACTAAAAAATTCATCTTTAACTTGTATGAGGGATTTCCTATGTCTTCAAAGCATCTCTGATTTCTTTCTTTAAATATGTCCACCAAATACATGCTGGGACAATCCTCCATCTCTCCTTCTGACTGGATAATCTTCCTTCCCTGTACCAGCTAACTAGAACATCAGTTAATCCTTGTGGCATCACATGCCTCTTAGATTAATGAAAATTTTCTAAAGATGATAGCCCATTTACAATGTAAAAAGAGATGACTGATTGTCTAAACTTCCTCACCACAAAAGTAACATCTGGAACATAATTGGAAACCCCTCCTGGCTAAGTTGTCCTGAGTAAGGACTGCCCCTTTAGCTAGTATCCATACAAAAGCATGGAATCTTGACTCTCCATATCAGCTTCCATAGCCAGCATCCCACTAAATTGTTCGATCTGTTCGGCTCTCTGTAAGCCGACTTGACTGAGAATATTTTTAACTCTTTACTTAAGCTCCTTAAGTTGTATTAGGTTTAAGCAACAGCCCCTTTACATGTTACAAACCTTAACAGGCACTGAGATGGCTCAGTTGGTTTGCGGAGGCTGCCACACATTACTTATGTACATTCGTGGAGCAACAAGCGTGCAATGTTCGTGCTGTCACACAGTCAATTTAGCTATGGAAGGTAAAGTGACACTACAGCCTTTTGAATGTATAGAGATATTTCATATAATCCACTTAGTTACACATCCTTACTAGTCAAAGTAAGAATAAAATGCTATTGTCACAGCAAATCAGGTAGCACATGTGAATTGTGGAAACTGCCGCATGCTGCTGATGTACCAATACGGGGCACGATCAGTGAAATGTGCAGTGTGCAATTTTGTGACATCTGTAGGGGTAAGTATAAAATCCTCTCGAGTATTAAGCCTTCAATCTTTCATGTTGCGGTCAATGATGAACCGGTATTCCGACACTTGATAAAATTCTGCAGTTCAAATACTAAATTACCAGGATTTAATCCTACTTCAACAGTAACAGTCTCATTGTTCATCTTGGGACATAGCACGAAAGATATTGAATTGTAACATTGAATAGTAGTGTGAATTTCAAATAAAATCTTATACAACTTCCCTTTTCAAAATAGAACATCAACCAGGACCTGCGTATGGCATGTAAGCTTACAAAAACAACCAAAAAGAATGAAAATGTAACCATTTAAGCTTTTGATTCACAAGAGCAGGACTTGACGACCAAACAAATTATTCTAAGACAGCCTGCCCTGTACTTTCTTTATGCAAGAATCATATAGTTAAGGTTAGCACAAAGACTAGTATTCTTACTGAGCCTAAGCACCTTAAACCTGCCAAGCACATTACTTAAAAGAGGCACCACAGGTTCATTCTCTTTGCTCCCTTCTCTCAAATTTTCAGAATATGGTATAACAAAGCTCCAATGGAGCCACTACAAACATGTTAACCTTAATGAACCACATGCCGATTGAAAATTTTAAGCAGTTTAGATCGCTAAAAGTATATCCAATTTAGCACTTGGTATAAAGGCCTAAAAATGTAAGCAAATGTAAAATGCCTGCAAAAGGTTCCTGCAAGTTAAATCAAGACAATATCCTTTGCTCAAGCAGCCTTTGTTTTTTTGTTGATTTCCAATAATACTACATGGACCAGTATAACCTGATGCTCATGAGGGAAGTGTGTAATTTTCTCTTCTTCCTTGAAAAGGTTACAGAAACAGCACTAGTCATAGTCTCAGCGGTGATAGTAGCAATGTGCATATTAGTGCTCCTTTCTCTTACACAACTCATGTCTGTTCCACTACAAAAGATTAAAGGCTCCATAGTATTAAGTCCAATACGTCACTATCAAATATCAATCAATCAACTATGCCTCAATCCCAAATTAGTTAGGACTGGCTATATGAATCCTATGTGTTCATGCGACTCTATCATTCCACTCTATCAACATGTTCATGTGATGAAACTTAAAACCTATCAGTACAACAAGTATGCAACAAAACCAGTAAGGATTTAGTTACACAAATTTCTTCTCCTTCCCT
Organism: Solanum lycopersicoides; assembly: GCA_022817965.1. NCBI lineage: Eukaryota > Viridiplantae > Streptophyta > Magnoliopsida > Solanales > Solanaceae > Solanum > Solanum lycopersicoides. The sequence continues at coordinate 81,877,815 of CM040625.1, read as the reverse complement.
CAAATAGGGTCAAGTTACACTTGTCCAAGTTGACTCCATAGTGATACGATCAGCTAAGCCTTATTTGGCCACCCCTGGAGCATCGAAATGTAGTGTTCGGAGAACCACAGTTAGTAATTATTATTGTCCAACTTTGTCAAAAAAATTATATTGTTCCAATCACTGTTTAAATCATACAAAAATTCTGAGGCCTTTATAGCATTCCTACTTCATTTTTAATCATACTTGACAAAATGTTCTCTGGACAATGCAGGTTGCAACGAGCACAGCTGAGCAAAAGTTTAACAGCTAACTTTAAAGCTGCTGAGCCAGTGCTAGAAACTTCTATGACTAAAGTTGTCGTGTTATGTGTCAGCGGCATTGCAGCTGCATCAACCGGAGGAAATTTCTAGTTGCTACTAGTATAGAGCTATTACAGAGCTTTTTTTCCCTCGTGTATCTGTAATAGAATAAGCAGTTTTGCAGGTTAAGCCTACAAAAGGTATTGTATATATTGGTATTGCGTTTGTAAGTCTGGTTGAAAATCCTGGATAGCAAAGACTCCTTTTCACCTACCATAATATTGTTTTCATCTTGGGATGCCATAAATACAATTTTAAAATGTCTTGACTGAAGCGATAAACAAATGGGAGATATCAACATCTCATTCCGTCATTTGGTCAAGACTTAGAAAATTGACTCTTCCAGATACGACTGTTGAATTATGAGACCTGAATGTCAATGTCAGATATTTTAGTTTAACAGAAGTAAATCAATGCCTCAACCAAACCACAGAAACTGGTGAGGGCTAAAGGAGGTACAGTTCTTAGTATTAGATAGGTAATCCAGCCTGGTTTCTCTCTGCCACTAGTTCCTTTGCCAGAACCCCCAGAAAGAGAGGAGGGTATAATGGCCTCATCCCCTCTACCCTTCTCCAGTTAAATACCCAACTTCTCTCTGTGGCATTCTCAAACTAGTGATCTGTGTTTAATCCATGCATCACATGTTGTGCTCTTACCACTAGACCAAAGGCTGTGGGCTATAGAGAGGAGGGTATATCTCACGTTTCATCGTCCCATGAACTGAAGTAAGCATGTCAATTCAATATGCACATGTGTTCAAAAATTAGACACTTCAACCACATTGTTTAGTTTTTGTACGAGTTCTCTTGCTCATATCAGTAACGGAGTAACCACAAGCTTTGGAAACTATATTCTTTTCTTAGTAACTATAACCACAGACAATATACAGGACATGCCCAGAACCGCTGACCAATTCATCTCACCATTGCAGAAATTAGCTAACAAGGTATGTAGCCTATGGATGTTCAGTAACATTCTGTCTCTGTCCAAATGAAGATATTGAAGAAAGAAATCTACTAAATACATGGTTTCCACATGAATGGGAACTTTCATTAAAATTAAGGACCAGTTAGATGAAAAAGATGCGCTTGATTTTCCATCACATGATGAGATAACAGGAAAAACCTTAATTTGTTCAAATTATGGTCCTTTCACATGGGTGATCTGGATATTTTGTGCTCCGACAGCTACACCGTTGATTTAAAAGAGAATCAAACTAAGCAGAAAATACCTTTACCTCAAAATGAAAATGATATGTTGACATATGATGGAATTGAAATGGTCTTTAAAAGGTTCTTTAGTTTTCCTTCAAGTAGGCTATGTGTATGACCTTTTCAAAATGAGCAAAGATTAGGGTCATCTTTTCATCATTGAAAGAAGTCTTGATTGTTTAGTTTTTGCTTATTCTTATCTACTTCACGAAGTTGTCACCATCTTCCTATCGGATGAGTTATGGATCAAATTGTTTTTTGTTTTTTTTTGAGAAAGTTATGGATCAAATTGTAGATGCAACATAGGGCATATGCATTTTGGGGTCACATAACTATATTCTCTATTTCCTGTTTACCTTTCTTATCCCTCCTGGATGGAAGAATAAGTACTAGTAGATCTTCCTAATTTTCCACCCTTGACATTGCAAGGTGAACTTAAAAAGAAAGAATAAACATCTTGAGTTAGTATACTATGCAATCTACAAAATCTGAGGAAAGGAAAAGAGATACCATACAGTGGAATGTAATTCTATACTATTTTCCACATCATCTAACTACTAGCAGGATGGTGTATGGGTTACAATTTAACATCGTGCACCGGTAAGGAATCTAGCTGAACAACCTAGAGTATTTCAGCCTTGAATTTATGCAGTAGAGTAATGGCCATTTTCATTACATTCCGAGGAAAATGACAGAGTCACTAGACTCACCGAACATGCTATCCTGAATGATAATTATGTTTAACTTTCTGCTGCAAATATAGTTTAGTTTCATTTAATTTTCCAGATCAAATACTATTAGACAACATGGTATTCGTAAGAAAAGGTCAGTCTTTGGCATGCATCAAGGATTACTTTATTTTTGCATAAGATATGCTGTGTTCACATGAGTGGTATATTCAAGAAGTTGGTTCGCCAGTCAAAGGGAAGAGCAACATAGAGCTTCTGTAGTGAGACAATATCCAATTCCAAAAGATTTCATCCATTAATTGATCAGAGTTAGAAGTTCTGCGAGTGTTCAATAATGCTCAATAACTAGAAAGTTCTCACTAATTGAGATGAAATGCACCTCACGCTGATGTGATCTTCAAAACTTTCAAGTATATTAAGGCATAACAAGATGTCATTAAGAAGACCCCTATCTGACAAGAAAAGAGAGCATAATTTTTTATTCAATATGCTAGTGGTACAAGAGAAAAGCCAATCCACTAAGGAAAAGGCATGGAGAGCATATTACACACAGATATAGCAAGAGAGGCAAGAAAATTGTACATGTTGATTATGATTCCATATTGTCTTCTCAAATTAACTCTTGACAGGTTACTCATCTCCCATAGCTAATTCCAAGGCATAGTCATCTCTCTCCTGCAACAGGGAAAGAAAAGTTAACCTTTAGGAACTTGACTTGACTATTATCCTTTCTTACATCATCAGTATCCCCTCTCCAACTCCTCTCCAACTGCTTTTCTAAATTGATAGGAGATTACAGGAATATAAGACTTACAATAGGTCCTCGAGCAAAATATCTCCCAAATTGAAGCCAATATACCTGAATATATCATGCTGTCAGGTTTCCGAGGTGGCATACTAGATCAAAACTACGAGATTGTTCATTTAGATAAAAGTTCATAAGGGAGTTCCGAAAATTGCTTTCCGTAACTTTTCTGTGAACCCCACCCTTTCATCTAACAAATTTAAGCAAACCTTCATTTTCCACTGGTTAAAAAAATACTGCAGGTAATTCATTAGCTACAATTTCTTCAAAGTTCAATGAGGAAATATAAATAACATCTCGTACTTGGAATACAACACTCACAACTTCAGTGCTCCACATAAAATAAAGAAGTTGGAAAGGTTATTATAATAATTGAAATATGAAAAGTTTACATCTCACAAAGAAATTATGCCGAAGCAACACACTATGAAAGAAACTGAAAGGCCAAAGAACAAGCATGTATCTGCATTTTTACCCTATTGGAACTCTATATTATACTGGTATCTTGTCCTGTAGAACCAGAGTCACGAACCTGTTTCTGCTTCTTGACTAGCCCTTAAGAGGACTATTTTGTCTTTTCTGACCATTCAGAAGAAAAATATATTATCCTGTGGCCTATTTTTTGTCATTTGCTCATCATGGCATCAGCTTAGTTTTAGCAATTAATTAGTATAAACACAAGTCATTTCCACCGCAACTCTTGTGTATTACCATTTCCCTGGTCAAATTTTGTGTTTCGTAACTAGCTATCTACCATATTTTTTGTTCATAAATTGGGGTATAGATTTGAGGCCAGGCTCGATTAACCAATGCGCAGATTGAGCAAGAATGGCATGAGATGAAACCAAAACAACTCAAAAGGGATTTTTTTTTAAAAAAAAACAGAATTATTGTTTATAGGCTAAAAATAGATTGGGCTAAAAGGGCCAGGCATTTCATTAACTCCATAACCAATCTCTTTCCAAAAACAGCAGCAATTTCTCTATATATGTTTGCATGATGTGTCTTGAGAACCTTCCACTTCATTTTCTTTTTTGAGAGAGCTTCTTCATATTTTCACCGTGCTATCATTCCGGTGACTACTTTTTCATATTTAATTTTTGTAGCACTGTGCCATCATTCCAGTGACTACTTTTTCATATATAATTTGTGTAGCACCGTGCCATCTTTCCGGTGACTACCTTTTTCTTGCATATCTGATTTGTGTAGCACCGTGCATCTCCCGAACTACTTTTCATATTTAACTTGTGTAGTACCGTGAATTTTTCCGAACTATTTTCTCATATCTGAGTGGCATAACATAATGTGTCTTTTCAGTGACTCAAATTTGATTTGCATAGGTCCATTCGTCTTTCCGGTGACTCCTCAAATCTGATTTGCGTAGGGTTATGCCATCATTCCAACCCTACCCATATTATTTCTCTTTTTCAATGGGGTCGTTCCATCAATTCGATATTAATTTCTATTTTCTAGTTGGGTCGTGACATCATTCCGACCCTGCCTATATAATTTTATTTCTTAGATTGTGGTCACTTTTAGCCATCAAATCTATTACTCTGATATATGGTTCAAGCCAGTTTATCGGTAACTTGTTTAATATCAACTCATCTATTGATTCCAACATGATCTATATACTTTATACTAGGTTTTGAGCACTTTGTTACTCAGGGAGAGTTTAGTAGCCTTGTATGTCGATTGTGTTGTGTCATCGATTGTGCAGATCACTCTATGGTCTAGAACAATTTTGCTCAAGCTTGGTTTGGGAAGTTCAACACCAACATTATGAATCAAATTCAGTATTTCATGGGAAGATTAAGCACATGGAGATTGACTGGCATTATGCATCAAATCCAATATTTAATGAGATGACAAACACATTGGGATTGACCGTCAATTTTATGAAGTCTGCAAATATCTCACCAAGCCCCTCATCGGTCCCCGTATTAATTATATTTGTAACAAGCTAGGTGCATGAATTGTACGCACTAGCTTGAGGGGGAGTGTTAGAATATGAATAGGTTTATACAATCCTATTAGAATAGGAATAGGTTTATACTATCCTAGTAGAATAGGAATAGGTTTATACAATACTATTAGAATAGGAATAGGTTTATACAATCCTATTAGAATAGGAATAGGACTACTAAATAGTATCTTATTTGGTAAAGGATTGTATTTTAGGGTCTATAAATAGGGTCTCAATGTAATAATGTAGACACAACAACAATTCAATAATATTTTTTTCCCTATATTTCTCCCAGGAACCATGTAGTTCCTACTTCCATGAAATCAAGGATAATTGTCTATAAGAGAAAATGAGAAAGAAGTTTAGAAAAGAAAAGAATGTGCATTACACATAATATCTTCGTGGTAGGTGTGAGCTGCATGGATACGGCAATATTATAGCTGTTGATACAAAAGAAAAAAACTTCTGCACTAGGCATAAGCCTGATCTGAAAACCTTGGTGATGCCCTTTGGTTTGCATAACTGAAGGGTGTGATGTTGAAAAGACAAAAACATATTAAGGAAATTTGGGACATAATCAGTAAGTATCCAAAGATTGTCGTCAAATATTGATACCTAACACAAGCATGATACTAGTATACAGCCATATATTTCATACCCATGCTTCATAGCCCAAACTGAACCCGTGAAAAGTGGGTGTCAAGTAGACCAAATAGTTTGCAAACTGCTAGCATTTGATTCACCACTAAGTTCATGCTTATTTAGATGGTGATGGGTGGTTAGGTAGCCGCAGTCTTTATTGCCACCCAAAGTCAAACTTTGCAATTCAAAGTTGTTACTTACCTCATCTTCATCCTGTGTTTCAACTTCAAGGTCTGATGATGGAAATCCCACACAAAGAAGCGCATAACCCTACAAATTAAAACATACTCGGTTAATCAAGGTGAAAAATAAGATAAGAATAGAATAAGACTGGATAAAATAGAGATCATCACTTCACTTATATCTAGTATTCAGGATACAGGGTAAAAAACAGTTTTTTTACTTATCAGTAGGACCTCTGTGAACACCCTGTGTCCTCATCTTTTAACCTTAACTAATTGGTATAAATCATCGCGATCTGAGCCTATACTCTGGCTCATAGGATCTGACAGAGTATGCCTCCCATCAGATCTCTTAAACGTCTAAAGAAAGAAGGATTAAGGATAAGATCAGTTATTTAGTCGAGGAGATAGGATATGAGCATGGAAACTACAGGAATGCTCCAAATCATGGCCAAATACTTGCAAAAGTGGCATTATTAACAAACTGACGAAATAATTTGTGAATTTTCTTGTCATTATCACTTATACATAGTGGAATACACAGCCTGTTTGCATTAGCTGATTACAAGTAGCTGGTAAGAATCAAGTGTCAACACACACTTGTAAGTTCTAAAGTTGATTTTATACCTGAGAAGTGACGTGTTCGGATAAAAGTATTGAACTGTTAACAAACATCGGTGTTTGGTAAATAAGCAATTTTTCTATTAAAGTGACTGAAATATCCTAAAAAGTATTTATAAAAAGTAATACTTAAAAATATTTACACATGAAAGGGACGAATGGCAAAATTATAATTGAGATGGGGCTGTGTTTTGAGAAGGGTGTTTCGGAAAGCATGAAAAGAAATAATTAAGAACGTAAAACACTTGGTCAAATCGAAAGTGCTTAAAAGCTGAAAAACATAACTGATGGCTTTGGCTAATTTTAGCGTATAAGCACTTGTGGTGTTTGACGCATCGATAAGCCAAAAAGTGCTTATGAGCTTATCCAAACACCCTTATAGTCGCTAGCTTGAGATGGAAGTTCATAAATTCCATCTTCCAAGATCTCATGGAACAACATATTGTGATTGTTTTGTGGACAATAACATACAAACTTCGTTTGCATGCTTCATCAGTTTCAAGACCAAATCCCCCAGTCACATCACATATATGATGTGCATAGGAATTCATAACATTCCAAAACAGTTTTGGAACAACTTGTTAACATTGTTTTGTGGACAAATAAAAAGCAGACGAGGTTTGCAGGCTTCATCAGTCTGAGACCAAGAAATCACTGGTCACGTCATATAGATGATTTATCATTTTTGTTAATTATCACATATATGAGCATTAAAAGAAGAAAATCACATTAAGAGGTCTAAAAAGGGAGAAACAGTTAAAGCTCCCACAAGTCAATAGTCTAAAAATAAAGCCAATAAGGATTGCATCTACAGAAACACTACATGATTTAAAATACCTTGGACTTCAACTCTGCAGATATCCCTAATGCCTCGGGTTGTCTAAGTTCCCCGGATTTAACACGAACAGCACAGCTTGTGCAACATCCTTCAACATATTGGATTGTTAAATTAGAGAAATGTAATAAAACAGAATTCATATGGAGAAAATCTGATGAAAAAGTTAATGGTTAAAAGTTAAAGAAAAACAACCAAAGCCAAATATGTTCTACCCTAGATCGAAAAGAAGGTTCATTTGTTAGAAATAAAGAAAGAGAGCCTTAAGGTTAAAACAAACAACAAAGGAAGTGCATTGTGCTGCTTAGAGAAAATTAAGGTCTCTCCTTATCTTGAAGTTCTTAGAGAGAGATGACAGCTTCAATAACATGTTAAAGTGTGCAAAACCCCTGATATATACAAGTAAAGAAGTGGTGGAATATATAATCCTACAATATCTTTTGAAGTGCGGATATAGAAGACTTGATCCATCTTCTCTACATAATCTTTAATGAGCTGAAATTGTTCCACGTATTCCTCAATGGATTGAACTTTCTACTTTATTGGACATAATTCTCAATGAACTGAATTTGCTCAACCTTGTTCAAAGAAGCTCCAATTGGCTGAATTATATAAATGTTCTCCACAAAAGTTTCCATCTTAAATTGCCACAATTTGAAACTGCGGCAGTGTTCATATTTTTCAACACGGAGGTTTATTACTACTGTTAGATGTTAGAACTGAACTTGAGTTAAGACACAAAGATTCATAAGGTTCAATCACTAGATATAGGTCACAATGAAAACCAAGCAATCCACTAGATCGGATACAGTACAAAGAGAAAGAAAATTCGAATAACACTCCTAATAAACCTGAAAATAAAATCACAATACCCTGAATAAGGTCCATAAAGTGATTTCGAAACACTACTTCTTAAATTTCTCTTGAAAAACTCTAATTTCGAATGACTACAATTTCAGTGGACACGACACACAAAGAAAGAAACCTCAGACATAAAAATGAAACTTCAGACCAAAGAGAAAGGATGATTGTGACCAAATATTGTAAGCAAAGGTCACTACCGCTTTCTCCTTCATTTCAAAAGTGGACTAAATCACTAAGCTAACAGTGCGAAAATGGTCCCATCCCATCATGTGACATGAAATATGTAGCTTTGGGTTTGTATCATTGTATGCCTAAGATAAATTATTATTATTTTTTATTTTTTTTTTTTTGGGGGGGGGGGTGACAGCGGGTTTACAACACTAAAAGATGTCTAGTGCCTCTACTTTTTTCTTTAAGTTTCTCTTATAAAAGCCCCCAGTTCTGTGATAAACTATGCCTTCAAAATTCAACTTTTGGAATTACGGTTTGCACCTATAAACAGTTGTTGCTAACACGTAACACCTATACTTTCTTTAGGAATCCTCTCTTTATTGAAAATTCCAAGAAATAATTATAGAATCTATCTTCTAAAGAACCACCGAAAGAAATTTAATTAAGGAGATGGAAGGGAAGAGTATGGAGTATAGTTAGATGAATTATCAAGCTTTTACTTTTGACTGCCTTCTCTTGAGTCTTGACTCCTCCTAACTTACTTATATATCTTAGTCAGATCACTGTAAAAGATCTGATGCTCTATTTCAAGATTCGTAGTACTCTTTAGTCTTTCTAGTCTTTGTTGCATAAGTAGTTGTACAGCATAATAGATAGGGGGTAAGTTCCTTTTTTGTTGCATGCTCAAAGGGATGGGAAATATAATTGAAGAATCATTTTGCTGATGAAATGTAGCAGGAGGTGGATACAGAGATAGAGTTTAACAGGGTTGTGGAGTGGGGTATGAAGCTGGTTTAATTCATGAAACTTCTCTTCAATGTTGTCTTCCAGAAAAAAAAGCTTGTGTAATTTCCTTAGCTTTTTACTATTCAAGGGAGTATAGCATGAGTGGATGACACAAGAAAATACAGAGGTTAATACGCCATTAGCAGATTTTATATTATATTGGACAGGGGTCATTAGGAGCATGGACTAAGGAATAAACTGCAATATGCTTCAAAATATTTCCCCATTTCAAATCTCTAAGATGCTAAAGTACAAAAAGATTGTCCAGTTCTCATTGTGTTGTCACGACTAATTTCAAAATGGTCAGACATTTGAGATGAATGTTCAATTTGACATCACTTCTTTGTCAAGATTCTGGATTTCAAGATACTAACAATTTCACACTTCCAAAAAAGAAGTCTCGTTAATCCAGTTAGATCACGCAATAGCAGCTTAAAATGTAAGAACAAATAGACAAACATATAAATAAGAAAAAACAAAAGTTTGGTTATCTAATGTATATGAATCAATACCATGCCTGCAAGCGAACGGTAGTGTAATGTTCTGAGCCTCTGCTGTATGAAGTATATATTGGTCCTGCATCCAAAATCAACTCTTCATAAACTTGTCAATATACAGATACTAATAATTAACGGAAGTGGCTGCATCACCAAAGCAATAAGTAACACGACTAGTGTCCTCAACATCAGCTTTATCAGTTAGCCATGGCTAATTTAACTGTATATATACATCAGTTTTACTTAATCATAGTACAATTTAACATTGATTGTAGTATTGTACATATACAAACACATTTTAAAACAGAAATTTAGCAGAAATGGAAAATCAACTAGAAATTAATACCTCAGGGACGAGGAATTCGTGAACGACGCCACGTTGGCGGTCGAGAACAGTGACTTTGTGAGTAGGAACTGAGGGAGAATAGCTGCTACCGTTTTGGCCTGAGACGGCGACAGCGACGGGAGTTTGAACCTTCGGTGTAGTTTCCCGGCGGCATTTGACGGAATTCAAAGGGAAGTTGACGGAATTGAGAGAAGATAGTCGCCGGACGAGAGTAGGTTTCCGGTGAAGGGAAGTGCAAGCGCTACAAGGAGATTGAAGATCCATTGAGCGAGAAACGTTCTGTTGTTTGTGTTTCAGGGTACAACTGGATAATGCTACAAGTCGTTAACTAATACTCTGTTTGGATGGAACAAATGGTGTAAACATTGTATTTTTAATATTTTTTTTGTTGTATACTATTATAATTAATAATTTTAAGAATAAACTTCTGAGAAAAATAGAATAGGAAGCAAAACTATTGTATTTTAACTTATTAAAAGATTAAATTGAATTATTAAACTGAGTAACAATATAATGAGATTTTTCGTCTATATCTAACATGAATTTAATGATACAATATAATAATCAACAATTAAAATAAATGTTGTATTTAAACTACAATATTTTAGGGCATTTTGAAATCATGATATGAAATTATGAGACTTGGACAAGAGATGTGAAACTCGTAAGTCGTATATCTTTTATAAACATAAAAACCTCATAAGTTATAAAACTATTATAACTATCTCAATTCTTCCTACAAAAAACTTGATCAATAAATTTAAGAATATCTTTGTGAAATTACTTTAAGGTTTGTTCGGACATATAATACGAAATTATAATTTGAAACAAATTTAATTAAAATTGAAGTTTTTGTTTGATCATACAATTTGATTTTTTATAATATTCTCTTATAAACATGAAAGTCTCACAAATTATGAAAATTATCAAATTTTTCTTTATTCGTATACAATTTTATGTACTAAATAAGCAAAACATAGTTCACAAACAAGATGTTAACATATCGTTTAAAAATCACATATCGTCCTACTCATTTTTTATAGATAAGTGTTTGTGATTACAAACTTTCAGATATATTTAATTTTACTAAGATCCACTAGTTAATAATAGTAATAACTAATTATTCTTTAATATAATCATTTCACTTAATTTAGATAATTTCTTCACACTGAGCGTGATTTTTTTTATATAATTTAAAATGATCGAATTTATTTTTTTGCAAGAAATATGAACTTATGAATCAAATTTTATATTTGAAATCTTCAATCATATCTTTTTGAATAATTTGAGATTATTATAAATCATAATCTCAATCTACAAATTTAATCTCTGATTCAAATTCATAATTATTTCAAATTATATATCCAAACACAAACTAAGAGCAACCACGTTTAGAATGGTGAAGTGACCTAATAATAAATTTCTTAACCATATATATATATAATATATATATATTATATATATATATATATATATTCCAACGTAATAATTTGTATCTTTATAATGCATATTTAGATACTTAAACTAAACACTTAAATTTACCCGATGACCATTAGACACTTTAACTTAACATAAGTATCTTGTGAACTCTAATCTAATCGACTTCATGAATAGATTTTAAATTGTGCGGCAAATCGATAAATTGTCGAATAACATGTGTATTATTTTTATTAAAAGGGGTCTAAAAGAGTCCTAACATCCTTTAACTATGTAAATTTGAATTAAAATGTATTTACTAATAGTTTACTTTTTGATAATTTGATCAAAAAATGTGTTTATCCTTATAATTATCCTTAATTCTTACTTAATTAGGTCAAGCATATTATTTCCTAATAAATATTTTTTTTAAATATATATATTTTTAATAAACCTTTTCCTTGTTTCTTTTTCGTTTTAAAAATTAATCTCTTGAACTAATAAAAAAGAAATATTTTTTCCGTCATATTAATATTGTTTTATCAATTAAAATAAAATAAATTCATGGATTATCTTAACAAATAATATAAGTTTTATATATATAAAATTGGTTTGCCTTGAGAACCAGCTGATACGGAGCGCGACGCACATGTTGCGATCAACTATGCCCCCAATCAGAAGCGATCAAAACTGTCGTAGAAGCTTTCATCCTCGATATCAACTCCGATGACTAATAAACTCATATTTAAATATTATTTACATAACTATAAAAAAATTCTAATAAAATAATTTTTTTTTATATTTTCTTGTCTCATTTGAATTGTTCATTGGCCTCCCTTAAAGTCATCGTATGACGCATTTTGCCATTGAATCAGTGCTTGAAGAAATGCCTCTAGGACACCTTTATTGATTAATAGAAAAGGGTTTGATATACCCCTCAACTTTGTCATTTAGAGTTGATATATCTTTCGTTATGAAAGTAACACATATATGCCCTTATCGTTATACAAACGGCTCACATATACTCATGCCGTTATAAAATTGCTCACATATACCCTTCATTTAACGGAAGTTAAAAGAATTAGTTTTAAATTTATATTTATTACTTTTAATTTTTTAAAAAAAATTATTTAGGGATATATATGATTCTTCTATCAAAGTTCAAGGTATATTTTAATTTTTTCATACATAAATTATTTTTTGACTTCTTTTATTATAATTATTTGAGTTTCTTATTCTTATTCTTATTTTTTTCTTTCATTTCTTAGTTTAAAGAAAAAAAATTTAAACTATTTTTTTGTTTATATTGTAATTTGATTTTTGTATTCGAAGAAAAAAATTTGGTCATCTACTATAAGTTTTACAAGAATATTAGTGAAACATAAATAAATTTGACTATCAAAATAATAATTCTAAATTATTCATTGAAACAAAAACAGTCAAAAATATGTTTGACGAGGATTAAATTTACTCATATGAGATTATATTTTTTAGAAAAAAATAATAAAAAGTTATATTAAAATTATATTTTTTTTCACTTCCGTTAAAAAATAAGGGTATATGTGAGTCATTTGTTTATAAGTAGGAATATATATGAGCCACTTTCATAACAGGAGTATATCAGCTCTAAATGACAAAGTTGAAGGGTATAACATACCCTTTTTCCTTGATTTATTTAGTGCGTGTGGCAAGAGTGCAACAAGTATTGTTAGTGAAAATTATAAGATTACAAAACACAATTGATAATATCATTATAACAAGTATTTTTCACTGATCCAGAAGTATTTTTTTTAAATCTATCTCATTCAAAATGCAATAATCTAATCAGAAAATATAACTTAACAAACTCTCTTCAATTAATAAATCTCTTTTTGGACAAACTTTTGTGCACTCTATATTTTTTTATACCCAAAATAAATTAAGACCTTCACTATTTATAAGAAGAAGAAAAAAGCACATACACAATAAAAAGAAACTAATTAACAAATATATGCCCTCTTACCATGAAAACTCATTTCCTTGTTGCTTTAGTTATTCAACTCCTTTTTAATTCTTTTGTTTTTTATTTCTTTACTTTTTTATTTTTATTTTTATGCTTCATTATTCATTTATTTTTTTTAAAAAAAAATTCTTTAGTTTTTACACAAGATTTACACTCAATATTTATTTCATATACTTTCTTTCGTTTCTTCTTCTTTTTTTCTCATTTATTTATTATTCTTTTATACTACTTCTTTTTCTTCTTGTTTTCTTTTATGCATTTTGTTCTTTTATTTTTAATTTTTGTTTCATACCATAAATTATGGTATCCATAATCTAGTTTATACTTAATTTTTATTTTATATACTCCTTTTCTTCTTTATATTTTTTCTTTTTTCTCATTTATTCTTTTATTCATTTATTTTATCTTTCTTTTTTTCTTGCTTTTCCTCCTTAATTGGTTCCTTTTATTTTTTTAATTTTAATTTTATTTTTATTTATTTATTTATCCTTTTTTTTTGCTTCTCTATTATTTTTCTTCATTTTACATTTTTTTCTCAAATCATAATATTCTTTATTTTTTTCACCGCAATTTAATTTTATACTTTTTGTTATTCTATTTTTTATTTTTTCCCATTTAAAACACTTTTTGTTTTTTCCCCTTTTTTTTCAATTTGCTTTAGTTTGTAATGATACTATCACAGTATATCTATGTACTTTTATGATATTATTGATGTATACTTCAATATTTTAGTGAGAATTCCATGATATCATTGCAATATATCTATTTACTAATAGTATCATTGAGATTTGCTTCGTTCCATAATAATATCACCATAATATATTTATATACTTTCATGATATCATTGATGTATGCTTCAATACTTTAGTGAGACCTCCATGATATTATCGTAGTATATTTATATACTGACGTGGTATCTTTGGGATTTGCTTCAATCCATAATGATACAATCAGAATATTTAATGTATTGTTATGGTATTATTGATGTCTGTTTCATTCCTCCAGTCCTTCAATGACATCATCACGTTATATATATAATAGCACGGTATCAATGACTAATAATAAGTGGCGGAGCCATAATTTTTAATAAGGAGGTTCAAAATTCATAGAAATAGACACACAGAGTAGCCGAAGGAGGTTCAACATCTACTATATATACATAAAATATTATTTTAATCATGTATAATTAGTATAATTTTCCGTTGAACGAGGTTCGAATGAACCTCCTTGTACCAAGGTGGCTCCGCCCCTGCTAATAACCAATACCTTCAAGGGCGGATCATAATTTCTCAATGATATTATCACAATATATCATATATTGGCATCATATCATTAAGAATAATTATAAATGGACAGTAACAATCCTCATATCATGTATGATACAGACAAAGTATATAATAAATGATCCACCATTATTCATAGTTTATTAACTTTAATCATAACAATCTGATCAAATTAATTAACTTTCATTCATGAGGTTTCCCTTGAGAAGAAAAAAAGACAGAGAGAAAGCCTACATCCAATCAGAAATATAATGTGGGTTATTAAAGTGCACTGATTTTACGTACTTATTAATGGAGTGTTAGTGCTTCAGATTAAAGAATAAGAATGATTTTAATTCAAAGTTCAAACTTCATTTTATTGATTTTCAGGTCATGCAATACATATTCTTATTTAGTAGTAAATATACAATAAACCAAACATTAACGAAAGCAATAATACAATTATGCCATAAATAGCATCTTCATTTTCTACCATATTAAATTGTTCATCCATGGTCTTCAATGAGGAAGAGTTAAAATTCTTGATATCATCGATGAGAGCCGTGAGATTGTTCCATGAAGATCCACCTTCTTCCACTGCATTTTTTGCCATCTTACTCATACTCACTGTTTTCTCTAGTATTTTCTCACTTTCCATTAACCTCTCAATGGCTTCTTTTATCTTTTCGCTCCTTAACACAGGACTCGATATCTCAACATCTCCGTCAGAGTTATGGACTTCTGCACCCACTTTCACTCCTAGCCCCATAACCTCCACAAGCTTTTCATTGTAGAATTGTTCAGCGAACACTGGCCATGTCACCAACGGCACACCAGCGATGATGGCTTCCAGCACCGAATTCCATCCACAGTGTGTCATGAAAATCCTCCGACCGCTGAATGGTTCAAGATGGTTAGTTGCGGCGCCCACCCTTTAAGAATCAGACCTTTTTTCTCATCTAACAAACTCTCCGGTAACCACGTGGGTTTTGCTGATTGGTCCTTCTTCACTACCCAAATGAAAGAGACGGTAGAAGCTTCTAGAGCTTTTGCGATTTCAGCGAGTTGCTCCTCTGGGAATCTAACTATGCTCCCGAAAGAGACGTAGAGAACCGATTTGTGGTTTTGTTTATTCAACCACTCTACAACAGATGAGTTACTTTCATCAGCCGAACTAATTATAAGCTCTGTTCTTTTTCGACATAATCTGGAAGAAAAATAGGAAATGGGACCAATTTGCCAACATTTGGTTTTCTTCATCTTCTGATAGTACTCAGCGTAAGCAGGTTCTAGCTCGTAAAAAGTATCGTGAACGATACCATAGCTTCGATCCTCAGATTCTCTGATTCGATCAAGCAATTTATCATAAGCATTCTTCTCATCAGCAGGCCTTATCACATCGTCTGTAAGTTGCGATAGCTTGAACTCAATCTTATCAGGTAAACCCGGAATCGAGAAATTAGTACTATTGGATTCCATCCGATTGATGAGTTTTTCATGAGGTTTGAGAACCCTAAGATTGTAGAGAATGGAATTGTACATGTAGCTGGATTGGTTGAACAATAACCTGGGGATTTTGAGTTCCAGTGCAATATCGACAGTCCATGGGAAATACATGTCAGAGAAGATACAATCAGGATGGATTTCACGAATTTTATCTTCCATTGGTTTCTGCAGAAAATAAATGCCGTAAAATATTTTTTCCCCGATTTCAGGTGAAGAGGCGGAACTGAAGTTCTCGATACCTTCAGGTAACCCAACTTCAGTGGATGGGAATTTAAGAGTCTCTATAGAGATTACGAAATCGCCTACGTCGTCATTGTTAATAGAAGATCGGAAGAGGGAGGCATTGTGGTGGGTAGTGAGGATGGTGACTTTGACGCTACCATGAGAGGCGAATAGCCTGGCGGCGTTAACTAATGGAATGATATGACCAGTGGCGAAGTAAGGAAGGAAGAGGACATGTAGTTGCTTCTTCCCGTTATCCATGACTACTTTTTACTTTAGTATAAGCTATAGCTAACAAGTAGAAAATGAAGTTTATGTGTTAGATAGGAACTCCGCCTGACGTTGGCTATATAGATGTACCGAACCACAACGACCAAAAAAAAAAAAGGTTAGGGTAATATTTGGATGGAAGATGGACACCGTCAAATTTTGTGGAGAAACAGAGACAGAGACGGATTTAGGATTTAAAGTTCTGGTTGTCACAACATTCAAGTAAGATAAAAGATTAGTTGCTTTAATTTTGATTTACAATTTGAGTTTTTGATTTATTTATTTTTATAAACAAATCGATCGAATATGCATGTTAGTAATATTATTATTATTTTTAGATATTTGTGATTAGAGATAACTTAATAATTTAATATTATTATTTTTGAAATTAGATGTTTATTCGCTGAAATTTTGAGGAAAAAAATAATAAAATTCACATGAAAATTTAAGTTTGTATAAACCATCTTAATAGTATTAACATAATAATTATAATAATTAATATATTCATCTTTTATTGACTTTATGTGTTGTTGGAGATACATAGTAAGAAAAGAAACAAAAATTATAGTTCTAGCATAATTATCTTATTTAGCAAGAACGTCGGTGAAGACTGAAAGAACCTTTAAATTAAAAAAATCTAATAATAATATTCATTATTTTTAAAAATTATGTTTTTTTAAAACTAACATTTAAATATATTATTAATAATATTTATTTGACTCTCATAATTCAATATTAATTGATAAAAATAAATAAATATGTTACACACATATCATAACTAGTGCAAGAGAAAGTAAAAAGAAAAACTAAAAATTAATTATGAAAAGGGATCAATTTGAATTAATAAAGAATAGTAAATAAATAAGATAAATGGAGAAAGAAAAGAAAAAAGAAAAAAAGCAAGTAAAAAAGTAGATGTTATTGGTAAGATTCGAAACCCTGATTTGCTAGGTGTCATACCCTCTCCTTCGCAATTGAGTTGCCGCATTTTCATTATCGAATGACAAAAATAATATTTATTCAATTATATCTAATATATATATATATATATATATATATATATATATAATATTTTTTAAAATCACTAGATATCGTGACATTCCACTGTCCACGTAGATCCCCACCCCGCAGAGAAGGTGCAGTGTTGCCTTACAACGCGCAAAGCGACATGCTACTTAGTAGTCTTGCAAGTCGCGCGGTTAATTACTCCTTGCCATAAAATACAAAAAAACAGTTTAGTCAATTTAGAAAAAATTATTTAATCACTTTAAAAAAATGTAGTCATATTAGTATATCATTTCTTGAACTTTGTCAAATTTATTGCTTAATAGGGTCATATAATTTATTTTATTTTAAACTTTAAGAAATATTTTAAACTTTAAAAATATCAAACTTTCGAAATAATAATCACATTTTTTTATTTGGCAAGGAGTAAGGTGCAGACTCTCATGCGCCATGAGTCTTACAAGGCGGGGCTCCCATGCGTCCTACAAGACGTGAGCATACCTCCAACTTACAAATAACATGTCACCTTGCACCTTGTTAGGTGGAACACTGAGTTTTTCTGTACAAAATTTTACGATATTCATCTTTTATTTAAATATTATTTTTTTAAATTTGAATTTTTTATCATCTCCTTTAATTTCAGAACTATTGTACTATTTGGTGAAAATTTAGGTCTAAAAATGAACTGCACTTCCCAATATAACGTGTCACTTTTTATATTAAGTTGGAACTTGGAATGCAAAGAACTCCCAAGATGTGACATGTAATACTCGTATTAAGTTGGGAAATAACATTTTAGGAAGTGTTCTCCATAGACCATATGTTTTCTTTAATTGCCAGAGACAAACACCATCTTAAATCTCTCTAGGGTTTCGACATGCATGAAGTTGATGTAATTGTACCAAAATGGATTATAATGCACTGATAAGAGTGTTTTATCCTTAATCAGAAATTTCGAATTCAAACTGTGAATATGGAGAAAATTCTATTATGAACGTCACCTCCAAATATATCCTACATTGCGTGATTCAAATTTAATTAAAATTTCAATGTGGATTCCAATTGATGCAATTATGACTTACTATGAGCAACAAAGATCCAGTTTTTCATTAATTTGTGTCAGTTTTTTTTACTATTTTTATTCACTTTTAATTGTCATGATTTTTTTCCCTAGAGTCAAACTATAAAATTTTTGATTAATATTTAAAATGTATCTTTTATCATATTAATATAAAAAAAATTACAATTTATAATTTTTAAATATCTAAATTTTTTGTTTGAAATTAATCAAATTAACTTCTAAAACACATAACGTAACAATTAAAAGTAGACGGAGAAACCTACCAAATTCCTAGCGCGGCTCGCTTCGCTCTTCAAGCTCCACCCCCCTTACTCAACCTCAGAGAGCTACGTCCAGCAGGATTGGGCTCATCATCCCGAATCGAAAATGAAAGGAATTGATAGTGAAAGACCAGATTCTTTTTTTCATCAATTGTAGTATCTATGATTTTTTGTTCTATTTCTATAAGAAGATTCTTTTTAGTATGATATGAATGCGTATTGATACTTTATTACACCGCCTTTTATGAGATTACTCCTATTTCATCATCAATATTTTTATAAGATAAGTTGATTGAAGAAGTTTTATTTAATTAATAAAATTTCCTTCATTTCTTTTATGGTACTGTTTATTGGAAGATGAAGTTGTGACAAGTCGTTAATGGCGAGTTAAAGCCTGCGGAGACTACCAATGTTGTATCTCGAACTTTGAAGATCCATCACCTCAACCGAATTGAATGAAATATATAAAGAATCAACTATTTCATCTTTTTCAAAATATGCTTTATCTAAATAAAATATTTTTATTACGAAATAAGTGTTTGCTAATTATTTCACCACGTATCAAATCTAAAACTTCGAATGATATTCATGTATCACTATTTCAACTCTATGATTAGTTGTAAGTTATTGTATCATGACCTATACACATATTATTATTTGATTGTACCATCAGAGGATAATAATTGGGCATCAAATCGGAATGGGATCATCGGATCAGAATGGATTGGTATAGAATCGAAACGGAACGATTTGGTCATGTTGTTGATCGATTTTGAAACGCATCGGATTGAAATTATCAGAATGAAGGCTCGATTATGTCCCGTCTAATTATATATCGGAATAAAATCGGGACGGTCCGAAATAAAACAGAATGAGACAAACGGGACAATACATACAATTATTTTTAAAATTGTTACATTTTTTTGAGTTATTTTAAATTACGAAAGTATGAATATTTTTTTTCATTTTTTTAAGTTTAATAGTTTATGATGTAATTCTACTTAAGTTAATTTTAAAGATATATATATATATATATATATATATATATATATATATATATATATATATATATATATATATATATATATATATATATTTTAACTTTTACTTATATAAGTTTGTAAGTTAAGTTTAATAAAGATTTTTTTTAAAACACTTTTTGAGCTTATGTTCTATGTTTTCAAGAATTGAATCTTTTGAAATTTATGAATTATTAAGTTATACTTATAACTTGTAATTAAAATAATTTATGGAGACCGGATCAAAATCGAGATGAATCATGATACCGTTCCGTTCTGAGTACCAATTCAATGTATTTCATTTAGTCTCGAATATTACCGGACTTAAAATGGTACCGGTACAATCCGGTCCGGCCCAGTCTTAAGGATACACCAATAGGTGGGTGAGAAAGAGGGACAAGAGAGAGAGGGACTACACCACTAGCGTAAAATTATCTTTTTATTTACAGTTTCTTAAAAAGTGTACAAAATCTAATGCACTCATTAAATTTAAGAAGGTCAAAGAATGATATAGTCCTTCATCCAATAACATTTGCCTACTATGCTATTAATAGTTATTCAATCATACTTGTTTAATTTAAAAAATCAAAAGTTAATCTAATTTTTATGTCTATTTTATCCTTATTATTAAATATTATTTAGCACCTAACACATTTTTTAAAGCATTAAAATTAATAAATTAGAAGAATAAAATAATAATAATACTCTTAATATTTATTAGTATTTCTTAAGGGTATGCTTGGTCGATAATGAATAACTATTATTGGCAGATGAAGTAGGAATATTACTCGTATTATTTATTATTTTTTAAAGCGTATCTCATCAATAGTAAATAAATATTATTTGACAAAAATAATAAAGTTAAACAGATATGCACAAGTCCAAAACAATAATTATAAATCATAATTAAACAAATCACTATCAATAATAACTATAATCCAAACTATAACTTTTTATTAAATTATGAAACAGTGATCGAACCGCTAGCTAAGGGATTAACTAGGGTGTTAAATGGGCGGGTTGGATTGAAATTAAAATATTAAAATGGGTTCAATAGAAATAGGGTTGGGTAATGACCCGCCCAAGTTTACTTTGGGCTCAAATGGGCTAAAATCGGTTTGGGTCTTGACCCGCCCAATTTGCTTGATTAGTCTCAATAATTTAACATATTTATATTTAACTTTTATAATCACAATTTGAATTTTCTGACAAGAGTTTTTTATTAAAAAATAACAAATGGATAGATAAATTCCAAAAGATGTTAAATAGATAATAATTCATACCTTCAATATAGGAACATATCTTCATAAAATGTTTTAAAACGGGTTGAAATTGGAGATTAAATTGGGCTAAATTGAGAATTCTCTTCAAATGGGTTAAGCTTGAATGGGTTGAGAATGAACCCAATTCAAATTATCTTGAGCTCAACCCTTAAAATTCTGGACGGGTTAGACAGGTTACCTATGTTTGGGTTCACTTTTGACACCCTAAGATTAACAATGATCTGTTAGTACACATGGCATCGAAATTGGATGACAAAGGTCGCATGTTGATATATATTTATCAATATATAATAGGGATATATATAATACATAAAAATGACTCTTAACTTGACGTCAGTTGATAACTATGATTTTTTAATTTTGGAGATGCACAAATAGGCATTTAGACTTGTATAAAATTAAATAAATAGAATATTAGTCCTACATGACAATTTTGTGTCATACATGACGTTCTAAATGTATAATGTCATGTAGGACACATATATCTACTTGTTTAATTGTAGGCCAAATACATAAATAGATCCCTAAACTTGTTGGTTTCTTCCACTCAGATACCTCAACTATGTTATTTTCCTATTAAATCATTGAACATCCATAATTTGTTCCTTTTAAACAAACACCATCGGCTGATATGAAATCAGATTTTGTGAGGGGTATTGATAAATACTACATATGTTATTCCAGATCTCATTAGTCCAATTAATAGTGAAAATATTTAAGTTATTTTACTTCAAGTCATTTGAACACTTTAAAAAACAAATGAGATTCACATTTTCATTCCTTCAATCAAAATCATAACAATACAAACACAATTGAAGACAATAGAAAAGTCGATTAAAATCAATCAACGATGTTTAAAAAGAATAAATTATGGGTGGTTAAATGATTCACTAGTAAAATGACGTAGTTGAGGTATCTGAGGGGACAAACCCAACAAGTTTAGGTAGGGGTGGGCGTTCGATTTAATCAAATTTTGGCTCGGTTCTTCGGTATTCGGTTTTAGAAAAGTGTGCACCATAGTTTATACCAAACTAGATCAGTTTGATTCAAATTTTTATACTTCGATTCGGTTTAATTATGTGTTTTTAAATCGATTTTTCGGTGCAAATAAAATAAAATGGGAATATGATATTGTGTTAAGAGTTTCATAATGTATTTAATAAATATAAAGAGGGCATAGATGATTCTTTTAGCAAAGATGCCAAAAGATTTGTTTTTGTTTCTTTGCATAGATGGCTGCATTTTGCTAAAGCCTAAAGACTTTCTCCCATACCGAAATGTTGAATGAATAAAGAAGAGAGCAAGCAGCCTAGCAAGCACGATGCCACAATGAACTTTCGAACAATCAAAATATAAGGACTCACAATGTACGATTGTACATAAACAACAATAGTTCAACACTTTATTGACATTATATTTGTTGTCATTTAAAAATTAAAAATTTAAATGGTCATGTAAATATTTTGAGTCAAAATTCAAAAGTGTGTAACTATTATTAATTAAGCAATATAATTTAAATATTTTAAAATTTAGTAAAAAGAACTTTGGTTCTTTGGTGCACCGTAGTTTTGAGACCTTTGCACCTAACTCCGAACCTAAGAACCGAAGTTTCAAAAAAAGAAAATCGATATCGAAGAATTGAAATTTTTTGGTTTGGTCCGGTTTTCGGTATTTATGCCTACCCCTAAGTTTAGGGATATGTTTATGAGTTCAGCCTAAATTGTATATAATTTTAAGTGTCTATTTATATACACTTAAAATTGAAGATAATATTTATTCATGAAAATCAAGTTAAGAGACTTGTTTATATTTATGTATTATGTTTATAACAGGAGAAGCAAAACGTATGGCAACACTATAGAAATACTATTTTATTTTTAATTTCAAAAATAAATTGCTAAGCTTTTTATATTCAAACTAGATGAGACTTGCATGTGCTGCGCACGGGCCCAACAATTGAAATAAATAATTTAATTTGTGTGATATTTAACCATCACAATCTCACAACCATAAAAGTAATTCATGTTTTGATAATACTAACTACCATAGAATTGCTATATTATATGGAACCAAAAAATGATTTTCAGATTCTCACATTATTCAAAAAAAGAACTTGCCTGCATTTTGCATGTCGAGCTCTCGCTCATAACCCAAATTACAATCACAAATATATTCATACAACATGAATTTAGCAGCACACATTTATGCTGTGAATGAATGACATTTCTAGAAGAGTTGCATCTTTAAATGAGCTACTCCAATTTAAGAAGATGAGACCTGTGTTGGGGCAAAGGAGAAAACTTTGAGAAACAATATTTGAACTTCAAAAGTTCTTTTTTCTATCTCCCTCCCTTGTCACGTCATCTCTTTTTTCTCTCCATTGTCACGAACACTTCAAAAATATACATGTTCGGATCACCATAATCCTCCCAACCTCCATTAAGTAGATCTCCAAGCCTTAAGCCCTTGAGCTTCTTATGATGCAGCAATTTCCAAAACATTGGCATACTATATAGATTCAACTCTACATTGACCAGTGAAAATATCTTTACAGGGTATTTTGCAGTAACCTGAGGGAAGTTGTTGATCTCTTGTCTGATGTTTATTGCTTCAATCAAATTACTCGTTCTGATCTTCAAGAGCTACGAAAATCTGTTGGTTCGATACATGTTGCCTACAACAAAATGCTCTTACTTCTCCAATCATATCTCTAGATTTGGAAGTCCAAACAGTTTGTTCATTCTTCACTTCAGACTCAATCATTTTCACCTCCATTGACACTATTATGTATATGTTGTCTGGCGATTCGTTATGCATTATTATATCCTCTTTTGGAGGTATGTACTCAGCCTTCATATTTGCAACTTGCAAATTCAGCAATTAGACCAGTCACATAGGAGCAGGTAAAAAATTAGATTGCATATAGAAGTCAATGTAATTAAGCCCTATTGGCCTTTCAATTTTTTTCCCTTACTTCAACCATTGACACCCTTTCATGAAAATCGTCTTAACAAAAGTAATAGAATTTCCCTTGCGACACCTTTGAAGAGACAAACTTTCTCTATCGTCGATAAACAAATGGTGCTTAATGCTTTTGCAGATTGTCTTGGGAAGTTGTTCAATCAATTCATGCCGGTTTGAACTCTCTGCCCTGAATTTTAAACACATTTAAGCGAATATTTGGTCCTTAGTTAACCATTGTAATCTTTTATCTTATTTACTACTTAGCTATAACAAAATATATTAATTTGATGTAAATATCGAATGCATTTCGAGAGGCAAGTAGTACGTAGAACATAGTACATACCTTTCTCTTCGACCAATCACAATCGTACAGAAAAAGAAAAACCTTTTCTTGAGAGTTACAATGCCCTCCCAGTCATATAACTAAATCCATTGTGCTGTAAATGTTTTGTTTATTCAAACATTATGCAGGTACCCCGATTAAAAGGAACAAGAGGCATTATGCATATCCAAAGGTGAGTGATACTGACAAAGAAACCAACTCAAAAGATGGGGCATTTAGGAGAGCTGAAACACTGAATCAGATGGCATCTTTAAGTTATCTTCCAGAATGCGAGTGAAGTAGTTCTGCAATTCGGTTCAACACACGAAATCCGATGTTGCTTCAATGCTATTTGTGATCTGCAACATAGCATAACAAATGACTTATTTAGTGATCGAAATATTTGTACACACTCATACTGCAAAGTAAAGTGACAGAAATTGAAATGAAAGAGGATGTTTCTTCGGAATTTTCACAAACAGGTTTATGGCAAAAGTAGAGTCGATTAACAAATTTTCTAAAATAACATGCTTTTTTTCTCCAAATCAATTGAGAGAAGAATGAAAACAGTGAATCAGAAAAATAATTCCATTATTTCATTTCCTTAAATCACAGAGATCCAAACAACCCATTTGCAAATATATGTTAAAATAAAAAGAGAAATCAATGATTTAGTTTTTCTTGGATAGCACATGAAAAATCAACAATATTCGGGGACCATCGGTATTACTTTTCTCTTAAAACACAGTAAGAATCAAGGAATCGATAGTCAAGTTTCAACCAGAACAGAACAAAGAAAATTAAAAAAATCACAGTTTTTCAGCCAGAATTCACATCAACAAACGAAATAACTTGAAACTCAACTCACAGAAATCATAAACAATCACCTAAAACTCCAACTCGAACCATCAAGACCCCAAAAGCACAACAATTATGGAGTATAACACACAGACAGAAAAAGAAGAAGGAGATATCCACGTGTTTTTTCAAGTGCAGGATGAAAGCCACGTATTGTGTACAGTGAAGTGAAAAGTCGAAGTTACATCACTATAATTTTACCGTTAATTTCCCAACCCATAAATGAATATTACTCAAACATTAGCAATAATTTGAATTCCAGATCTTAGTCTAGTAGTATTTATAAATCAAACTATTGTTTAGTGGCTATGTGTAAATTCCATTATCAAAGACACTTTGATTCTTTCATAGCAATACACCACCAAAAACTTCTGCACTTCAGCCGACACTAAAAATAAAATGGAGCCATGAAAGAATTTACAAAATTTTAGAAACAAAAAACATACCTGTCAATTCGTACAAAAAAAATCGGATGATACAAGAACAACTGATATTTCTCTAAACGATGAGCCCTGTTCACACAACACAAATTTGGGAAAGTATAAGTAACGAATAATTATGAATGAGTAAATCTTAAAAATATGAAAAAGTAAAGAGTAGCGTGACTTTTTAGAGCAACTCGTAACCATTCATTTCAGACATACAATAATGATAATTTGTGTAATTATCAGATCCACCTTCAAACCCAAAAATCAACCATAAAGAAATGAACTTGAACAAACAGATAATCAAATCTTCAATCTAAAATTGAAGACAGGTTTTGTGGCCATACAATTCAAGAAATTGCAAAGATCTCCAATCACTATACACTGCGATTACTGCACAAGTGAAATACACAAATAATATTTAGATTCTGATTAATAAATAGCAAAACACAATCAACAACAACAACACAAACAGAGAAAGAGGTAAAGGACGATTGTAACTTACCAGCATTGTACATTTGTAATACTATCCTAACAGCCTAGATTAATCCATCGGATTAACAAAGAAGTATACTTGCGAGAGCCCACAACAAAGTCGACAAATTGACAAGACGACAACACAACCAAAGAAGAGGTAAAGGACTCATGGATATGTTTGTCTTTTCTTTTATAAAACTTTCCACCGGAGAAAGTAAGGAGAGGAGATGCTTATGAATTATTCAAGCATTAGGGTCATGAAAGAGCAGAAAGCTTTAGAGCTGCAAAAAAGTTGTGTGCGACGTGTCATTTGCTTGGGTGCACCAATAGACACCTAGTAGCTTAATACATATCAACTTCATTGATTTAAATGACTCAAATGTCCTTATTTTTTAATTGATTGACACTAAACAGACATATTACTGCACAAGTGAAATAGACAAATAATATTTAGATTTTGATTAATAAATAGCAAAACACAATCGACAACAACAACACAAACAGAGAAAGAGGTAAAGGACGATTGTAACTTGCCAGCATTGTACATTTGTAATACTATCCTAACAGCCTAGATTAATCCATCGGATTAACAAAGAAGTATACTTGCGAGAGCCCACAACAAAGTCGACAAATTGACAAGACGACAACACAACCAAAGAAGAGGTAAAGGACTCATGGATATGTTTGTCTTTTCTTTTAGAAAACTTTCCACCGGAGAAAGTAAGGAGAGGAGATGCTTATGAATTATTCAAGCATTAGGGTCATGGAAGAGCAGAAAGCTTTAGAGCTGCAAAAAAGTTGTGTGCGACGTGTCATTTGCTTGGGTGCACCAATAGACACCTAGTAGCTTAATACATATCAACGTCATTGATTTAAATGACTCAAATGCCCTTATTTTTTAATTGATTGACACTAAACAGACATGTTGAATAGAGCTTTTCTACTATAGTAGAAAGAAAGAAGAAGAAAGAAGTCACATGACAGTGCTATGCACAACTGCACATTCAAGTTATTAATGCGGTAAATTTTGAAAACTACACTACTTCCACAATAAAAAGTATAAAACAATGTTACAATTATTTTCTAGATAAAAAATAATATTTATGATAATTTAATATATAATAATCATTTAACTATTTCAAAATAGAATACTTATAATAATTATAATAATTATCTGTTTTTAAAAGTCTTTTATAGAATTATTTGAATACTTAAATTTTGAATAAAGGATATTTTAGAGAAATTGCATAAAAAAGTTACTTTTCAATCATTACAAAATCGAAAAAGGGCCTAAAATACTCTCAAAGTATTGAAAATGGTACAAAACTATTCTTTATCCACCTATTAGCTCTAAAATGCCCTTTTCACCTATCTATTGGCTCAAAAATATCCTTGACATCCATCTTTAGGTTCAAAATTGACCACTTATTTAACGATTTCAAATTTAAATCATTTGATTTTAAAAAAATACTTGGAGCTCAACTATTGGATATAATTTAATTTATTAACATCGTTTATAAACCAACCCACTACCCACCCATTACTAATTAAACCCCATGTCCCCACCCAATTAGTAAACCAATTCTAATATCAAAATCGCCCTAAACACTACTAAAACACGATGAAATTACAGATTTATGAAAATGACATTAAAAAATATTCGAGTCCGAATTGAAACCCCAATTAAATTTAGGTCGAGCCACTTATTTAGGAGGACTCTTTCAATATGATTCTCTTTCAAGCTTGATTTTAAATTTTATGATTAAAGGTAAAGAAGTAGTACATCCAAATTAATTTATGCATTTTTTTAATAAAGTTTATAAATATGTATTATTTGTTATAAATATTAAAACTTTAATATATTCTTTTTAAAAAAGTTATCTATTAAGTAACATTACATAATTGAGACGAATGAATAATTAAGATGAGCATAGTCAGACTTTTAAGTTTATCAAGAATTTGTTAATCAGACAATTTTATTGAAAGCATTTTTGAAGAGTTTTCTATATGAGCCTTTTTTTTTTAATGTCATTGTCCTCTTTCTTTCATCCTCCATTTTAGTGACTTTATTTCTCACCACCAATAAAATAGAGAAATTTATAACGAAAAACATAATAAAGTTTCCTTATCTCTAATTCTTCTTCAACGTAAAAAGTTCACTACGAAATAAAAAAATGAATGATATGTAGCAAAATAGATGAAAAATAAGGGAAGAGAAGAAAAAATGAAAAGAAATGATTTTGCAGATTAGTTTGAGATTTCTTTTTTTTTAAATATTATTTGTAATGAATAATGATGTGGCAATTTATTTCTTATGTGGATAGTGAGGTGTTATCCACATCAGCGCGATTTGGAGACCCACATGATCTGTGGAGTTTAAAATATTGTGTTTTAATAACTTTAAGTGTTCAATTGGCAAAATCGTGAGTAGAAGGGTCTAGGTGACAAATAGAGTCAAGTACAAGGATCTCCCAGGTCATTCCGCCTTTTGTTTCAATACTCCTTCAGTTTCAAAAAGAATGACCCCCTTTCCTTTTCAATATGTTTAAAAAAAAATTTTTTTTTTTTTTTGTAACAACTTTCCACGTGACATATTTAAGACCACAAGATCAAAGAGCAATTTTGTACATTTGACCTAACTTTAATTTAGGACCACAAATTTAAAAGTCTTCTTTATACTCTTAAATTCCGTTCCAAGTCAAACTAGGTCATTTTTGTGAAGTACATTTTTTGCCATAATGTCGTCTATTTATTATATATCACTTAGTTTTTTTATTGTTATTTAGGCGTAGTAGTTGAGAGAGGTCTTTTGCATGGCACGTATACTAGTACATTGACATCTTCAAAGCCAATACTCAAGAAAAGGTCTCTCAATTCTAGTATATATTTCCAAATGTTTGTACTTAATACACTTAAATTTTAAGTAGTGCAGACAGAGAGAGCGAGAGCAAGGACATAGAAGAAAAACAAAAAAAAGCACAGTTCGACACTTGACAGCTTACGCTTGGAGATGTTGCAAAGATAGCATGCTCATCATCATCCCTACAGTGCCATTCCAACTTCTCCTGTGAATTTTAATTAGTCCAGTGTTAGGTGTGCTGCACTGGTTTAAAGTAGCATAGCTTGAATAAGATGTTCTTAGTAACTAAGGGGTCGTTTGGTAGGCCGCATTAAAACAAATAGTCCATGTATTATAGATGGTATTATTTAGTACTACGTTTGGTAGAAAATTGGGTCTATGTATAACTAATCCATGGATTAGTTAATACATCCTACATGGTATTATGTGATGTATTACTAATACCTTCTATGTGGAGGTATTAGCAATACATGGGATATAATACCATGGGATAAGTCACCTAAAGACAAAAATATTCCTCAAAATATTTTATTATTTGTTTATTTTCTTGATTTTATGTTTTATGGTTGTGCAAGTAAATTTATTTAAATAAATTAGCTTACAAATTATTTAACTCTCTCTCTCTAAATAATTTGTAAGCTAATTTATTTAAATAAATTTACTAACACAACCATAAAACATAAAATCAAGAAAATAAACAAATAATTAAATGTTTGTGCGGTTTTTTAATATTTTGTATTTTCAATAATTTATAACATTGAATACATATAAAAATTACAACTTGCAATTTTATTCGTAAATATAGATGGTTTATTCAATTTTACTATTGTTTACCATCTTTTCAATTTTAAAAGTTGATAGTTTATCTTTTTTTAAATTGAAAATTGACATTTGTAAGTGATCAATTTAATAAGATGACAATTATTTACCCTCAAATAATTTAAGAAAAAAAAGGCAAACATGACAATAAAATTGTTCTTTTCTTAGCTAGTTAGAAGGTCATAAAAAATATTATCCGGCAATTATTTACCTTAACCCAATTGCATAAGAATTTAAGGGTATAATTGGAAAAAAGTTTTTTATAAAGTTTTAATCCAAACATAAGATGAGGTCGAAAACAATGAACCAAACACTTGATAAAAATAATCCCTGCACTACTAATCCCTGCACTATTAATCCCTGCATTACTAATCCCAGCATTACTAATCCCTGCATTATCAATATTTGTACCAAACGACCCCTAACAGTTTAATATTCATGTATACATTGAAAGTTTTTCTGGGTACAACAATGTTTGCTTTTATGAATGAAACCTTGCTTTTCTAGCATCATGTTAATTCCAACAAAGCAGAGATGAAAGAACATTGAATGCCCAAATAGTGATTCACACACCAAACATTGGTCCTTCTGAGAGAATGAAGCAAAAATAATGCATCTGTTAGCAATAATATAGTCAAATCTCAACTTCAAGTACGATCATCAAATCCATTTCAATTTGCCTTGATCATCAAATCCATTCCAATTTGCCTTGATGTTCCACTCGATGTTGTATTTTGCCAGCAGCTGAGAGTGCCTGGCTTGTTATCTTAGCAGGTTTTGTGGTGTACTTCAGTTCAAACTTGGGATATTGCCTGTGGTGCTCTTCTGTGCTCGAACGTGTGTCCTCAAGGACTTCCTCGAGAAATTCGTCTGCAACATCTCCATCTTCATCAATCCTAAGACGCTTGGCGTACCATCTCAATCCCTGATATAAACATCATGATTAGGTATGTGCATTGGAACTAAATAGCACCACAAAGAGGCAAGACATTGATAACATCTCAAGAGAAAAATCACAAAGAGGAAAGATTTCACCCAATAACAGGAAATTAATGGTAAGATTATAAAAACAAACGAATTTCTGGTCATGGAAACTGCAGAGCTAAGAAGCTGTTATTTATCTCCACCGCTGAAGAATCATTATACATCCTCACTGCAGATGATTGCAAAGTTAATAGAAAAGCTTGATAGGTTTTTCTCGAGAAATTAACAATGTATTACCCACGTAACCAACGGGTGCACAAGCTTTATGCACTACTGAAAACCTAATAAAAAGCAGAGCTCTACCATCCAAAAGTCCAAGACCAACAAGGAATGAGCTTACGATGAGGTATTCTACCAGAAACAAGAAAATAAAACAAGAAATATAACCAGAAATCTTCATCAAAGAAGAATCCACATACAAGATAAATGAAGCTTTCATAAGCTTAAGCTTCTACACCTCAAGTGAAACTAACAATAAGATGAAGCCTCACCTATATAATATAAACATCATTCCTGAACTAGAAATCAGTGTCTTTCGCCAGACTGCTGCACATTTCTCTTTCTTACGTTTTAGACAGCGATAAGTTGGTATACATAGGAACAGAGATTTAATGACATCTTCAGATACAAATACTTCACTAAAAGCTTCTGGTTTAAGCCAAGCCTTCAACCACACTCTGAAACGGCGACATAGAAAAGATGTGATCTCATAAATGGTAAATGGAAACAGTGATCCTACATATTTATCATACATTCATACTTCTGTTCAGTTATAGACAGTGCCTGAAATGGCTCTGGAGAGAAGAAATTTTCCCCTTTAGTGATGCCTTTTATACTGTACTTCACACTTCACTTACCTAGAGACTCTAAATTGCATAGGTTTAAGAAAATAGAGGGGCCTTAAAGTGATTATGTGCACGAGTTAATAAAGTGTGATGGGAACCTAGAAACATGTATTTACAATTCCAAAGAAGGAACGTGGGACCTATTCTCCTCCAAATTTCAGGAGCTTCTGAATGAGTGCATCTTCTAAAGATTTTATTCTATCGCCTAGTATAGATTCTTGAAATATTAACATAAGTTATTCAATGAGGGGGTTGATAAACCAAAACGCATATAGTGGTATCAAGAAAATCTTACCTTTTCGCTTGTCAGACGCTCCTCTTTTCAGTTATTCTCAAGAATCCTCACAAAAACAAATGAGAGTTTCATTACAGGCTGTAGAGTGTAGAGACAATGCTCTTAAATCCCAGCCCTAATCAGGACAGCTTGCTTTCTTTCAGACAGAATAATGATCACTATATGCCAAGTAGGTGAAACTCCACTACACTTTCTCCGGAGGAACTTTTAGCTACTAATTACCCCAGCTCAAAAGCCCTCGAGTCTAGACTAGAAAACCATATCCTAATTCCCTAGTAATCCTTTGTATCTAAGTCTCACATGGGAATACATTGCATGTCCCAGTGTTACAAAAGGCGAGCGCCTCCTCGCCTTTGGCGAGAGGCGAGGCGAGGCGATGGCCCCTCGCCATTCTCTGCCGAGGCGTGGCGAGAGTAAAAGGGCGAGGTGTGGCGAGATGTGGCGCTGCGATGGCGACGGAAAAGGCGCCGCCTTTTTAATTAAAATTATTTGACTTAAAAATATTAGTCAAAATTAGGGTTTTTTTTTTACTCCATCGCGACTCTCTCTCTCTCTCGATTGACTCTCTTCAGTCTTCTCTTCTCCTCCATCGCTGTCTCTTCTCCCTCGCTCTCCATCGCTGTCTCTTCTCCCTCGCTCTCCATCGCAGTCAGCTTCTCCATCGCGACTCGCGAGCCTCGCTGTCCGACAGTCGATTCTGTTCTCCTTCTCGGCTTCTCCCTCGCCGGCCGCCGGCTCCGACCCTCGCGACTCTCTGTTCTCCTCCAGCCTCCAGGTATCGATTCTCTCTTCTTCTTCATTTTTTTTTTCTGTTCTTCTTCTTCATTTTTTTTTTCTGTTCTTCTTCTTCATTTTTTTTTTCAGTTCTGTTTTTTAATTTTTTTGGTGTAACTTGTAAGGCTGTAAGCCTGTTGCTTTGTGTAAAGTGTTAACATTTTTTTTTAAAATTATAGGCAGTTAATTAAAAAAAAAAATCTCTCTTTTCCTAATTATTTATTTCAATATTCCTAAACAGCGAATTAATTGAATTTAATAATCAATGGCGGATGCTAGCAAAAAGAGGGACATTGGATGGAATTATGGCACTCAAGGAGCGACGAAAGATTCGGTTAATTGTAACTTTTGTGGGAGTACTTTCAATGGTGGAATAACTCGACACAAACAACATTTAGTGGGTGGTTTCAAGAATGTTAAACAAAGAATAGACTTTTAAAGTTTTAGTTTATTGTGTTTTGAATTATCTGGTCTTTAAAGTTTTAGACATTTTAGTATCTACTATTGGTTTTTGAATTGAATATTTGCTAATGTGTTATTACTATTAAGATTTTGGATAAAATATGCAATTAAATATTTTTAATTTTTGGGTATTAATTGGCGCCTTTATTCAAAAAGGCAAGCGCCTCGCCGCTCGCCTCGCCGCGTGGCGAGGCAGGCCCTTGTCGCCTTTTGTCGCCTCTCGCCGTCCACAACACTGGCATGTCCTTAAACAAATAAACCGACCACCAAGTAAAACTTGCATTAGCAGATAGCTAAATAGTTGATGCAAATTTTCTTTCATTGACACCCCTTATTTCATTCAAACACCAAGGTTGAAGCAGCCTTTTTCCAGATAATCAACAAACAAATGTCAAAAAAAAGACTGAGAAAGCTTAGGTGTATAGGCAAATAACTTGTTTACTTATAGTTAAATTGATTTATACTTGAAAGTCCCCATGAAATAGTCCTCAAAGGAATTTCATGAACTGACCTGAAAAGAGAATTGTGAATAACAAGTTTATTTAGTTAATTGTATGTGTGCAATTGAGGATACATTAAGTATGTCCCAGTTCACACTCAATGAATTTTCTTGCACAATAGTGGATACATTACATATGTTCCCAGTACACACTCAATAAATTTTCAACTCATGCTTTAAGCCCTTTTACTTGTATAAGACAAGTTTTTCTTTATACAGACATGTGACTTTTAAGATCTATTCCTTCTACTGGGAAAAACTAGAACACTTGGGAATAGGAAATGAAAGGTGTGCTCTCATACTGCAGTGCTCTATACATTGATGCAACAACATTGGTTGTCTTCTTCCCCCTTTCATGCTACGTTTAGATGCAATTTTTATAAGTATCATCTAGAGGCAAAAGAATGTAGTTTCCCTGGAAAGATATTACTATCCTACCTGCACAGTACTGCATTACACTCATAACTTTCTGCCAAGTGAGACCACTTCCATGTTATTTCAACAATTTGGATATGGAGCATATAGGGGAGATTAAATGACATTGAATCAAGCAAGGTGAACTTCAAGCTCCTCTATCTAGCTTGGGCAAACTTTGGCGGGGGATGGATACTGAACTGGATAAAGAGGTGGACCCATCTTTGGTCATTATCGATAAAACTTACTTTCATCCTACATTAACTGACAAATAAGGAAACTGTATTTCGTCAGATCCCTTCCCCTCTTCCCCGAGCAAATCATCAACTCCACATTCCCACTACCGAAGAGACTATACAACTGGACCCTCCATCACACCTCTACCAAACATCAACAGTAGCTAGTTACCATAGTATTTGAGAATGCCGCCAATCATCAAGTTTACAGAAACCACTTCCACTCTAACATGTTACTCTATCTCTTTCCTAGAAGTCTGGCACCAATATTTGTACCTCCGTTTTACTTTGACCACCTTGCACCTACCGCTAAATGGTATCTCTTATCTACATTAACGAGTTTGGTCAAATTGGAGTTCAACAGGAAACCGCACATACCTATACCTATTTAAATAGGTCGCTTATTAAAGTTCAAGTACTGCTAGCAAGTTTTCAATCAGTCACAAACATAACAAACTATATAGGTGCATCCAAGAATCAGAAAACTAATGGTAATCTTATCTTTTTCAGATATTATAACTAAACATAACATTAATCCATTTACCCCAATTAAACAAAATTCTTGACTTCGGATAGAGTGGATTTGTTTACTCAGAACATTTAAATTAATATCTACAGATACAATCAAACAAATTTTGCAAACAATTAACAGAATCAAAGTCAAATTATCATGTATGTATATTATCTCCGATTATTTACCTGAACTCCACCATCGCGTGAACTACAACGAACAAGGATAGGGCCGACTTGTGTTCTCTCAACGGGGACTTGAATCGGGACACTGAAACCTCTGCGTGGAACATTTTGAGCTTGAGCTGTCGCAGCTGCTGCAGCTACATCCACTGACGACGGTGCTATATTACCATTGGTGTTATCTTCTACCCCTCTCACTTCGTGACCTTCTTCTCTTGAAAGCCCTAGAAATCCAGATAGTTTCCTAAATAAACCCATCCTTTTCTATATACAGCGACATGCATCAGCGAGAAAAACGGCGAGAACTACTAAATACTCCCTCCGTCGGAAGCCGGAACGCCGATAAATTGGGATCTTTAGGCGCCGGAGATATTGACGGAACGACGATCTCGCCGGAGAAATCGGAGTATTGACCTTGGACTGGTGATTTGTGAGGTCTAAAGTGCGGGTTATGACTTTGCTAGTGCTGACAGGTGGAAAAAATGAAATACTTACTTTTTACCAAACATTTTAAAAATAAAAAATAAAAAAAATATTAAGACTAATTACTAGTAACATTAATAAAATGAGTTAAAATTGAACATGATTATGATAACAGTGTTAAAGTAAAAATGTGATAAGTTAGATGGATTATTTATTTGAAATCAAATCAAATAAAAAAATAAACTACGATTTAATGTTCAATATATATACACTAAAATTTCTATAAATTAATATAGGCGGGATTATGAAATTTTATTATTTTATAGAAACATCATTTAATCAATAAATTAATATTTATTAATTTAAAGAATGATTTGAAATTTAATGAAGGTTAATTTTGATTATATCAAAATCATTATATCTTACTAATTTATGTATCATATTTATTGATTTCACATAGAAAATGTTATACATAAAGAACAACAAATACATCAAAATCATTATATCTAACTAATTTCAATCTTGTGATGCTGGGATAATAAGAGCTTTCAAGATATATCGTCGTAACAGATTTTATCGTACGATATTAGAAGGTTATGGAGTGGACAACTGATCCAGCAAAGATTAGTATTTTTGGATGCTATATTTTTCAATCCTTGTTTAGACAACAAATGTTTAGCAAGAGACGATAAAAAAATATTTTTGACACTGCAAAATTCGATTGGGGTATGCAATCTCAAAGAATTTGAATGAACCCACTTTGTAACGAAGGTCATGATGATGATCTCCGTTACCACAATAAAATGGATGTCAATAGTAAGCTGTTGAATTATCCGAGTGAAAGTTATGCATGTTCAGAGGGCCAGGGCTAAGAAGAAATTGTGAATACCATTGAAAAAAAAAATAATGATGAAGTTGAAGATGATTATTATACCTTTAGAACCAGTTGCGCGTAACGAAATATTTATTGCATCTAGAACTCTTCACAATTTTATAATACAGTTCGAAAAAACAACACCGGAGTTCTTGAATGCAATAAGAAAAGTTAGAGATGAGCTTCAATTAGATTTAAATTTTATGAAAAAACATAACACAATAGAATCATATTCACAAAATTGTATTAGATATATATTTGTACTTTTAAAGAATTATTAATTTATGATATTAATTGGACCATATATTTACATAGGGGTCTTCTGTAAATATATCATCTTATTATCTTATCGAAATTGATGATTTTTTCCATTGACTCAAGTCGGGACTGGAGAAAAATATTATTTTAGAGAAATTATTAATTTATCGAGTATTAATTCATAGAAATTTCACTGTAAATTTTAAATTCAATTATAAAATGATTAACAATTACGATAACACAAATCTAGTAGAGTTTCAAAAGTGAGGTGTGAAGAAAATGAAACATAACCAAAATGGAGGAGGTAAAAAGGCTATCATAAAAAAACTATCGACTCAAATATAAAAAATTCGAATATAAAAAAATGAAAATAATACATTAAATTACAAAGAACTCTAAATATTCATGAGGTAAATATCAATGATTGAACAAGTAGGCAAGTACACAGGGTTATGGTGCTAGGACAAATGAAGGGGATATTATCTTATGATTCAATTAATATATCAATTTTGGAACTATTATTTCACCTGTTTATAATTTATTCACCTATTAATTACTAATTATTAATTTTAGCATACTAATTTTAGAATTAGTAACTAAACAAAGGATAAAACAATATTATTTTGTATCCCTCCATTATTTCTATATTTGTTTAGCATACTAAACAATTCTAAATGTCTAAATTAGATATAACTTGCATTTAATTCACAATAGAAAATGCATAAATGGCGTAGTTGTGATCCACTAATTCTCACAAGTTAAAATTCACATGGGGTCGAAATTCTTCATAAATAATATTAAGATAGTAAATTATAATATACCTAAATTCACTTTTGAATCTCATTAAAATGAGAGCAAAAAAAAAAAAAAAGACTACAAATCATAATCTATACAATTACATCGAATCAAATAAAAAGTTGTCTAAATCAATGCTTGATGAGAACCATTTAAATTTATCTTTAGCCACCATTTTGTTAAGTTCAATTTGCGTTACAAAGTGCTATCTTACTTCAACTATTTAATTCATAAAATTCAATAGTAGTGACATCATAAATATTCTAGAACATGCATGTGATACCTTTAATCATAATTCAATATTTTCATCATTCCAATTTAATGATGATGTAGCTTGGTGTTATGAATAAAGTCCAGTTAAGTGTAGATATTATGGTCGCATAAATAGTTATTGGATCGAGAATGAGTAACAGAGACATGTTAATTTGGATCCAAGTTAAATAGTGGCATGAGAATATATAGTTTAATAAAAAAAAATAGTCATATGTGATAAAAAGTTATGTAAATTGTTAAGTAAAAAGTTTGATTATTTCATTTTCATTATTAATCGAGCTTCTCATCCCCTTCTATCTATATTTGTATTTTCTAATCTTCGCCTCTATTGATTAACTTTCTCACTTTCGTTTTAAGGACGATTAGTTGTTACTAATAGCTTGTTGTTTCCATTTCCCAATATTATTTTGTGTTCTTATTGATTATAATACATGTTATTGTTGTGTTGGCACCTTGAGTTGTTACACTTGGTGATATCATGTTTCCATTCATATATATATATATATATATATATATATATATATATATATATATATATATAAATCGTAAAAAAAATTCCTCTTGATTGTTCTTAGTGATTCTTTTTAAAAAAAAATTGTTGATGGCATGAAAGAGGGAGTTAACTATACTTAGAGTTCTACTACAATACCTATTACTATTACTATAATAATAATAATAATAATAATAATAATAATAATGGAATTATAAATAATTTAATCCTAGTTGTACTATAATATAATAATAATATAATTCTATACGAAATATAATCCTAATAAATATAATTAGTCTAATTGTATAAATATAATCCTAATAAATATAATTAGTCTAATCGTAGTGCGACTCTAATTCTACCGCAGTGCTGTAAACTCGTTGGTCAGCTTCATTAGACATGTTCTAATCATCAGTTTTCCTCTTCATCAACACTTGCTGCAGACACGTTAGTCAGCTGCGTTAGGCTTGTTCTTTTGACAAGTTTTAATCGTCAACTTCCTTCTTCTTCAACATGGAACTTATCATAAACAACCCAAAAACTCATTTAACAAGTATTAATGAAATGATGATTATCTCTTTCTTTCTCTAGACTTCACTAATTCAAATTTTATATCTTCATTTTACTTATGGAATATTAAAGTTATATATAACTAGGGTCAATCTTCAATAACACAATTGGCGTTAATCGATGATATATAGATCTTGATTGTAATGATATTTTTTTTATATGTTATATGTAAGTTTAATCATGATAATAATTGTTCTATATCTGTATGATTTTTTTTTTATTTTTTTTTATTTTTACCTCTGATATACAATTGTCATATTTCAATCATACTAAACATTAATGTCACAGTTTTATCAATCTCTCGCTTCTTCAATCTCAACTCAATTTTCGTAACCTACACTTTTGGCCATTTAGCTAAGAGATATGTCAAAGATATTTTAATGACTTCACTAATTTGTATGTACTTTTAAGACTATTAGTTAATCTCTCAATCTTGTATTATATTATTAATACTTTATGGAAGTTGAGCTAATCACACCATACAAAACAGGTCTCATGGTATATATATGTTATTGCTAATAACATTATGTTATGTTCACTAAATGAACCAGTGAAATTATTATTTACAAAAACCACAAACAATGAAGAAATTATTTAGAGAGCAAAAAATTTGTGTTTAGTTATCAACTTAAAAGCAAGACTAAATGAAATTATAGTGCTAACATATAAATAACTTAGATATTTAAACTCATCATGTTAAAAAATAAAATAATAATTAAATATGTTTAATTTGAAATTCAAAATAAATTTTATCGTGTAAATTCTATGTGATATTAAGATCAATCCCAATTAAATCAATTGAGTCATCCGAATAACAATAGATTTACTCGTATAAATTAGAAGAAAAAAAGGTTAAAAATAATAAGGATACCTAGTAAAGTGAGGAGAACAGATCTAAAAAAGTTGAAAATAAAAAATTTGTTAAAACCCTAAAAATTCTAAACTCTTGTTGTGTCTTCCTCTTTAGTCCAACTTCTCCTCCGCTTTTGCCCATTTTGTTGTTCAGTTCAGCCTCCCCCCACCCCACCCCCCCTAAACCCCCACCCCAACCTCCACCTCACCTCTTTCCTCAGTTTATACTTTTTCTCACTTCAGTGAACAGAAACAGTAAAGAACAAAATCACAACAGCATTCTTGAAAAAAAAAGGAATTCTCTGTTTTCATGGATTCTCAAGAATCCCAAGCGGGTCACCACCAAAATCAACATCATCATCAACCCCAACACCCCCAATTTCATCACCAACAGCAACATGGTCATGGCCATGGCCATCATCCCATGATGATGGCAAGACCACAACATCATCAGCTTCAACAGCTTCAACAGCAGCATCACCAACATCAACAGCAGCAGCAGCAAGCTAACACCTTTGGTTTACCTAACAATGTTCCAACACATAACAACAACAATTCTGCTATGATGCAACAGCTTCAGCAGCACCAGCAGCAGCAACATCAGAACCAGCAGCAAAATTCTGGTTTTCCTTTTAATTCTGTGGTTAATACTGCTTCTGCGGCGGTGGCGGCGCCTCAACATAATCTTGATTACTCAGATGCGTCATCTCCTAGGGCTACTGGATTCAACATTGAGCCTGCTAGGAAAAAAAGGGGCCGACCCAGGAAGTATTCTCCTGATGGTAACATCGCTTTGGGCCTCTCGCCTACTCCTGTTACCCCGATTTCATCTGGGGTGCCTCCTACAGATTCTGGAAGTGGTGGCGGTGGTGATGCGGAGGGCCCTTCTTCCGAGAATCCTTCGAAAAAGGCCCGAGGAAGACCTCCTGGCTCTGGAAAGAAACAGCTAGATGCTTTAGGTAATTGATTTACACTAGTTTTGAAATAAAAAAACAGTCTTTTTGTGTTTGTTTAACTGTTTTTCTACAATTCAGTGCTTGCAGTAAGTAATTGTTTCTTTATGGTTGACAGGTGCAGCTGGAGTTGGGTTTACACCTCATGTGATCACAGTGAATGTTGGGGAGGTAAATTTTGTTTAGTTGTTTGTTTAATTTTATTTTTGGTAAAATATGTTACTATGATCTTTTTCTATAAATGTTATTTTGTTTCACAAAACGTGCTCATTAACCTACTGAATGTGCTCGAAAGCTTCTCTCCACATTACATTGTTATATGTATGTTTTAGATCATGTTTCTGCATTATATACTTTAGCTTCAAATTGCTTTACTTGATATGGAAGTATTTGTTTTAGGTGAAATAGCTAACTCCCTGAATTTACGGAAAGGAAAGTGGCGCTCCGTCTCCTTTACTTTTCGTTTTGTCGCTTTGGCGGATATATACTTTAGCTTCAAATTGCTTTACTTGATACGGAAGTATTTGTTTTAGGTGAAATAGCTAACTCCCTGAATTTGCGGAAAGGAAAGTGGCGCTCCGTCTCCTTTACTTTTCGTTTTGTCGCTTTGGCTGATACAGGTTGATAGATTGACAAGTGTTTTGAGATTCATATTAACTACCATCTTGTCGGAGTTTGTAATAATATGGGGATTGGATGTATATCTGTGACTGTTGCTAATTTAGTAGATCCTTCTGTGCGATATCATTGATCCGAAGGCTTCAAGGGATTTGTCTTGGGGCTTTTAGATTTAGGATTGGCCATGTAACTCTAAATGTTGTTGGATGCGAACTTGAGACGTGATTATGCCCTGAAGCCAAGTGTAAAGCAAGTTGAGTGCTTGCCTCATTTGGTTGTTCGTTGGTATCGTATAGGCACAATGACGCTAAGGCATGCACCTCAAGTACCCACATAAGCTCATTATAAGAACCATGAAGGCGATGGTATGGATGGATATGTTAGTGATTACTAATAATATAGTAGAAATATAATAGACGAAAACTTGCCGGTACATGAATTAGCTTAAATATTTGCATTGTTACATCTAATGTAAGGAGGAAATGATCTATGTAGGTGATACCAATTAGTTGGGATTAAGATTTATTCATGATCGTAAGTTTTTATTAGATCGTGTGTTTTCTATGGGTCTTATAGGCTGTCAGAGATTCATATATGCATTATAAAATTAAAGGAGATTCCCTTTCTAAATAGGTAGGAAGACTCTAGAATGAAGAGTAATAGATGTGTGTGGCTATGTGTGACGTTGTTGATTAAGATTGAGTTGTATTCTTAATTCGTTTTTTTTGTTATATAATTCTTCAATGGTAATAAGTTTTGTTTTATTTACCAAAAAAAAATTATCGGAGCTTCCTTCATAAAAAAATGAAAATAAAATATTAAGAGCTTCTAGTGTTTTTCTATTGAAAAGGCAAGGTACAGTTTTTTATTTTTTTTTAAATTGGTTACTTTGTAAATTTTTTTATTTTTTTTTAATTACTCCTGTTTCACTTTATGTGACGCTATTTCTTTATTAGTTTGCTCCAAAAAGAGTGTCAAAAAGTGTTTTGTTTTTGTTTTTAATTACTCTTGTTTCATTTTATGGGACACTATTTCTATATTCGTTTGCTCCAAAAAGAGTGTCATATTTCTATACTAGGAAACATTTGAACTTTAAATTTCTATTTTACTGTCAAGGTGTAATTTCAGTAGGTAGCTAGCTACACAAAGGTTATGTTTAATTTAAGACCACAATTTCAAAAGTCTAATTCCATTCTTAAACCTTTTTTGTATAGTTAAATTATGTCACATATTGAAATGTAGGGATATTTTATATAATATTGGACTGTGAATTTAAATGGATGGACATGGACGGTGATGGTTCATACCGCCGATCACAAGTTGCATTAGGGTGAGGCATTGATAGGTACCTTGTGTCTTGAAACTTGAAAGTGTCGCTGTTTGATATCTTACTTTGGTGTGAGGCATTGGTAGGTACCTGTACCTTATGGCTTGAAAGTTACTCACCCTTAAGGCATAGTAATTGTTTTCTACCATAGCTGATAGATTCTAACATTATTGCACAGCATTTATATGAAAGCTACGCTTTCTGCTATGCCTGCTTTCCATCTCACCAATGACAACTTATTTAGTATCAGTTTATGAGAGGAAAATCTGTTTTTTTTTCCTCCAGCAACAGCACATACCTGATAAGAAGAAGTCAGTTGAGTATTGCCTGTAACATTTAAGGTCATACTGGTTCACAAACATGCAAATTTTATGTCTACGAAGAGTTCCTTTTTTTTTGGGTGGGGGTGGGGGGATATGGGAAGTTCCATTGCCAAATTCCTCTATCTGGAGATCCAGGGGAGCAACACTCACATTTTTTCTCCGTTGGTAACTTGATCCCCCAATTCTTATGGTTGGAGATGGAGGATCTTCGCCACCAGACAATTCCCCCCTTGTCAATTTTCTGACATGGGGGTTGTGCATGATAGTTAAATTGGGAATTGAATAGGTCAGCATGTGGGAGTGCTTTAAGGGATGTCCTCGACATGGGAAGACAAGTTTTTAACACTGGTGTTTAGGTAAATAATAGGTGTTATATTGCATGAGGAAGTGACTGGGACGATATAGATTGTTTTAATCGCTTTTAAAATATAGATTTAGAAATAAAGACCTTACTTATGCTTAACCGTACCACTATTTTTTATGGAATTAATCAACCTACATTGCATTTTATCTCATTTTGTAAATAATATTTCGTAGCGAACCTTATGTTTTGGTTGTGGAAGTAACTAGGGTTTCCAGCTTGTTATTTCAATATCATATTGGTGATTGACATTGTCTTTGACAAGTATAAAACGACAACTGATTGGCTGGATATGCTTTTCAGCATCGGAGCAAACTTTTTAATGAGCAACTTTCTTAAGATAGATTGCACGTGCCTTATCAAGATCTATACAAAATTTCTTGCACCTTGGTTTTATATGCTGCAAAATAAAAAATAATTCGGTAGAGGTTTTACGCATCTTTTGACAAGGTGTACCTGTGGTTGATACGTACCTTTAATTTTTGTTGTCCGTGGTGCTTGGATTTGTATCTACTAAAGGAGCTTGGTGGTGGAGTGCATTTTCTGCATCATTTTTTTTTACAGTCTTGCTGAACGTTGATACAGTTTGATGTTTTGTTTTCTAGCTTTATCTGAACTTCTAAAAAATTGACATCTGTTAAATTCCCAGTCTTGTGAATTTTCAGTTGACTGTGATATGATGTGAATCTGTTTCCCGTCTTCAGGACATAGCTTCAAAGATAATGGCTTTCTCCCAGCAAGGACCACGTACTGTTTGTATTCTATCTGCAAATGGAGCCATCTGTAACGTCACCCTTCGCCAACCAGCAATGGGGGGTGGCACTATTAGTTACGAGGTTTGTATGCATTTTCCTTGAGACTATCTGTAATATTATCTTAATTCACATAGTTATCAGTAATATGTCTGTGCACTGGATTTAATGAGAGAGTGGTTTAATTAACATGCTTTTCCATCTTATATGCATATGGAAAAAAGACTTTGTCGTAGCATAGTTTGGAATATTTCCTGTAATTTTACTAAATTGATTGTATAATTGAATCCTCTTTCAACAAATCTAAATGGAGGCAGAAAACCACTAGGTGCTAATGATTTCTTCCTGTCTGCCAAAGCTTTATGAGCAAAGTTATGTGGTACTAAGCTTCTACCCTAATTCTCAACCTCCACACTCTCCTATCAAGGCTCATGT
Organism: Solanum lycopersicoides; assembly: GCA_022817965.1. Taxonomy (NCBI): domain Eukaryota; kingdom Viridiplantae; phylum Streptophyta; class Magnoliopsida; order Solanales; family Solanaceae; genus Solanum; species Solanum lycopersicoides. The sequence continues at coordinate 81,833,302 of CM040625.1, read as the reverse complement.
TCATGGTGAGTGAAGTTGTGTCATGCCATGTCTTGCCTAATCACCTCACCTCACCTCAATGCTTCTTCGACCTGCCTCTACACCTCCTCAACCCACTACGGCCAAACCTCTCACACCTCCTCACCAGGGCATCATCTACACAGCTCTGTTCAGATGTACGAACCATCTCAGCCTCATTTCCCCCCATGTTAACCACCATTGGGGCCACTCTACCTTGTCCCATATATTTCAATCTTTATTCTAATCTTATCTCTTGGTATGTCCTAAACATCTCAGCCTCATTTCCTGCTTAACCACCACTAGGGCCACTCCTACCTTGTCCGAAATATCTTCATTCCTAATTTTATCTCTCCTGGTATGTCCGATCAATCTCAGCCTCATTTCCTGCATCTTAACCACCACAGTGGCCACTCCTACCTTGCCCCAAATATCTTCATTCCTAACCTTATCTCTCCTAGTATGTCCGTACATCCATCTACTCAATATTTGGTTGCTAAACTGAGCTAGCATTTTAACCTTCTCAATGACAGAAAGAGAAAGGTGAATTCTATGCCATAATGGTCTCCCTTCTGAAGGATGGTCTTTCAATTGGATCTACTCTCGTAGGTCGTTTCTCTACAGAGATTGATATCTCTCTTCCCTATAGCATCTTTCTAATTCTCTTGCTAAACTTAGGCAAACCTTTCTCAAGGAGAGAAACTGACTAATTAAAATGCTAGTAAGGGGTGAGTGGAGATAACTAGGTCACCAAAGCATTTAACGTGGTATCTACATCTATAAGTCCTTGCGACATCACTTTCCAAGCTAATAGTTGGTTAGACTGTTAAAAAAACAATTGGCTTAGTTTGATGCAGGTTTACAAATCCTGGCCTTGAAAAGAGGAGACTTATAGTTTATTGTGCGCATATGCCCTGAACTCGAATATTTTATAATAAAAAAACATGGTTCAGGATATTTATGTGTAATCTACCAGAGCATACTTGTGTTTGCTAACCATAGGTAATAAGTTCCTTATTGCTTAAACAAGGTTTAGTTGGGGCAGATCATTTCTTAAAGAATCATTAGTTTGAATGCAAGATGCTTTGTGCTTCGAGATGGCCTTTTGTTTTTTGTCTCCTAGAAACTTGACCAAACAGCAATTGCATTGGTTCTTTTTGTGCATGATCCTGTGGAGCTGAAATGGAAGATTAGTTTCATCATTGAACGTTTCTAGAACATGGTATTGCTAACCTGATTGGGTTGGCAATGGATGAGCTAGGTGGTTGATTCACTTGTAATGCGTATAATTATATTACGTATACTACTAATCTCATATGCTGCATGTATTTTTTTCTTTGGCAAGTAATCTCATGATATTTAACCTATTACTTTTACTTTCGTATGCAGGGCCGATATGAGATCATCTCATTGACAGGTTCCTTCATGCGGTCGGAGAATAATGGCAGCAGTGGACCAAGTGGTCTAAGTGTGTCATTGGCTGGGGCAGATGGTAGAGTAATGGGTGGTGGAGTTTCAGGAGTGCTTATGGCTGCCACACCAGTGCAGGTGCGCTCTATCTGCCTTTATACTCTTCCCCCTCTTGTTTGAGTTCAGCATGTGTCGTTAAACTGTTGTAAATTCATGACCAGGTAATCGTGGGTAGCTTCCTTGCTGAAGGGAAAAAGCCAAAGTCTAAGGTGCCATCTTCGACACCACCATCCAATATGTTGAATTTTGATGCTCCGGCCACAGGGGAGAGCCCAACTTCTCAAGGTGATGCCTCAAGTGACTCGTCTGAGGAAAATGGCGACAGTCCTTTCCAACATGAATCAGGACCTTATGGTAACGCTGGCCAACCAATGCATGGTATGTCAATGTATGCAAATATGGGCTGGCCAAAATCGCTGTGAAAACACATTTTTCTTTGTCGACATGATGTTGCCAAGGGTATTCCCCTTGCCACCGAGTTGGCAGATGATTTGCAATGCTAACAGGGCAGAGTATAGGCGTTTCTTGATTTCTCAACTTGAGCTTATTTTCCAGTATGTAGTTAAGTTAAAAAGGCATATGGCTGATTTACAGAAATCCATTTTCATGGTTTCTTTGGCACTATGGTATTAGTAGTAGTAGTATATGTTAGGTGATGTTTGGTTGGATATTGTTTACTTCCAGATGGTTAACTTTTAGGAATTATTAGATTGGGTAGAAATTTCTTCTAAATGAATGGAGTATTTTCTTCACTTGCCTTCTCTAAAATTAGAAATAATTAATTATTTCCAGTTATCAACATGCCTGGCCTGCTAATTATGATTAACTTGAACTCACGTTTATTGTGAAAAAATGCTACTGATTCCATCGTTACAACGTGCTTCCTTATCTTTATTGATGAATCAAGAAGAAAGATTTTGTGCTTTTTACCTTTAGTCAAACCAGAGTGAGCCAATTATTAGGTCGATATCAAAATGTCTTTTATTTTATAACGCTATAACATCTTTAAAGTTAGAGTTTAACTATCTTTATTCTAAGTAGCACTCGAAAAAATATGTAAGTAGCACTTGAGAAAGTACATATAGACGTGTTGTGGTCGTGGGGTTTGCCGTCCACCCACCCAATGGCCAATTGTAACATTGGCCTACACCCTCGTTATCTTTGGTTCTATCAAAGACCCACACGTCTAAGACAATATATAAATATGTTATTTAATTGTGACATAATATATGTAGGATATATAATTATCGTCTATTGTGCAAATTCAAAAGTGGAGGTCTTAGAAGCCAAGTTAGATGACATTTTTATATATTATGCCTAAAGCTAAACTTTATCAGCTTATCCCTCTCGCTTCCTAGAAATATCACTAGTGTTTGTACATAATCTATCGACATTTTAAAAAGTTTCATAATATAAATATTTGTACAATGAAAAGAATGGAAAATTGAAAATGTATTTGAGAGAGAATTTGAAATTTTATCTTGAAAAGAAAATATTGAGAATTAACGATGATATAAAAAATAAAATAATAAAATATTTAATCAAATCCCATGACTAATTAATATCTATAACCAAATATCTGATAAAATAACTCCACATTTTATGTCGAAGTTATTTCCTTATTCCACGGATCAAACGACCTAGTAATGCTTTATTTACTCAACCTAAATCTGGTAATGTTTTGTTAGGATTTGACCGACCTATTAGGCATGTTAGTTGGCTGAAATTAAGTTGGAGTAGAAGGAAATTATGTGGAATTCAAACAAACTTGACCCATGAAATTAAGCTTATCCACTATTTTGTTATAATATATAGTTTTTTTCATTCTTTATTTGATACAGAATGCAACTCGAGTTTCTTCTAAGCAATAATTAGACTTCTTATAATTTAAGTCCAAAATTTCCAAAGGAGTAGTACTTTTTACCATTTCTTTGGAAAATGACAATTTCCCACATAATATTATAAGATAAAAATTTCCTTTTATAGTTAGTTGCATATTATAATTCATGTTTGCAATAATAACATATTTCTAGTATAATTTACAAGTCATGTTTGGAAAAAACGATATACCTGAGAATCTATCTTTACATTATAATATTAATTCTTACTATAAAATAAAAGATGGGAACATAAGATTTATCCAACATTTTTTTTTTAAATTCTAATCTTTTCATTTTGGACTTTATATATGTGAATTGTGTAGAATAATCTTATTATACTCTTTTAACAAATTATTTTATTTTATGATTTTGTTGGTGCCCCATCCATTCAACATGGAAGTCGGCTTTGTTTGTTAAACGCGCTTTGATATAATTGATGTGAACTCTCTATTTTCAATTCCAACTGGCTCTTATACGGTTATACCCCATACACGTTATAATGTAAGATGATAGTGACACTTTCAAAGTTAATGTGGATCCACCAAGAAGGCTTACTGATTCGTCCATAATTAAAAGTCTCGAATTTAAATATTTAAAATATGAAAACTTTTAACAAAGATATTTATTTATAATTTTATATGGCACAAATTTGAAATTAATCGAATAAACAGATATCATATACTGCATACCAGTAATTACACACAAAATTGTGTAAGATAGGGACCATGACCAAGAAATATGATGTTACTATGAAGCTTTTTTTTTTTGAGAATTTCTAGAAAAAAGCTCAACCATTATCTTTAATTAAATGTATATCAGGTGAACTCGTTTATATGCAATGGCTGGCCAATTTTTATAGAAGATGCAAACCACACTTATTAGCAAGTCTGGTGTGATCGAGAACTCGACTGAGGGACATTATTGACAAAGAATCAAGGAGAATCAATCATTGACATCCCTTATGAAATACCACCTGCTACACCAATTTTTCACCCTTATAACGAGATGGTTATAATTGAAATTCCTCCCCTTTAATCTAATATGACAAAATCAATCCTTAAGAACATACAAAAACACTCCCCCAGTGATTTTATCAAATAATGAATCAAATTTAATTAGATCAGTGAATTTCGACTATCAAATTCCAAAATAATAAAAAGAAAAGATGGGGACCAAGTCACAAAAAAGGTAAACTAGTCACAAGGGAAAAAAAAGTAGTAGTAGTAGAATTGTCACCATATTATTTCACAAGTTTCATTGGACCTACCAATTTGTTTGTCTATCTGTCACCTTTCATATTCCTACCACTCATCATAAAGTAAAATTAAGGAAATTTTTCTTCTCACTCAAACGGCTCTCTTTCCACGAAAACAACCATTGAAAATTACACCAAACTATATCTTATACATAAAAAAAATGTCTATATATTCTTTGTTTTCATATGCATATCTACACTAGCCGTTGGCTGGCCAATTCAATCTTTGCTACTCTCATCAAGAACTCTTCTTCCCTTTCTTTCATTTCATTCCCAAAATACCCTCCAAAAAGGGTAAAAAAAACATCTCATACAAAATACATATATAAGTGGCCATTTTCTAGCAACATATTATTTTTCGTGTACTACAGTTCATGGATTGCATAGTTTTGCCGGTAGCAATCTTGACAAGGCGATGTTCGGGCCGATTATTAGGGTATAGGCCATTAGTGGAAGATGGTTATGACGATTCAAGTTATCCAGTAACTGTGCTGGTGGGAAAGGAAAAAAGGGAATTCTTGGTGGAGTCATTTGTGTTAGAAGAAAGTCCATTTAGAAGTTTGATTGAAATGGTGAGAAAAGAAGATAGAGGAAAAGTAAAAGAAAATAGAGGAAAAAAAGTGATTTATGTGGATGTTGATGCTATATTATTTGAACACATGTTGTGGTTGATGCAAAATGATTGCTCCTCTTTGTTTCAACTAAATCTCAAGGAGATCATTGATTTCTATGCTCAAGATATATAGTAGTTGAAAAGAAGTGATAATTGATTACTTATTAATCATTATGAAGTTAACAAGTTAAAGAGGTAATATATATATGTATTTTTTATTTTTTTTTAACTTCTTCCTTTTACCCTTTGTGGTATTAGGAACTTTTTTGGGATTAATTAACACTTTTTATATTATGGGGTTGTACAAAAAAAAGTTTTAAGGAAAAATGATACTATATGGATATGTAGAAATAATTGATACTTGCAAAAAAGAATGTATACCAATTTTTAGCAATTAATTAATAGTTAGTATACTTTAATTATTTCTCTTGTATGTAATTTCCATCTAATATAATGGTGTTTCTTTTATCATGTTCTTCGATCTGGTTGTATATTATGCAAATTTGATTTTAATTAAAAGCAGTACTTTATGTAAAATAAGTTAAGAGATTCTACTGTATCTCAAAAATATGTCTTCATAAAATGGAGAAACTTTAAGTAATTTGAGAAACTACTTATTACGAGACTATAATGAAAATCTAAATAAGTTGGATGACTGTTTCTTTTTATGTATATCTCGATTAATTTAATAGCATACAAATAATTTCTTTTATTTTCACATCAAATTAACTTTGTCGATCAATATTTTGACAGATAGAAATGAATCACCTAATTTTTTTGACTCTACTAAAAGTTAAACATGAGATATGAATACATAATTCCATTAATGACCATGTGTAATGTAGGGGATACTAATCTATACTTAGTTACTTACCCTAAAAAAAAGTTATATTACATTTAATTAGTTGATCATTAAATTAATTATATGCAATATGTGAAATTACAGTGTCTATGTTATTGTACTTATTATATACTTATTAGTTAATTAAACTTTACATTTTTATTGGACTAATGATGCCTCAATTTGTTCAATTCCTTATAAACAAGTTAACAATGTAAAATTTGCGTTGAATAAATCAAGAAAGCCGTCCAACTATGTAGTCAAAAATTTAAGCACGTTAGGCTTTAATAATAGAGGCAGTCAACGACTAACTTTGTCTAAATCTCAAAGCCACTTAATTTTCCAAATAAGGCTTTTTCTTTTGTTATCTTTTATGATTTATTCGAATTTACGTCATAATTTGTATGTTTTTATTGTAAAGGTAATAAAATTAGCAATGAAAATCTACTTCAACTCTCCCAAATTTAGATTGTTATTGATCTTCTCATCATTTATTAGCTTAGTCTATTTCAGCCAAATCAAGCGGCATAAGTATAATGACCGAAGGTTAAAGACCAACTCATTTTAAGGATAATTCGAGTAATTTTAACAAATATTTTTTGTTATAATTTGTGGAATGAATTTATGGGCCAGCCGGTGTAAGAAGCAGCTATATCTGTTGGGCTACTTATGTACTGATCCCTATTTGAATCCCCAATAGTCAAGCCCATTTCTTAAAATGATCCAAACTATAATTTGATTGGGCTGCTTTTGTTAAGCAGTATCTTTTAGGGAAATTACGCGGATAAGTAAATGGGCAACTTTCACATATAGCAAATAAAAAATTTATATTTGTATGCTATAGCAAAGTTTGCATAATTGCGCTCCATAGCAAACATATAGACTGTATAATTCGCTATACATATACAGTTGAAGCAAATTGTATAAAACGAAGTGTATAAAACGAGAAAGAGAAAGACACTTGGGCAGAGAACTGTATAAAAATGAAGTGTATAAAATGAATTGTATGATTATAAGTGTATAGAACGATTATATACAATTTGAATTTGTATAAAATGAAAAAGAGAGAGACAAAAGAGACTTGGCAGGGAATATACAATTGAATTGAATTGTATAAAACGAGAAAGAGAGAAATTAGATACAATTTGAAATTTGTATAAAATGAGAAAGAGAGAAAGGCAAAAGAAATTGGACAGGGGAGTATTTTTATTGTATAATTATAAGTGTATAGGACGAAAATATATGTACTTGCATGTGTATATACAATTTTCCCACGCTTTATACAAACAGAAACGCAATTTATACATTTCGCTTCTGTTTGTATAAGTGAGAAAGCGAGGGTGGCGAGCGAGATTTGGGAGAGTGGCGAGCGAGATCTGGAAGAGGGGAACAAAAATATATGTATTTATACAATTTCCCCAGCTTTATACAATTAGAAACAATTTTTATACATTTGTGTTTGGATAAAAAGTGAGGAAGCGAGCGAGATATTTGGGAGAGAGGCGCCTGGCAATTTTTGTAAACGTTTGTTATGGAACACAATTAAATCAAACCCTAGCTACTCCATTTATTTTAGGTTATTAGTTTGCTATTATATACAATTATCCCTAAGTAAATACACATTAGTTAATTAGTTAACATAGTTATAGTTTAAATCAATTACTACTCACAATCACTTTTTACCTATAATTATGTGTGTGTCTCTCCTCTTTTCTCTATCTCGCCACTCTTCTCTCTTATACATATACAAATAATACATATACATAGACAATTATATGACATATATACAAATACAATTTGCCTCTCTCCACTCTCTACCCTATCTCTCTCTCCCCTCCCTCCTCCCTCTCCCAATATCTCTAGCCTCTCTCATTCCTCTCCTGATCTCTCTCGTCAAATATACAGATATATATGTATACCATTTATAGATATACAATTATTTGACAGATATACATATATAATTCGACAGATATACAAATAAATTCACTTCTCTCCGCCCTCTCTCACTAGCCTCTCTCTTCCCTCTAACATGTAGTTAAGAATGATAATTAGCAAACTATATTTATGGAGCCTAATTAAATTATATTATGCGCACGTAGACATAGTACATTTAGAATTATATAAATTTCATTTGAAAAAATAAATTATAAAACCTAAACTTAATCAAAGCTTAAAATAAAGCAGCCATAACTGTCTCTGCAATTATCTGCCTCATAAATAACATGGACTTTTCAATTTCTAAAAACAATGAACCCACCAAGAATCTGAACATTATAAGCACTAAAGAAGTTATTTAAAAATAAAAAGTATATTTTGCTTTAAGGAATCTTACCTCTGATGTTTTAGGGAATTTATTTAATTAATTAAGTGCATTAAGGATCTGGCCATTTTTCTTTAAATCAATGTCTTCACTTGTATTCGTATGATAAGTATAATTTTAAATAGAGAGAATAAAGTAAAGTAGAATGCATAGATCTTTCTTTAGCGGGAAATAATTTTTTTTAGTTATAATATAATCAGTCACTTTAATAAATAGTGATTATTATAGTACATGCAAGGAATATATAGAATGAGCATATGCCGGTCTAATGGTTATATTATGGTGAGGTGAACAATACGGTTTGGATAACGTATATTAGAGAGACAAATTTAAAATTTAAAATTTATAATAAAATGAACCATACGATTTAGAATGAGTTGTTGATGAAATCATGCCACAATTTTTGGATTGGACTGTTTTTCTACTAAATAATTCACTTAATATATCAGGATAAGTTATATACGCAAAATTACATACTGACTATGCTCCTCAACATTACTTGTGTGATTACCCTTTGCTATCATAGAATGGGAAATTGTACAAGTAGAATATCATGATTAACAATATGTCTCGAGTATTTCTTAGTTGATGTATGATAATAACTTATTATAAAGAAAAAAATGAGATTTTTCTGACATTTTGGTACCATGATAAGATAGACAAGTAGAAGCTAAAATGCATCAATCATCAGAGATTTTTAAGTCAAAGTGTGACCTTGTAGTTCAAAATTATTTGTTGACACATATTGCCTCATCTCACTATATATATATATATATATATATATATATATATATATATATATATATGTCAGAAATCAAAGATTTGAAGCAGAATTAAGGACAAATAAAATAAAAATTACATTGTCATGACTTTATATTTGTGTTGGACTGGCATTTGAAAAAGGCTTCACCCATAATTCTGACCCTTGGGGTCTTAACCATCAATCTCGAGCCACATGTTCACCTGTGTTATGAGATCGATCTATAGTTTTTTCAATGTCAATTATGTCTTCATTTCACAAGATGACAGTTCAATTTTTGTGGTCTATGTAGAAGACATCAAAAAAGACCTCCCCATGCTTGTATTTTTTCTTTTTCCATAAAAAAAAACATTATATTTTCGTATTGAACTATAACCACTAGCCTTTAACCACTTCATACAAATTTTACTGTTAATCAAAACATCTATACAATCAAGTTTGCTAACTTATATAACATGTTCGAACAAATCAAATCAAACTTGATCAAGAACACATTCCAGAAATGGGACAATTAAGATTGTTATTAACTACATATATAATCTTAACACAAAGATTTAACAAAGAGGTCTCAAATTTTCTTTTTTAAAAATAATTTCTTTTGAGTGTTACATTTGATAGATATGTATAAATATGTCACTCTTCTTACAGTTTCAATTCAAAATGCTAATTCTTAAAAAGATTATAAGTACTGAGGAGTGAAACATTGTTTTCAGTAATGACCAGTGGGATCAAATTCCCAAAAATTAATTAGTATATCAAGATATTCAGCTCAAACATTAATGCAAGACATGTTTAAAAAATAAAAATAAAAAAAGGACATGTTATTACTTCTAGTGTAATAAAATTCCCAGAACACCTTTCATCCAACAAGAAGAATCTCAGTATATATATATATATATGGTATTCTCTTTTTAATTTAATTATTTATTAGCATATATATTATTTTTTAATAATACTAGCAATGTTCAATCATATAGATGGTGAAGACAAATCAACTAATTGAAATTAAAATATACCACTAAATAACTTATATAATTTAGAAAACAAAGGCATATAAAATAATTATTATAACAACTACGCCGTTTTTTTCCCTTGAGAATTAAACAAAGATGGATCAAAATATTGATTTCAACAAACCATATTTCTTTATAGAAAGTTTCCATAAAGAACATTAATTAAGATGACCAATTTCAGAATTCATAGAGTTACAAGACCCCAAAATAACATACAAAACATAAAAAAAAATCAAAATCTCTAGAACAAAGATGGTACACTAAAATAAGATTAAAAAAAAAAAAGATGGTACACTAATTTAGCTGACCTTTTTGATTCAAGAATCTCCATATTTCTTCATTGATCCAAATTAGCTTTCATTCCATCTGATCAATATGAACAAGCTCGAATTCTGTGTCTGCACTACACTCCAAAAGGTGGGCGAAGACCTGGATTTCCCATCCACCCATCAACAGAAGCAGATCCAGGATTTAAACAGTTAGGCATATTTAACGGTAGGTTAAAAAACGGAAGCCCAGGATTAGACGGGTCCGGAAAAGGGTTATTATTATTATTAACAACCCCATCACCACCACCACGACCATCACCACCACCATCAGAACCTTGTGTATTACCATCTTCCTCTAAAGGCAATCTTTCATAAGCAACATTAGTAAAAGATGAAGCTATAACAATAACTGGTCCAGCAGCCATCAACTCACCTACCACACTTCCTCCAACAACTTGTCCTTGTCCACCACCTAAAAAAATAGTCAAACTTGTTGCCCCTGGTGGTGCTGGTGGTGGTAAAAAAGAACCACTTAGTGACAAAATCTCAAATCTCCCATTTAATGTAACAACCGATGAAGAACTATTATTATTATTATTACCACTACTTGCTGGTTGTCTTATACTTACATTAGTAACAATTCCACTTCCACTTAATATACAGATCCCACGTTGTCTTCGTCTAGCATACGATGATATACATTCAAATACATCACATCCATTACCAATTTCAAGTATATGAGCTCGTAACGTATTCGCACTTTCCCTAGTGATAATAACCGGGGGTTTCGGTTTATTTTTGGACCCTGGAGGGCGACCCCTTGGTCTACGACCAACTAGGTCGCCCGGTCCAGATGAATTTCCAACAACTAAATCAAAATGATTGTCATGGTCATTTGAAAATGGATTGTTTTTTGTATTTTCATCGTGTTCGGATTGAATTTGGAGATTAAATTCAGGGTGATGAAGTTGATGAACGTAACGAGATGCACTACTTAAATCTAGACCAGCCATAATGACCATAAAAAGAAAAAAAAGAAAATTAAAAGAGTATACAATTACAACAACAGGAATTTTTTTATTTTTTTTATAAAAAAATATGTAAGCTAGAAATTAAAATATGTTGGTGTGTGGGGGAGATTTTATATAAAAAAAAAAAAAAGAGTAAAAAACTGAATATATGAAAGAGGAGAAGAGAGGAACCCTAGATTTGAGAAAAGAAAGAGGTGGGTGGGAGGATTTGGTTGAGTGATAATAAGAGAGAGAAGAAAGAGAGGAAGACAAATTAAAGGCTTGTTGAACAAATGCACTCTTTCTTTCTCTCACCTCTAAAGAGTTTTTAAATATATGCATAAAAAAATGATGGTGCTTAAAAATTATATTTTTAATCAACAATAAAGTATTACTACTACCTGAGTTCTAAATTATTGTAGTAACAATAATATATTCGGTGTAATTGTATAATGGGGATTAAGAAATATGATATTTTCTCCTCTATTTCAATTATGTGATTCTTTTTTAATTTTGAGATTTAAATAGATTTTTTTATCCTAATTTTTTTATGTATATTTTAATCATTTTAAATTATCAATTATTTGACTTATACTACCTTTTACATAATTTACAAAAATATATATTTCATTTCAAAAAGTTAAAAATTTCACACGCCGTTCAAATTTAAACTCTCAAAAAATAAAAAATGTCAAAAAATTGGGACAAAGAAATTACGTGTGTAACCTTCCTTTACCTTGTAAAAATAGAGATGATATTTAGATAGACTCTTTTCTATATAAACTTTTGTGAACTTTTGTGATTTATGAATAAAACATGTCGGGATATTCTTGTCGTAGAAAAATAATGTTATTTAGGATAATACTAGATGACAGAAAATTTGTCCAAATTTGGTTAAAAATTTAAAAAGTTTATAATATTTTTTTTATTGATTTTTTTTTCATTTTTAATTAAAAGATATTAAAGTTAAAGAAAAAAAAATACTCAAAAAGGTAAAATAACATAATATGAAGTGATAAAAGATTCGGTAAAGTATAATTAGGTCAAATAATGTTCAATAGCATTATATATTCATGACATGTGTACTATATGATAATTTATGGTTGAGATTTATTTAAATTATATACTCATTATAATAATAAAAAATAACAAAGCTGTCAACTTTTTTATTTTTTTAAAATTATCAAATAAAGCAATTAAGTGTATCCTACCTAATATTTTCAAGAAAAAAATAAGACTAGCAGGAATATGCGGACTTTCCGACTTTTTTACCTGTCAAACCTCGTATTTGTATTGGATTTTTTTAAATTAATACTAATTTTAAAGAATCCGACACTTTTGAAGAATCTGATTAAATATATTTTTATAATTATTTCAAAACCTCCAAATAAGCTTTTTCTTTTTTAAATGTATTATCATGTTCTTAATAAGTTGAATTTTTATTTATAACTCAATGGTGTTTTTAAATTTAACCTATTTTTGGAGATTGCTTCAGAATTTGAAAAAAATAGGTGTGAAATTATTCCCAAAAATATAATTTAAATGAATCTCAACCATAAATTATCATATAGTACACATGTTATGAATCTATAATGCTATTGAACATTACTTGACCGAATAATATGAAGTATATTATTTTACTGTTCTCATCAAATTCTGATTAAATTTTCTACGAGTCAAAAAGGATTTTTCCACTAGAAAAATGATAATATTCCTATAAAATGTTGTCGGTTTTTTCTTACTTATTGAGAAAGTCAATTTCTATTCTGCTAAGGATTTTTTTTTTTTTTACAAAGTATATATTTTTATGTTTCAATCAATCAAATATTAAGATTTATCCACAGAAAAATTTCATTTTAAAAAAATTAAAAATTATCTAAAAAAATATCTTTCATTTTTTAATAGATTAAAAGAAAGTGTCTTTGTGAAAATTGATTGAGAGTAATATATATTTCTTGGGTTTGAGGAAGAAACATAATTAGTTGGTAATTTTTTTCTTCTTATCAGTAGTTGGTAAATTGTTGGCATTCGCGGTCTGTATCAGAGCCTCGATTATATCTAAATTGCGTATGACAAGATATAAAATTTTCAACATGATTTTTTTTTATATCTAGATCTCAAATTTGAGACATTTGATTATGAATGAAGCATCTTTATCGCTTGGTTAGTTGATAAATTAAACTTGAGACATCTGATTATAAATGAAGCATCTCTATTGCCTGGTTAGTTGTTAAATTAAACTTGCACCTAAGCGCATTTGAAAATAGAGACAAAATTTTGACAATGAATTACGTTCAAGGACAAGTGGATCCTTGTATTAACAACGACTTTGTGCAAAGTCATTACATCTTCTCTTAAACAATCTTAATAATAGTTATATTCATGGTAATTTTACACGTAAAATCTTAAAAGAATAAAATATAAACAAATTTTATTTCTAACTCGTAAAACAGAATGACTATTTTTAAAAAATCTCAATTTATATAGTATATATCAAACTTGTATGAAAGTGAGCATATAAAAGTTTTTAAAAAAAAAGATATAACAAATAATTTTAGAAAGCATTATAAAGACATCAAAATAAATAAATAATAACAATAATAAAATAATATGATACTCGAAATAGACGTAGAAAGAAAAAAGGTGGAAAGATTATGGAAGTGGTTTTAATATAATGTGTGAAAGAAGAACAAAGCATAGTCGTGTAATGTAAGTAAACATATATCTATCGTACTATCTTATTCTTAATTAGTTGATTCTTATTTTTCCAAAAAACGTTAGAAATTGTGTTATTGTTTCTTCCTTTCTTTGTTGATAACTTGTTCTGTTCTTTTTCCTTTTTTTGGTTGAGAATTCATCGAAGTTTTTTTAGACGTGAATATTGGGAAAATTCTTTTTTATAATGAGAGTGTTTGAATTAATTTGTGCATAGTTTATTCATTAAATCAAATATTATTATTTATTATATTTATAATAAAGGATATATCAGCTTTAAATAATAAAGTTGTGAGTATAATGAGCTTTTGTTCTCTATTATAAATAGGTCTTTATTTTCACTTCTCTGGTTTGAAAATTTTAAGAGATAATTTATCATTTAATCCTTTATTTACTCTTATTATTAGCTATAATTATTTCTCATTACATTTTCAAAACGTTAAATCTGTTATATTCAATTAAAGATATAGTAAAATTATTGTTATACTCCCTCTGTCTATTTTTATTTGTTATGTTACGCTTTTCGAAAGTCAATTTAACTAATTTTTAAAGATAAATTAGATTATGTTAATTTCATATTTTTTTAAAAAAATTAGATATATAAACTATACAAAAAATATTATAAATTATACTTTTACATATCAATATAATAAATATATACACCTAAAAAAAATGTAACAATTAATTATGAATGTTTAATTATGAATGTAGAGAGTAGTCTTTATTATGGACTAATAAAAATGGACACGAAATTGCTTTTTAGGAAGCCTATGATTTGGAAACTTAAAGCAAGTTGTGTTAAAAGTTGAAATGCCAATCTACTCGTTCAATTTAAGTAGGGGTTTATTTTAAATTGTGATGATTTTTTTTTTTGGAATTAAATTATAGAAATTTTGATTAACAATTTACGATATTTTTTTTATTATATTAATATACGAAAAATTGCATTTTATAATATTATTTATATAATTTTTGAATATTTAAATTTTTTAAAGATATTTAATCAATGTAATTTAATTTAATTATAAAAATTATTTTTTAAAAATATAATATGATAAATAAAATTAGATGGAGAGAGTAGAGTATGATGCATTTAATATAGTCGTAAATGAAACCTGAAGTAATTATTAATTAGCATATGTGTGGTTAGGGTTTAACATGAAGTTAATCATGGTTAAGGAGAACAAAGTTGACCAGATTTAAATGCAAAGCTGACAGAAAACGTGAAATCAGTGGGACCCAGTTATTATTATTAATTAATTAATTAATTAAAATAATAATTTGTCTAAATTAATTTTTAATGGCAAGTGGGAGATGGTGCAGCGGCTGGTGGGTCCTACTTTTGTCCTTATCCCAACTCCCTGGCCGGCCATCTTTCTTAATTTGAATTAATTAATTAATCAAAATTTAATCACCAAATATTTAACCCTAATCTTATGCCTTGTTTGGCTCTCCTAAATTTAAAAAAAAATTCAACTCCATACTTTTTTCTTCAACGAACACACACTCTATGTCTTTGGACTTTTGTGTAATTCGTGCGAAAGTGGATAATATATTTTTAAAGGAATACTGTTACAAGTTATAACAAATTAAATTAAAAAATTAAAGGTATTCAACTTAATATTTAATTGATATATGTTAATAAAAAAATATATAGATAAACGTAAAAAAATATTCTTCAGACGGAATACTAACTATTTATTATTCCTAAATTCAATATTATTATTTGATTCTTGTAATCATGAGTTCTTTTCTTTAATATTCTTCTTTAATTATAATAGTATTTTTCATTAATTGTTTAGTTGATTAAATAATTACATAACGATAACGTTTCAGAATTTGGAGTGATAAGGTGAATAACATCTTATCTTACGCAAAGATATGCCATCTTTGTCCTATTTTTTTTTGGGATTAATAAGTTGGCCTAAAATAGCTACCACTTAATTAAATTTTAAAATCAGTGATAGATTTATTTACCCAATATTAGTTTTCTATGGTTCAACTTCTATATGGTCTTGATTTTGACGCTCGAAGTAGAATAATGTAGTTTATGAAGTTTCTCATAAGAGCTATATCATTCAAGTTTTATCGGATATTTCAAATGGGACAATTTCTCACACTTTAGTTTCTTTTATATATATATATATAAATAGATTTTAAACTCAAACAGTGACACATTAAAATACGGTTTGAGATTAAGTAATGGTCTTGAATTTTGATATACGTCTTATTTATGAATTATGATTTGCTTATTTGATAGTATTATATAAGATTTTAATAACTTTTATAAATTGTGAAACTTTTATATATATAAGAAAAAAAATTGCCAGTTCAAATAAAAATTTTAATTTTAAAATCAATATAGTTTTAAATAGATCATATCCAAATAAATCAAAACTCTAAATAATTAAGATGATCACACATTCACACGTTTCAATAGACATGATCTCACCAAAAATAATTTTAGAAAAGGGAAAAGAACAACCTGTAAGCACATTGCAAAGTTAGATCAGTCTTAACTCGTAAGTGGACTGAATTATGTTTTTTTGTTTGTTTAAGGCTAAACTAGGTCTAAAGTTGAATGTGAACAACTAGCCATATGAACCCATTATGGAACTAAAAAAAGGTTGTCTGTCATAATAGGAGGCAAGGTTTCATGTATGATAGCAACTAATATTTATATTTTTCAATTTTGAATTTGCACATAAATAAGTATATAAAATATCGAAACGTTTTAATAAGAGTGTTAGACCATTATTTTGTTACATAAGGAAATTAAAATTCATGAAGTTTTTTTATTCATTTGATATTGCCCTACTATTGAATCCTTTGTCAATTACTACTTAAAACAATACATGAATTGTTTGTTGTCCCACCTGTCTGTATTGTGAGTACTTCTTTTACTCACTCATGTTTTTCTATTAATTGAAGTAAAAAATGTCCAAATATTCCATGCTTTGACACACTCCTAAGACCTTAATAGAGTTATATAAACAAAAATAGATTCAGTGTATGTATACATAAATAGAAGGAAAAGTTAGAATTATTGACAATCAAGTTCATCTACTCTTGGTTTGCGAATTGTTGTCCACAGGTTACTTATAGAGTGTTCACTCGAAAGGCAAAAAAAATTGTGCCAGAGATTGTGAATTTTCCTGGAATATCAAGTTAGATTTTTCCCCCCCCTATATATTTGGTGATGATTAGATAAGTAAATGAATTAATATAATGACATTCCTAACTGCCAATATACAAGCTTCATCTTACATTTGACTAAGTTTTTGTATTATAATTAAGATAGTTATTTTTGAATAATCTAAAGCTAGCTATTGCATTTGTCAATCTTCTTTTTAAAATAAATTATTTTATTAGTTTAAGTTTAAAAATAGATTAAGTCAAAAAGATTTCTCAAACATAAGTCAGACAAATGTTTTTTTTTTCTTATGAAGGCCAAGTAATTTTTGACGGCTTTAATTGCTAATTCATACAAGATATATATTGATTTTTTTTCTTCCTTTTTTTTTTAAATATTATTCATACAAATAATAAATATTGATTAATTAGATAGAAAATTTAAATAAAAAGTACACATAAATCTTTATTGAAAAGAATTAACATTATAAATAATTGAAGATAATAAATAAGAATATAATTGTCAAAACGGTCAGTAATTTCTTTTTTAATTGTGAATGGACTAGTAGAATCCGATACATTCTTTTCTTAATTATGAAATGGGCATTGTTTCAATTTTTTAAATTTGCTTTGAATTTTTTTTTTAAATCGTTTAATGAGAATAATCTTTCTCTTCGATATAAAAACTAAAAAGTAAAACTCACGTACTATATGCTTTTTAATACTACTATTTTACTTGAAGATTTGGGACAGAGAATCCAAAATGTCAAATCGAAAATTGAAAAAAACTCATCTACTTTTGTCTTATCTTTTTCTCCTACTACTATCACTTTGTCTTTATCCTTCATCTTCTCTACACTTACTAACTTTTCCCTTCAATTTTCCAAAGGACAAAGCCACATTTCCCATCATAATAAAAGAAAGCAAAAAAAAAAAAAAAAAAAGGGGTGATATTTTATGAAAACAATTACACTCATATTTGGGATTTACATCAATAAAAATAACTACATAAAATACTATTTCCTCCATTTAATTTATATGACTAAGTTCGGAATATCAGAGTAAAATTAATTCAGCTTTATAATTTTTAACTTTTTAGAAATAAATTACTCCCTTCGAAAGTTTTAAACATATTATAATTCATAATAGTTAACAATTTAAAATTTTTGAAAAAAATTATGGATTGAAACAAATATTATTCAACTCAAATAGTAATTTAGATGATTTTTTTTTTATAGATAAAAGTAGATGACTCAAATGATAAGTACTTTTCACCTAAAACATTAAAAGATAGTGGATTCGAGACTTCAGATTATAAAGATAGCAAAACAAATGGAAGCTAAGGAGGGATACAAAAAGATAAACAAGTTTGAATTTGAATTCTTAGGCTCGACTAATTTAAATTGATCTCGTCTAAAAATTTTCACTTATAACTTGTTTCAATGGTTGTTACTTGTTGTATTATATTATTAATTTAAAATTATTATTTATTTGATCATTATTTAAATTTAATAATATTGTATTATTGAATTTATTGTTAAGTATCAATAAAAGGCTCTCATTGTTGATAACATATGATTTGATGTGATCGTTTCATTATCTTATTTATTTTTCTCATTTTGTTGTTATACTTTGTACTCAACTTTTTCTTTTAGGCTTATTATACTAATTGTTTTATATATAATATATCTAAATATAATATTTATCAAAATAACATACTATAATGTTATATCATTATATAATATGATATAATATAATATAAAATAATTGATATAACCATTGAATTAGATTATTGATTTCAACTTAAACATACATTATTTATTAGACGACAAAATTATATACGCGTATTAAAAATATCAATGAAGAATATATTTCTTTTAAATCACAAAATTAATAATATATTTATTCTTTTATAACAAATTAAAGGGTGCACGTGGGATCCCCTAGCTATCTGGCACGAGGCTTTCAATTTAGGGTCAAATACCATTTCTTGAGCCCTTAAAACTCGGGGGTCCTCTCCTCACCTACCCACTCCCTACTTCTTTTACTCTCTCATACCGCGCGTGACTCATACTCTCTCTCGCGCTCCGGTCGAATGTGGAATGGTGATGAGTCGATTCGTTAATAGACTCGGGTTATTGATCAGTATGGATAGGATGATGGTCAACGTCCGTTCTTTTAATATAAACATCATTTCCTTCATTGTGATAGGCAATGCATATCTTTAGCGTGTATTGACATTTGCGCATTCTGAACGTTGACATGTGAACTCTCTATTCGATCCGTCTTGAATTACGGACCTAAGAGATAAAGTATACAAGGACAAGTAATTTTCTCTAAGGAAAATGTCCCGTTTAGGTAGAAAGCAAAGCAAAAGTGAGATAATTTTGTCCATATTCTTCTTGCTTATGGCTGATAATAATGCTTCAATTTGCTAATTAAACATATTATTTGAAAAGAAAAACAATATACAACAATAATCAAATAATGTAGTGCCACTAAAATGTTTGAGGCCCCTTGACTTTCTTGATTGATTTTGTCATTTTTGAAGATCCTCCCACCAACTCCCTCTATTTTTTCACGTCTCCATCACATCAACTAAATAAGGTAGATAAAGATGGGTGGGGGTGGGGGTGGGGGTGGGAGGAGTGGGAAATATTCATAGATATTTTTTTGTCATAATATTTTTGCCGATATTGATAGCTGATTAAAGTTATGTACAAAAGGTTTAAAGCTTAATTTTATTGACTTGAATCAAAAGTCTTTTTCGAAAATGATTGCATGTAGGATGCAAACCGTGGACAATGCAAAATTTAGGAACAAGTTGCCCATACATCTTGAGCTCAAGGTCTTATTGATCAACACTATCCCCTATGGCTATCTTTTTTGGGTGATAATCATTACTTTTCTGGTTTGTTTAACATATTTTTGATTCTTTTTACATGTTTTGAACATACATTATTTTTAAGGAGTACGGAAACACTGCTTTGATTTTTGATAATATAATCCAATGTTTTTTGTAGTCCCTATCTTTGCGAAATCTAGAGGTGTGCAAATTTTGGTTCAATAGTAAATTGGGTGGGGAGAAAATGTTATTAACTAGTTTATTGACATTGCATTTTGGTCTAACGATTTGAAAATATTTGGTGTACATATTTATTATTTATTATCAGTTTTAACACTTATATTTTAATACATAACTGATTATTTATAAAATTAATGAATGCATTTTATATTTTACTTCCACTAGTAATTAATTCAAACAGGCATAGCTTCTTCTTGTAGCTATTTATTTGTTTATTATGGTTATCAAGTACTTGTAGTTTTTACTTTAACTTTTAATTATTATTTCACCTATGTGGAGAATATTATTTGCGGTCAAATGCATCTTTAAAGTTTCCATCTTCTTTAATTATTCGCAACTTGTATTCATAGGCATTTTATTTTAGTGGTTGACAAATAAAACAATTATAAATTAGAGGATTACTTCTCATTTATTATTGTTAAAATCATACTTTCTTAACGAATTAAATATCATGGGAGAAAATTTATACTATTGGGTTAAAAATGAACATAAGGTTCGAAGACATTCTTAAAGAATTGGATATTATGGATTAACGTACTAAAAGTACAACGATGTCATTATTAACTTTAGTGCAAGACTTTAGGACTTCAAAAACAACGTCTTTTAATATGCACTTAATTAATTATAGTGTCGTTATATACAAAGTATAAAAAAAAATACATATGAATTTTTATAGTTAAGAGATAAATTGTATGTAAAAAAAATATGTAATAAACTCATTATTTCGGTAACAATAACATGTATTAAGAAAAAAAATTGCCTTTATTTAATTTTTACAATTCTCCATTTAATAACCATGATATAACTTAATATATAATCTCGTAACTATTACTCTTTTGATGCGCACAAGACTAATACATAAAATTCAATATAATAGCCCAAATGCAAGTCCCGTAGAGCGAGTTGGGTCAAAAAATATACAACGAAATTTATATTTATAACTTCTTATTTAAGAAATTATTTGTTCGATCAATAAAATTACTTTAGAGAAAAAAAAGAAAAAAAAAAAAAAGGAAAGCGACTATTCTTATTTTTCTTTCCAAAGTGGTCACATGCAATGTAAGAAAATGTGCTACTTTGTCGTTACATAATTTGATTAAAGTACTAATATAATTAAAAAAGTTGGTAACTTTATAAACACTATTCTTAATAGCAACTTGTCGTACATTGGACTTTAAAGAAGTCATTAACTATCTGTAGTTTATGATTAAAATCCGATGGACCCACAAACTTTTCTAAATTATTCTTAATTGAATATTAAGTTGTTAATCGAGTTAAGTAATAAAAAGTAGTATGAATATTTAGTGCAAATAGTTTTTTCTTTTTCTTCTTATTTTGGTAATTCTTGAGGATAAGAGTTGATTCAACAAAACAAAGAAAATGGATAAAGTTAGTAACCAACTTAAACTTGATCCTCTAAAAAAATTTTGATATTATAGATGACGCTATAAAATAAATATAATTTTTTTCATTAATTCGTAATTAAATTATTTGTATCTGATCTAATAATCCTTTTTTTTTATAATCCATCGCTAAATAAAATTACCACTAAGATTTATTAATTAGCTATAGAATATTATATTTGTTTCTAATTTTTGTTTAATAATGTGATCTTTAATGATTAACGTAAATGTTAGATTAATACTTTCTTTCACAATAATTCTTTAATGGGCAACTTTCACATATAGCAAATAAAAAATTCATATTTGTATGCTATAGCAAATTTTGCATATTTGCGCTCCATAGCAAACATATAATTGTATAATTCGCTATACATATACAATTGTATAATTCGCTGGCTTCGCTATACATATACAATTGTATGATTCGCTGGCCTAATTTGTATAATTCGGTGGCCTATTTCAATGCAATTGTATAATGCGCAATTGTATAATTCGCTGCCTATTTCGCTGCAATATCTGTAAAAAATTTGCTTTGCATACAATTGAATCGAAGTAAAATATTTGTATATTGTATAATTATAAGTGTATAGGAAGAATATATATGTTTTTCTCTCGCTTTATACAAAAACAGAAATAAAATTTATACACTTCTGTTGTATAAAGCGAGAGAAAATTGTATTTCACTGCAATTGTATAATTCGTTGGTCTTTTTCGCTGTAATATTTGTATAAAATTTGCATTTGTCTACAATTGAATTGAAGTAAAATATTTGTAAATTGTATAATTAAGTGTATAGCACGAAGATATATGTTTTTGCAAGTGTATATACAATTTTCTCTCGCTTTATATAAAACAGAAACACAATTTATACACTTCTGTGTATAAAGCGAGAGAGGCGAGCAGAGGGAGAGTGGTGAGCGAAAATGGGAGAGTGGCGAGCGAGATTTTTGGGAGAGAGACGACTAGCAAACTTTGGCAAACGTTTACTATAGAACACAATTAAATCAAACCGTAGCTACTCCATTTATTTTAAGTTATTAATTTGCTATTATATACCATTATCCCTTCTTTAATTATTCATTTCCTAAAATTAAAAAAATGCCGGTTAACACAACCAAAAATAAAAATTTTAAAAATGTAATGAACAAACATACTTCAAGGTACTAAGATTTTGCAGCCACATATTATTTTCTATAAATCAATAAACGAGTGAACAAAAATTAAAGACTCGAATATTTAAATAATTTCAATAACTCTAAGTACTTTTCTTATTAAAAAATGTCTAATCTATGTACATTTAACCTCGGATGATCTTTTATTTAGTCATATCAGTTAATCATAAGCACTTTATACACACGAAACATAATTAATTAATGAATTACTATATTCTATTTCCTTTTGAAAAATAAAATAAAAGAAGACTTACTTAGATCCTTCGTTATTATTTATAATTCTGACCATGTTCTTTTTGTAGTTTATTTATCAATTGATGTGGTTATAATATTTGTCCCTCTTTTTTATTCTTCTATATACAGCTTCTACATTGTGCAGTAAAATTATATCTTTTTTATAAAAGCCACAGAGTCAAAGTCAAATACTATAAAATTAAATTTATAAAAGTTGAAATTGCACGATATATTAGTTTAAAAGAAAGTTTCATTATAATATTGGACAGAAATGCATCAAAAGAAAGAAAAGTAAATTGAATTAATTTTTTTATTTGTCGACCAATATCTTGACTCTTGAATTTTTTACTTATGGATTTTTTTTTTAAAAATATTTTATTTTTTAAAGAAATGAGAAAATAAAATCATAATATATTATACCCTCCATCCTTATTTTAAACCTCTAAAAGTCATTATTTAACTTTTCTCCGTAGATACATAAATTATATCCAATTATACATAGTTACATAAATAATATACATGAATTATGTAAATATTATATATATATATATATATATTTATAAGCTCTTTTTAGTTACAGTTAAATATACGAATATCTAAATTAATTTTTTTTCGATCCTTTAAAAGGTACTGTTAATTTTTTTTTTTGCATAGGCAATGATAAAAAGGAACACATGTTTATTAGGACCAAATTTTCGTTATATTATGACAATCAATTTATGGACTGAATTACTTATTTCCAACTTTCTCATATATATTTCTTTTTGAAAAAGGAATATATATCCACAATCACTCTAATACATCTGGTAGTTAATTTAATTCAAAGTTAATTATATCATTAGAGTCCATTAGCTACAAATTAATGTAAAGAAACAGACTAAGATATGCTAATGATGCTGTCTCAACTTCAAATTTTATAATTGAAAAAATCATTTCAGAAAAATATAGTTTGTTTTGCCCTATAATCTGGTATGTTTTTTTTTTTTTTTTTTTGTAGTTGCAGAAATTACTCAAGATATTTTGTAGTATTTGTGAGATGAAAGAAAAAGAATTTAAAATGTAGTTTCCAATCCAAGGCCCGTGGCTCGTATTGGGCCGGGCCCGAACATAAATACTTGCCCCAAAACTTAATTACCAAGAAAATGGCGTGAATTATATATCAATATATTCGATACATTGAGAGGATTTCCTATATAATTTTTTTATTGTTTAGAGGTGATTTTGAGTTGATCGAGATTGAATAGTCCGTGTATATTTTGTGTGTAGTTAGTGTATGCTTCTTATATAGTTTAAGTTATATGCAACTTTTTGAGTGTATTATGATGTATATTTCGTAGACATTTGAACATGCAATATGAAATCATGAGATGAAATCAAAGTTTTTTATTGCAATTTCTCGCTGATTTCATACCATGAGACGAAAATTCTAAATTCTCCAAAAATCACGAACCACAAGTCTATATTTGGTAAAAACAACTATATATATAATTTGAGATTATTTAGAGGAGATTTGAGTTGGTAAGCATTGAAAAAAAAAAAACTCTTTCAGGAGGATGAATTATTGCAAAAAATAAAACAATACTTATGGATCTATATACATCTCTAATACACAATTATACATTATACATACAAAATTATGTATTATCTATAAAATATTGATACATAGTTTATTTAATATTTTTTTTAATGTAAGAAATGTGCTATTTATTGGCTTGCAGTTAGAGTTAGTTGAACTAAACATATATCTTAAATTAATGCCAGGCAGCTACATATGTGGAGGAATTGACAAGAAGTACAAAAGTTATATACAATTAGCAACTTTTAACCCAATAACTTCCCCTTTGTAACAATATCCATCAAACGACACCAAGTTATGTATTGGGCTTCAACTAAAGCCCAAATCAAATGACATATAATGTATATGGGTAAATAATACAAAATTTATTGGATAAATTACCTATATACACATCTTTATTTTCCATAATTTCTATTATTCCCTACCATTTTAAAATATTTCTAAAATCCCTTATTTTTTCCCAATTCTCAAGTCAACAAGATACATAAATATCACAGCCTTAACACACGTTTTTTTTTTCCTTTTTTCACTCCTTTAATATCTCCCTAATTTTATTCCATAATCTTATCAGTTACAATTTTTATATCAATTTGATTTACAAAAGGATTCTCTCTCCACTAAATCAAATTAAAAAACTACTCAATAGTTGTCTTCTTCAATTTTATTTTTTTCTTCTTTATTTCCTGATAAAGTTTGTCATCTTCATAGTCTTCTTCTTCAATTTTATTTTTTTTCTTCTTATTTCTTGATACATACGGATTAAGATCCTTATTTTAGTATTATAATTACTCAACTAGTCGAAGAAGGATGCATCTAGGACTTCTAAATAGATTGTGGAAAAAACGCTCAAAAAGACGAAAAAATTGATCTACTGGTGGCTTTGGTAAGGACTTTGGATCGAGATTCATGAATGATACATTTATCTTCTAAAGTGAATGTTGAGAAGGAGAAGTCGAAATAGATCAAGTTGTTGATTTTCTTGTTCATCTTTTTCTGATATGGGTTCAGATTTCTAATGTATCTTGTTGTTTTTGTTTCTTAAATTAATGTATAATACCTTCATTTCAATATTATTATACATTACAATTTCATCATGTACAATGTATCGTGTTTAAATACTAAATTATTCTTATGATTATAGTTTGGGATATATTAACTGTTTTTAATGTATCTAGTTAACTTTATTTGTCAAATTAATGTATAATGTCTTTGTTTCAAGACTTCGATACATTACGATTTTATCATGCACAATATATCGTGTTCAAATATTAGTTTTGATACATAAACTTAGTTAGTTTTCATACTTGATACAAATTTTCTACCAAATGTATCATGTATCTAGGTGTTGCTATGTATCTTCTATCCTGTTCAAATTTAAAAGTATATGTATCCGTACACAACACATGATACATTAACGTGTCACACAAGTATGTATCAGATTCATAAATGGTGATACGTAAATGTTATTATCAAAAGTCTATTTAGTTTGAGGGAATATGTGAAGATCTCGAAGATCATGTACACAATATTTTGTCATTTAAACACAACTAATATCAAATACCCTTTTATCAAACATAACTGTACAAATTTTGTGTTAGATACACAATTTACATCTATGAAATCATATAATTGATTTTTTGATACTCTATATTGTATCGGATATACAATATTCTATTTTTGCATGAGCAAATACACAATTTTTTAGTCATGATACGTAAATTTGAATTTATACTAATGGTATCTGATACGTAGAAACTGCCACAAAGTAATGTATCATTCTAAAACCTAACATTTGTATGGACAACAATTACTTGTTTAATCTATCTAATAGAAATACAACACTTATCAATTTAAACGAGATACATAAATAGTAATGTATTTATAAATCTATCCATATCAAAAACAAAATAAAAAAAATGATTACGCAACATTACAGAAGGTATGAATGATCTATCAAAGCTATGCATCTCTTTAGCATTTGTGTTTGTTGTATCAATGCATAACGAATACATTGAAAATCCCAACTCTTGTTTCTTCACCTCAACGATGTATTAGATCTCCAAATTTTTCAACAACCTATTGATCTTTAATTCAACTGCAATGGTTGATTTGAGATTCACAAATTAATGTTTTGACCAACAACAATTTCATCACTTTTGTATTGTTCATACCTCACCTCACTTTCTCATATTTTGAAATGTCTCATATCGACATGTTCAAGTTGTATAGTACAATTTGTCGACAAGTTTGATTCAAAAAATTGAGATTTTTTTAGAAAGAATCAGAAGAAGAATTTTGGGATACATTAACTAGATTTTAATGTATTATGAAATACAAATTCAAATGGACAGTAGCTTCTTTGATCATCTCCTACTATGGTACCCACGATCGAGATGGGATGAAGAGGAGGCCAAGAAACATAATCAACATTTTCCTATGATTTTCTTCTGCTATATATCGGATTTCCAAGTTCTTCCTCATCTCATCGATATATTGCAATGGTGAATTTGAGATTCACACAAAATTATTTATCCAACTACTATTCATTATGCATCTTATCAAATTTTCGACAAATTTAAATGATTATTTGATGAACATGAGACGATAAATAGAAAGAAAAAAATGAATTTTGAATTTGTTGATTTTGGAAGGATTTGCATATGACTGAAGATATGAATATTTGGAAGAGAATTGATGGAAGAAAATTTGAAATTTGAATTGATTGAAGTTGTTACCATTTGGGAGAGATTGACAGCAAATTGATTAGCATAATTTGGGGAAGTCATATTCAAAATGGATTCTATTTCCTTTAAAAGTGTAACTGAATTTGTTTTAATGTATCAAAATTTATGTATCCAGCTCGTTTGCTATGTATCCGGATAGCACTTATTTTGAGGGATTTTTGTAAATTGAAAAATAGTAGGGATAGAATGTAATTTAGTTATTACACTATGGGATTTAGGTAAGTTATACAAATTTATTACTCCAGCTTAGTAGCTAATTATCTTTTTTTTTGTGAGTTTGTTATATTGTGAGAATACTAACATAATTCGCAGATACATGTACATGGGCATGTCAATAAGTTACGTACATAATCAACTGTATTTAAATAAGGAATGTAACTGAAATGCATAATGCATAATTTAAAGAGGAAAT
This sequence comes from Solanum lycopersicoides, assembly GCA_022817965.1. Lineage (NCBI taxonomy): Eukaryota > Viridiplantae > Streptophyta > Magnoliopsida > Solanales > Solanaceae > Solanum > Solanum lycopersicoides. The sequence goes on along the minus strand of CM040625.1, from coordinate 81,805,401 downwards.
CACATGTGAAACAACTTTTTGGAGTATCTCACGATATCACAACTACTTAAAAATTCAAAATATTCGAATTTCTTTCAAAAAGATATTTGAAAGTCAGAAAACTTATACTTATTCTTCTCCAAAATTCTTCCGCGATAATTTCTAAACTTTTTTTGGTTCAACAATATCGATTGTCATTGTGTTGCTATGAATCATGTATTTGGAATACATGTACAATTTATCAGATACAATTTATACATACTTGAGCATTAGTGACAGATACATATAATAAAAAATATACCATCAAAGTTATTGTTTGCCCTATTCATAAATCTTAACCTATACATGTGTATACCTTTGCAAAGCTCATTGATAATATCAAGATCCAACTAATTGTGTCTATCATGTTAATTTCGTTATACTTACGTATGTACCACTATTGCTTATGTCTATTCTAAATGCATTGAACTAATTTTATCGATATGATATATATTATTAAAAATAATTATTTTACACTAAAAGAATATTTAGTGGTTTATTTTATAGACATTTTAATATAGTTTTCAGTGACTATTCTCAATATTTCAACGGAATTTGTTTTAAATTCTGCTTTATCACAGTAAGTAGTCCCAAACCTAAAGGATAAAAAATATTTACAAAAATTTCAAAAGGGTATATGAAATTTTTTTAAAATCAAAACGGTAAAATTGCTGGTGATGTAGCGATTTAGGTGGGTGGCGTTAAGAAAAATCGCTGCAGTAGCAGCGATTTGTAAAATTTATTATTATTATTATTTTTTAACAAATCGCTGCCAAGACAGCGATTTTGTAAATGATTTTTTTTTTAAAATTGTAAATCGCTGCCTGTGCAGCGATATTACTTAATTTTTTAAAATAATTTTTTTTTTGAAGTAAATCTCTGCCTCTGGCAGCGATTTTACCTATTTATTTTTTAATTTTTTTTTTATGTCGTAAATAAATTATTATTAGCCAAAAAAAATTCACATTGTCAAACTTCCAAATTCACATTTCACATCCAGACATAAATATTAACATGCATGTTAATTTTTTTTTTACAAATTATACATGTTAATTTACTTCAAAATTAAAAAAAAAAAAATTAAGTGAAATCGCTGCCAATTCAAAATTTAAAAAAAAAAAAAAAAAAAAAAGTAAAATCGCTGCCAAGGCAGCGATTTACTTCAAAAAATAAACAAATTTTTTTTTAAGTAAAATCGCTGCACAGGCAGCGATTTACAATTTAAAAAAAAAATTCATTTACCAAATCGCTGCCGTGGCAGCGATGATTTGTTAAAAAAAAAATTAAAAAAAATAAATTTTACAAATCGCTGCTACTGCAGCGATTTACCTTAACGCCATCCACCTAAATCGCTACATCACCAGCGATTTTATTGTTTTGGTTTAAAAGTTTTTTCATTTACCCTTTTGAAATTTTTGTCAATATTTTTTACCCTTTAGGCTTGGGACTCCAGTAAGTTGGTTCAATGGAAATTGGGTAAAAAAAATAATATGTTATAGCATAATTTTTTCACAGATTCGTGATGAAAAAAACCCTCTGGTTCTATTAGTGTACAAATTCGAATTTTTTTAAAATTAATTATAAAAACAATCACAATTTATATAGTATTGATAACGAAACTTTGGTACTTACTAGAAACTAAAGGCTAAAAAGGAAAGTACGTATTTGTGTTGAAGTAAGTACAATAAATTACACATTAAATTTGTTTAAGTCGAGGATTGTGCATATAATATAGAATATCTTGTTTTCCAAAAAAATAAATAAATTGATAATTGATTAAAAAAATATATTTATATTTTACTAGGAAGATTAGCTAGCTGCAACCTAGAAACCTGGTAGTATGTTGAAACGATGTAAACAAGGGAATTAAGAAGTATCTAAGTAAGATTATTGGAGTATTATTTAATTTATTTCTCCTAGGCCAAACACAAGATGTAAATATCTATGAAATTTCATCAATTAAGACAGCAATTAATTTAATCTCTTATATTATATTATCTTTTTTTTTTTTCATTTCATCGAAATGGACAGCTAATTAAGTACGGGTTATTTTTCCATTTTTTAATTGCTAGTACAAATATTTAATTTACAAATATTATTCTTCTTCTTATTTTCTACGAGAAAGCACACAATATGGACAATTAGGAAGCAAACAATATAAGGGATATGAAATAATAAAGAAAAAGTTTATGATATAATTGTAGTACTTAACTACAAAGTTGTTAATACATCCATCTTTGAGATGTGTATAGCAAAATCATGCTTCCGTGTAATAATTAGATAAGATTTGTGTAATGAACTCGACTGAAAAATGTAAAAGGGGTCAGTTTTAAAAAGTTTCTCATTTAGAAGATTACATGCTCAATCAACTCGATTATGCTTACGAATGTCAAATTAAATTTGATAATTTTAAGTATTTTCGCACATGGATAAATTGATTGATGACAATTTTATATTAAATTATAGGTCATTGGTAAGAAAAATTGAAGCAAAATATATGAAAAGAATAAAACATGACACTAAAGAATGGATGTTTTAAATACGTAAATGTAACACGATAATATCAAAGCTGGTTAGCAGTAACGATAGATTTGATACCATTTCAAATCTAGAAGACAAAAAATGTGAATTAATCAATTACTTATTGCTACTTTAATCCCTTTTGGTTCTTTTAATTATTTAATTTTTAATCAGAAAATTAAATTTAAAATATATGATTTTAGAAAACTAGAAATTGTACCACAGAGGATGGTAGTTTGGTGGATGACATCCATCATTCTTTGACTAGAATTTTAGGTTCGAATCACGAGAAATGTTTGAGTAATGTAATTAAATATTTTGTCTATAACGAGGCCAGGTGATAGTCAGAGATAATCCGGATTAAAATCATAGTCGAACATGACATTTGCTTGATAACTTTAATTAAGAATAAAGTTATCTTTGTTATATCAACAATAACTTTTGGTATAATGGTATAAACATTTTATCCTAATAAATGATATCAGAGCTACGATCGTGAGTTCATTTTTCATGAATAACATGTTGTATGTAGCCGGTATTCAAAGGAGAAGAGCGAATTCCCCATATAATATTAGAGTCATGATCGTGAGTTCAATTCTCATTAATAACATGTTGGATGTAGCAGGTGTTGATAGGGGAATTGTTGGATAACACTATCATTCGCCTTCTATGTTTTGTCCATTTTCGCCCAATATATATATACTTGTTACATGTATATAGTCATATCAAGTTTAAAAATGTGTATATTGGCATGTCACTCCCCTCTTCCTTTTCGATGTGAGATTTGCTAAGGTACATTGCGATATAGACAAAATATATCTGTTAGATTATTTTTCAAAATTTTTTATTCAGATCTTAGTCTTATCCTATCATGTTCAAAAAATAAATCATTTAATGGTCCTAATTTTTGCACGTAACACCTACTGAAGTTCCTCTTATATTTATTTTGAACTTTAAATCAAAAGGTATAAACCTCAACGAGACATCCTTCTCTGTTTTAATTACTAGAGCGATCGACATCATATATTAAATGTAATATAATTCATATCTCTAACTTTACTATAAATAACATTTTCATAATAAAGTACAAGTGGAACAATAGAAGGAAGCATTTTTTTTATTTTTTTTAGGGGTGTCTCTTAATTTGACAATGAAATTGACAAATATGTATTTGAATATAATTGTTAAATGGCAATAGACAAATAAAGCAAAGTGAGTTGTTTCTCAAACAACCCCTATGTATCTTGTCCTAAAAATTTAGACCAAGTCACATCATAAAATTTGTAAAGATCTCATTCCATGACAAAGATTTAATTACAATTTAATTAATATCATTTCGGTTAATCCAATAAATTCCTTTAATTTCCTCCTGGTCAAAATCAATAGCTATCACATAAGTCAAAGAGTCAAATAAATTATCCGGGGCGGATCCAGAAATCTGCTTATGATTTCATATGAACTTCATAGCTTTTCGTTCAAATTCGTTATATATTTCAAAGAATTTTACGGAGGTCGTTATAGAAATCTATATATTTCAAATTTTGAATATGTCTTTGTTTGGATGTTCATATTGTTATGACCTTCCATTCTTTAATGGATAAATGACAGAAATTCCACCTTTAAGTTTTCTTATTACCATTATCCCCTATTAGTTTTACAAATTCTCAAAATCCCTTATTTTCACACATCAAATTAATGTATCGGCGCATCAAATTAATGTATCTCGCGCATCAAATTAATGTATCATGTATAAAATGTACATCAAATTAGTGTATCATGTATAAGATGTAATGTATCTTACTTAATAATTAATGTATCTCGCGTATCAGATTAGTGTATCAACGCTTATATTATTGTATCATTTGAGGGAGTTTTGTCATTATAAACTTATAAGGGACAAATGATAATTTTGTATTAAAAGTATGTGATTTCTGTCTTTTGTATAGTGTGAACTTATCCCTTCCAGAAGCAGAGAAGAAATGAAGGACGTCAAAGACCAAGTATTCTACAAATTAAAGATTAGAGTTAGTAATTATTAATTAATAAAGTGCAAAAATTTATTAAATTTTCTATTCTTTGTCTTGATGACTAAATTCCAACTATGTACTTGTAAACATTGTAGATATCTTCAGTGTAGCTAGGTTTTTTTGTCTCTATTTTCCCTCACTCATAAGCCCATCCTCTATTTAACCCTTTTCATAATTTCTTCCACATCATAACTCTTATCACCCTATATATAAAATTACTATTTGTGTATTATGGCTGCTGAACTTGGGATTCTGTCTTCGACTCAACTCCAAAAACTGGCTCAATCCCAAGAACAACATCACCAACAACAATTGTCATCACCCCAACCACCATTCAATCCTGACTCTGTCACTGACTGTTGGATGTGGAACGCTAAGCAAGCAACTCAGGATGACGATGATTCATGGGAAGTTAGAGCATTTGAGGAAGACACAGGCAATGCCATGGGCACCACTTGGCCACCAAGGTCCTATACTTGCACCTTTTGTAGGAGAGAATTCCGGTCAGCTCAAGCCCTAGGTGGACACATGAATGTTCATCGTCGCGACCGTGCTAGGCTCCACCAAGCTCCACCACAATATGCTTCAAATAGCATCCACAACCACAATCACAACCACATTTCTTCACAAAATTCTAATTCCACTTTCCTAATTCCAACTCAAGAATTTGTAACAAATGGTGGACTTTGTCTTTTATACTCCTTGCCTAACCCTAGTAACACTCACATCTTCAATAACCCCACATCAAGAAAATCTTGTACTATGAATAACAATTCATCATCTTCTAGTACTCTTAATCTCTCAATCTCACCATATCCAACAAATAACAATTTGATGTCTCCAACTTCTCCATACCCTCCTCCTACATCTCTAAACTTCCCAATAAATAAGCCTAATCCAAGCATCAACACATCATCTAACACTAGTAATGATGATGATAATAATAATAACAACCATGATTATGGTAGCAACAAGAGGGATTTACTCATTGAAGATGAACTTGATCTCGAGCTTCGACTAGGATGGAGATCATCATCCTCAACAACAACAACAACAACATCTTCACCATGAACACACAAGTCGAATATCGATCATATACAACATGTTGTGGTTAATTAATTAATTAATTTCCCTAGACTCAAATTTCCTTTTTATATATATGGATTGATTAATTTGTTTTTGTGTGAATTGCAATATGCTCTATTAATTGAAGAAAATTGAGTGAATAGGCAAGAAGAAGTAGAAGAAAAGAGCAAGTTGTAAATTTAAAAGAAATGAAGGGTTAAGTGTGATAATAATAATAAAAGAATGTGTCATATTTGATTAATTGATTAAAAAAAAAAGTAATTTGGCTAGGGTTGGAGTGCGAGCTAGACCGTAAAAAAGAGCTTTGCAGTGCAGTGTCATTTTCTAGTTTGCTCATTTCTAAAGACAACATATATTTCCGTGGGGATTATTGTATCTGTCATGTTACCACTCTTTATTGCTGCATTTATGTTGTCTCTCATCAATATATACTCTTTTCGTTCTATTTTAACTGTCGTTTTAATTCCTTTTTATACCCATTAACACAATAGTAAACATTTCAAAATAAATAATGTTTTTAAGTCGGGCACACTTCTTAAGCAAACTACTCATTCCTAAAATGTAAGATGTGTGTTTTGTTTGTACTAACTTACTTTTAATAAATACCTTTTAAATAAATGTAATTTTCTCTTTAGGATCATCTCTTCTGCACTTAAATTGAAAATATGTTCCTGATCTATAAAGAATTCATATTGTGTGTTTGATTGTAAAAGTCTAAATCAATTAAGGGTAATTGATTTAGTGGGCAACATTAATGTTTGCTGTTTATAGTCAAAATTCTAAATTTTCTAGGTGCTAGTTGATTTAGTGGACTGCTTAGTCAAATTCTAAGTTGTACAGTGGTGATATCTTATTGGGTAGTGTGATATCTGTTTAAGCTCGTGGGTTTCACTTTTGCTTGAAGAGATTAGTGAAAATAGTTGAAAATCCTGTTAGACAGGTCGTGATTTTACTCAGTGGCGGATCCAGAATTTAAAGGTTGTGGGTGCTCACTTCCTTTAACATAAACCTTTTTAGTAATCATATAATATAAATTATACTAACTGAAACTCTTCAATAAAAAAAAAGAAAAAAAAAGCCCTTAATTAGGAAAAGGAAAAAGTTTTTTAAAAAAAGGAAAAAAAAAGGTTAATAAAGAAGCCCTTATTAGATAGAAAAAGGAAAAAAAAAATTAAAAAAGAAAAGAAAAAAAGGATGCAAAATTCGCTGCAAAAAGAAAAGAAAAAAAGAATGGGGTGGGTGGGATCCGAACCCTGCCAGTGTGCTTCGTGGCCCTCATGTTTCCATGTGTAAATCAGCACGCCCATGAATGCTTTCATTCTACAAGTGCTCATTTAACGTTTAATAACAAATTTATTATATTTTCTCTCTCTCTATATATATATGTATATATACAAAAAAAAAATCGGAGTCAATGGGTGCTCGAGCACCCGAAACTCGCTTACTGGGTCCGCCCCTGATTTTACTCCCTTGAGCAAGGAGGTCTCTAAGTAAATTGCTTGTGTTGTGTTCTTGTTGTTATTTACTATTCATTATTATTCTTGCGAGTCAAGAGACTTGATCCATTGACTGATAGTGAACACACGCATTCTATTAGTTGTTATATGTGAAAATGATGAATTAATTAGTTTAGGGCTTTCAAATATATATCGAACAACTTGTCAAGTTGCATTGTTGACAATAGACTCTTTTGCTTTGAAAGTTAATATGCTAGTAGATTCATTAACAAACCTAGGCCATCGTACGTCCTATTCTGCTTTTAGAGTTATGGCCACCAATACAAATCAACTATGATTACGGTGTTGATTTATAAGTTTGACATGTTTAATTCAACTTATTTAAAAATTGGCTTGATTTGTAGCCCAAATTGATCCATGCAAAATTCTATCAAAATATTTTTTAAAACACTTTTTCTTACATGATTTTTTTTTATTGAGTAATTAAACAAATTATAAGAAAACAAATAAAGACATTGAAACTTACAAAAAAGTTGGACGGGTTAGATTACAACCTATTGTTTAATTAATTAATTTTGATTCAAACTCATTTCAATCTAGGAAACCTTTGGATGTGTCAATAGTTCAATAGTTTATTAACTCAATTAATTTTAATTCACTCAAATTCAATTCAACTCATCGATAGCTGGGTAGTTTATCACGAAACTAATTAGAACCATAGATATGACAAGTAGCTGAATACTATCTATATGCGCCCTATCTATTTGGCTACTAGTACCCACCCCTGAATGTTATCTACCTAACCCCTTGTTTAAGTGTATTCTCGTTAAAGATATTATTCGTAGAATGTAAGAAGATTAATATATTAAAGAATAATTAGTTATTATTATTATTAATTCATTTTTGTATTGATGGATCTTCATAATTAATTATATTTTAACAAATTATGCAGTTGGTAATGGTATCATTTGTATTTTTTTATATTAAAATATCATGTTATGGTTTTTAGATAATGTATTATATGTGTGGTTCATTCTAAAAACTATAATTGTGTGTAAGATTTATGAATATTTTTAACAATTTTAGAACTTATGAATTTAAATCATGTTCCATTCTTTGTTTTTTGAAGAGTGAAATATATTTTCCAAAATTATGGTCAAACACATGTTAAAATCTATGATCAGACGCTAGCTTAAACTAAATATTGAATTGTTTTCTTTTAGATTTAGAGTGTGTTTGGTATGAAGGAAAACATTTTCTGGAAAATGTTTTCCAATTTTCTCATGTTTGGTTGGGACAAAATCTTGGAAAATGTTTTCCAAATCAACTCATTTTTCTCAAAATTAAGAAAAATGACTTCCCTTCAAAAATTAAGGAAAACATTTTCCAAACTCTCCTCCAATTTCAAATTATATTTTTTTGTGGGGAAAAACGTCAATTTTAAAAAAATATTTTCAATTTCAAAATTATTTTTTTCATCTGATCCCTGACCCCCCCCTCCACCCACCCACCCACCGGCCAGCCTCCCCAACCCCACCCCCTCTCCAAAAAATTAATTTTGCTTTTTAAAAATATTTTCAACTTCAAATTTTTATTTTAAACTCCTACACCCCCTCCCCCCGCCAGCCACCCACCCACCCCCAACCCCCAAAAAATTAATTTTGTTTTTTAAAAATACTATCAACTTTAAATTTTTATTTTTTCACTCCTCCCCCTCCCCCTGCCCCCATCCACTACCCCCACCCCACCCCCACCCCCCACCCCCACCCCAAAAAAAAAAATTTTTATTTTTAAAAAATATTTTCAATTTCATAAATTGTTTTTTACTCTAGTAAAAATAAAAGATGTCACTCAAAAACATTTTTCATTCATAAATCAAACACTAAAAATCATTTCCGGAAAATATTTTCTACTCACCAACCAAACATGAGAAAATAAGTCTAAAATCTACTTGTTTTCCAGAAAAATATTTTCTAGGAAAACATTTTCCATGGAAAACATTTTCCTCCATACCAAACACACCCTTAGAGTTGAGAAAATAGTAGCTATGTACCTCAAAATAAACTTACCTACAGAATCAACTAATTATAGCTTAGGTGGTCCAAAAATTTCATAGGAACTGCCTCATTCATATAGTAGTTCAGTACTTTGAAGTTTGTGTGTTCAATTTTTTTTATAAAAAATAGTAATTCACCATTGGCTTGGACCCCCACAAACACAAATCTTTGTAAGCAAAAATCAACTGAGTATTCTGAGCCATTTAGGACCATCTAGCTAAAGAGATATCACAACATATATATGTAATAAGGCCTGCACTGCATGATTCTAATTAAGTATACTTTTGCAGGACAGAACATATACATGCATGTTTTAATTTGGTCCCCTCTTCTTTCATTTTTTTCTTCCTCCACTATCAATATCAATTTCCCATCAACCTCTCATTAATTAGTATGTTTTGGTCTCTCACTTGGTATTTTGCATTAGAGTATCAACTAAATTCGAATCGTGCATTAGAGGGCCTATCCAGGGGTACTGACGCTCGCAACAGGAGTTTCTCCATCTCAAGACTCGAACTTGAGACTTCAGGTTAAGGATATAAAACAGTCCTATCACTACATCACAAGTCACAACATGTGTTGGTTCATTAATTAATATTTTCTTGAGGTGAATGAGATGGTTCATTATTCAACTTACAAAAATATTATTGAATTCAGTGCATGTCCACCATAAGTATTTATTTTTCAATCGACACGTACATAACTTTGGAGGATGAAAAGTAAGAAAATATAACAAAATAATCTTAGAAAACAACTTCACAATACAAAACCCTATTGTGTATTTTTTACTGACAAATATAGGACAAAGATTTGGAAACGTAAAAAGAGCTTATAAGGAGTATCTTTGTGAGTTAAAAAAAAAAAAAAAAAAGTTTGGTCCCAGAGAGATTGTACTGTAAATTGACAGATCTAGCTTGTTACTTCAGAAAGAGAACAGCTAGGTTTTGGTTGGGGGCAGGGGGTGGGGGAGTTTGAGGGAGTGCATCGGTTGGTTTAATTTGATTTTATGTATTACTGATTCAATTTTGATTTTTCAAATATGCTAAATTAATAATTATATCAATAAAATATTTATTATCAGTTTTTTGCCGTTAGTAGTTCAATTTTTTTATTTAATCGATAAGAGAATGCTCAAATAATCGATGTTCATAAAATAGAAATAGTAGCAAAAATAAAAGTGCAACACAAATTTATCTATATTGATCGCTTTTGTGTAAAATCAGACGATAAATTGCAGAAACAACATCAAATATTTATCTTTGTCCGAATTAATCAAATTTAAAATTGAGAAGAGAGAAGATATTAGTTTGTGTCCAAAAGAGAGAAGGTATCGTAATAATGAGGCATAGAGGCTAGTTTGTATTGTCTATAACGGAAAACAATACATAAAAAAAAAATAAAAAAAAATAGAGTGAACTAGTAATTTCAAAATAATCTTATTGAGTTATTGATTTAATCATTAACAAAAATTAGAAAATCAAAAATCAAACTAATAACCAGATAAAATAATTTACAAAATCGTTTAAACCCCGCTAACCAAGACTGATAATCAATAGTGTTTCTTTCGATTCACTTAAACTGATTTTTGCACACCCCTAGCCGGTGGGCTAGTGGAACTCAAGGGTAGTTAGTGTTCCTTTAAAAAAAAATATAAAAAGTTAATAGTTAAAAATACAATTAAATTATTACTCCTTCATTAGGTTGATCATCTAACAATCAGTTATCTAAGTTCGTTATTCCTATTTCCTACTTAAACTATATCATTATGTGTATATATTAAAACATACAACGAAATTAACTGGACCAACTATTCAATGCGATAATTGTTCTTTTTTCTTATCTGAACTATGTGTTTTTACACATTATCTCAAATTTAGCCACTAGGGTGGTGGAGTGAAGAATTGAAAAAGTAGGTAATGAAGGTGAAGTCGTGTTCAAATGTATGGGCTAGGATATCAATAATTAAAAGAATTGTAATCATTGCAAATATGGCCACTCAACTTATCCATAGCCCTGTCTGCTGCATATATACTGGACACTAGTATAAACACCTTTTTTATTTATTTTTTTCCTTTTTCTTACTGTAATTTTCCATATAACAAATTAACAATGAATGTTGCAAGCCTGGAACAGTGACACTTCTTCCAAACATAATATCATAATTACATTTCCTTTTTTTTTAATAGTAGTTGATAATGGTATATAATTCAAAATTCTATGACAAGATAATAATTGAATTGTACTACTATATATATTCAGGGATTTCGAGTTTGACAAGAGAAAATTTGAATAAGTTGGGTCAGTAAATTTTGAAAATCGACGCATTTGCAATAGGAGAAGAGAGAAAATAAGGAGGGCTAAATATCATAATCGTGCAAATAAATTTTACTTTAATATGCTTTAAAAAATATCAATAGACTGTGTGCTTCAAATATAAAATCTGGCGATTAAAATACTTGTATAATAAATGTCAAAAAGTCTTTCTTTTTAAATTTTTTATATTTAATCAAATTACGTCATATAAATCAAAATAAATGCAAGTGAAATTCAACAAAGATATATCAACACAAATGTGAGGGGAAATTCTTGCCACTGGAAAATGATATTAATGAGGAAAACAACACCAGTCAATTTATATACCAGAAGATGAAATTAAAGGGCACAATGCTTAATTCACCCATAACCAAAGATCTCGAGTTTGAGTCTTGTGTATGGAGAAAATTCCGTAAGGAGCGCCATCCTCCGAATGGGCCCTGTAGTGCGCGATTCGAATTTAGTTGGAGCTCTAATGTGGGCTCTAAACACTAGGTGAGAAATCAAAAAAAGGCATAGAAGGTTAAAAAATGAGACCGTGGAATAATGGTTGACTTATTTAATAAGATTGTATAAGAGTTTGAAATCTTTTGATGGTTTTTATTACTTGTGGGGTTTTGTTTTTTGAGAAAAAAAATACTAACTTAAGAAATTCAAATTGCATATCCAAATAATTCAACTTCACATAATAATTTTAATTTATGAGTTTATATCGAATGTTCAAACATGATCTAAGAATATTGGCATACCTTTATATTTTAGCATTGTGAATTGTGTGATATTTAATAAGTAACCTATTAGTTTTTACACACTCTAAAGGAGAAAATGATCAAAATAGTCCTTCATGTATAGGGGTTGAATTATCTTGGTCCCTTATATATTTAATGTTATTGAAATAGTCCTTAATGTATACTATAAAAGAGTATCATTTTGATCCTAGTCCTAAAAACTAACAAAAAAATAAAATAAAAAAATTGTTAAACTTAACAGTGGAACCTTGGTGAACCCTTCTTCCTTCATCGTCTTTTTCTGGGATTTCTTCTCGTTCTTCTTCTTTCTGTTACCAATTCTTTTACAATTTCCACTGCCAAAAATCTTTTCATACTTGCAAAAATTTCTTTAAATTTTAATTGAACATTTGTAAGATGTTTATTTCCTATCTGTGTGTTCAATTTTTACCCTTTTATTTTTAAAATGGAATGAAGAACAATGCTTTGAAAAAATTACTATTTTTGAAAAAGTTAAACGAAAAGATAACTATATTCATCATAGACCACTTTAATAAGAGAGAATAACTGATTACAATTTAAAAAGAATTTATTTATGTCGATCTCCTCGGAGAGCAAATAGACTTATCCAATTTACTTAGTGTAGACACATAAATTGTAATTGGATCAAATTCATACAAAATTTGAATGAAATCCATGTTCATTTGGGCTGAATGATTAATTTGGCTTTACAAATAAATGAGTTCATTTTATTAAAGTTGGAATCCAAGGTCCATTTCACCTTGAAGCCCAAACTCATGCCACGTGTCACGGTGACTGGGCATCCAAAACCAACAAGGTGACGCCACATGTCCAAATGAGGTGTTAGTCCCACTCAAGTGCAAGAACCAATTACAGCACGCCAAGTTTCAAAATGATATCCTTTGGCCAATCATATGCAACCTTGTCCACCCCCTACAACTATAAATAGGGGATGAACATGACATTCAAGGAGATCAAAAAAAATTCTTCAACAAGCATTCAGCAAATTGGTGAAAACTACAACATCAACATTGATAGTTCTTTGAATGAGTGATCAACGGAGTTCTTCCAGTAGATCGACTTACAACGACGAAGCGCTTTTCGACGTCCCGGAGATTGACAACATCTCAAGGAGGTCTACATCATCCTACATTCGAGAAATACGCTATTGAAGGCCCTCGAACCGCGGATAAACTTAGGAGGAATAAAGAGAACAACGGAATTGTACTCACAATGATTCACTAATAAAATCACATTTTTCTTTTACTTATTTTGCTTGCAGTTAATTTTCCACGATTACGAAAATTTATTGCAAACAAATTTAGCACGCCCAGTGGACCGATTCTGCTCTTCATCTCTTTCTCTTACAAATCAGAAACTACAGAGGCTACTATTGCAATGACATTTAAAAAGAGTTGTGATTTGTCTAACAAGGAGTCTACTGATGCCGTGTCTGCTGGTCTCAGTCATGTTGGCCCTATTACTCGGTGTAAGTTCAAAAACAGTGGGCTAGATGGATCTGAATACTTCACTTCTTTGGAGGCGATGAAATGCAACAACTATCATACGATGGTCGTAAGTACAACATCTAGGGGAAATCTTACGCCTATATTCTTTGGAGAATCTTCTCAAATTGGCTCCAACTTTGGTGATTCGGAAGATTCAATGGATTCTGCAACTTCAATGAATGTCAATGCTTTGATAGCTGACTCAACTGACATGGACGAGAAGTTTGCGATGATGGAGCAAATCATTGAGGCCTTGAAGAAATCCGTTGATGACAAAAATCTTCATATTGCTCAACTTATGAACAAGTTGGAGGCCTTTACGCCTGGAGAGTCAAGTCACGTTCCCACTTGTCAAACTGGTTTTGATCAACGATATAAGAACGTTGAGGAATCTCTAGCAAAGTCCAAGTTTCAAAAGGAGAAACAATCTGCTTCAGTTGCTGCACTATCTTTCCAACAGTTGCAAGACATGATAACGAACACTATCAGGGCTCAATATGGCGGAACACCACAAAGTTTCTTGTATTACTCCAAGCCATATACCAGACGGATTGATTGTCTATCAATGCCAACAAATTATTAACCACCAAAGCTACAACATTTTGATGGCAAAGGGAACCCAAGGCAGTATATTGCCCACTTTGTTGAAACTTGTAGCAATGCTGGAACACATGGCGACCTTTTGGTAAAATAATTTGTTCGTTCGTTGAAAGGGAATGCCTTCGACTGGTATATTGACCTGGAACATGAGTCCATTGATAGTTGGGAGCAACTTGAGAAGGAATTTCTCAATCGTGTCCACAGTACTCGCCGAATCGTAAGCATGATAGAGTTGACTGGCACTAAGCAAAAAAAGGATGAGCCTGTGGTGGATTACATCAATTGTTATAGATCGTTGATCCTAGGCTGCAAAGATCGTCTTTCTGAAATATCTGTTGTGGAAATGTGCGTTCAGGGTATGCATTGGGGACTTTTATACATACTACAAGGAATCAAGCCGCGAAGTTTTGAAGAACTTGCTACACGAGCGCATGACATGGAGTTGAACATCGCAAGTCATGGGAAGACATCTCATTTTGCTGATTTGACGAAGAAAAAGAAGGAGTTCAAGAAAGGTATGACCTCAAAGATCCAGACTAAGGAATCTATGGCGGTGAAAGCAACTTCTGTAAATGTCACCACCAAGAGTAAACTAAAAGAGGAAGAAGCCCCAAGTCAATATCCAAGGGAGGAGAGGCGACGCCCAACCTTGAGGGAGTTAGAGGCAAAGGTCTACCCATTTCCAGATTCAGATGTACCTATGATTCTTGAGGAATTACTGGCTAAGAAGGTTATTGATCTTCCTGAGTCTAAGAGGCCTGAAGAGATCAATAAGGTTGGTGATCCTAGATATTGCAAGTTTTATCGCGTTCTTGGCCACCCGACAAGTAAATATTTTATCTTGAAGGAGAAAATCATGATGTTGATAAGCGAAGGAAAAATCATCGTTGACCAAGATGAAACAGCGGAGGCAAATCATGCTAGTGTAGCACCAATCAAAAGAAGTGCTCAAGGTCACCATCTATTCCAAACGCCACCTTTTTGCAATTTGGAAGTTTAGCGCCTGTTAAAGTTGATGTTCCAAGGAAAACTCTTGAGGGTTCACTAGAGATAAACAACCACAAGGAAAATGAAAGTGATGGTTGGACTTTGGTTACTCGTAAGAAGCGGAGACATCAAGCAGTTCTTAGGATACGACTTCCTAAGACAAGAGCGACAAGGAGCGATGTGGATAAACTACAACCATCAAAAAGTGTCAAGCCTTGTACTATTCGAAAGATCAATGGTCCTTCATTGCAGAAGGTTCGAAGGCCCATTACATTGGATGAATTCTTTCCTAAAAAATTCTTTTGTGGTAGTCAAATTGGTGCAACACATGTTATTTCCAGCACAGATGAAACAAAGGGAAACGAAGGTGAGCATAATCCAACAATAACACAAGAACATCAAAGTGATGAAAACGTTGCCCCATGTTGTGCTACAATATCCTTCACAGATGATGACTTGTTGTTAGGGTCTAAGCTACATAATAGACCCTTGTTTGTTGTAGGGTTTATTCGAGAGCAACGTCTCAATCGCATACTAATCGATGGTGGTTCGGCAATCAATATCATGCCAAAAGTTATTCTTAAAAAACTTGGTATCTCTATTGATGAATTATCCAAAAGTAACCTAACGATTCAAGATTTCAATCAAGGAGGACAACGATCTATAGGGAAAATTCGTGTAGGATTGTCTATTGGCGATGTGAAATCAAACACTTTGATTCATGTCATAGACGCCAAAACATCATACAACTTGTTGCTCGGACGTCCTTGGGTTTATGAAAATGGAGTGGTGCCATCTACTTTGCATCAATGCATGAAGTACATGAAAGATGGTGAAGTCGTCAAAATTGATGCAGACATCAATCCTTTCACTGAGACAGAGTCATATTTTGCAGATATAAAATTCTACTTAGATTCTGGAAGATCAAATATGGAAAAACATGAAGAAGCGACTCAATTGATTTTGAAGATAGTAAAGTTTAATGAGCTGCTATCAAGATGTCTAAGAAGAGGACGGAAGAGGTTTCCATCAAGCTTTCACCATCTAAAGGAGACGTGCAGACTAATATGGATGATGAGCAACCAATTTTTTGATATATTCCACGTGAACATCGAAAAAATAGACAATCACCGCTAGAGGAATGCACTCAACAAGTCCAACCACCGAGGAAGGAACTTAGTCACATAAACCTCCAAGATTTGAAGGAGAAAATGACTGTCCCAGTCACGCAAATCCCATGTGTCGCTTTGGAGCCCTTCAAAGGCAATATCCAAGTTGGTAAGATAAAAGGGAACTTTGATCAAAAGGTCTTCACATTGTTTGAAAAATCAGGCTATGATTTCTCAAATCCAGTGAAGTTAGGAGAACTTAGGGATGAAGTCACTTGTGAAAAGATACACGGGCTTACAAAGTCTCAAATGCAGTTAAGAAAGCAAGGATATCATGTCGCAACTCCTAAGTTTGGGTTAGGATTCAGCTTGCCAGAGCCTCTTCGAATTTTGTCTAAGAAGGGGAAAAAAGTTACTTCATCCCACTACATCTCTACAGAAAAGACAGAGGAAACTAAGGAGGGTAAAACACCACGACGGACTTCGGTGTTTGAACGCATTGGGAGATTGACACCTCGTGTCTCTGTATTTGAAAGATTGGGCTGCAAGGGCGAGAGAGGATCCTCTAAACAGGTGGATGAATATGCCACCACCTCAAATACCTCTGTATTTCATCGCTTGGGAACCAAAAGAAAGCCATTATCTAAAAGGAGGTTTTTGAAGCATGAAAATTAAGATTCTGGTTATATAATTGACGATAAGGATATTCATAGTGTTTTCCCATCACGTATGAAGAGAAATGTTGTATTGTCAATCACCACTGATGGTTTTTGAAGGTGAAAAAAGCACAATTGTTGTCACCAACCAATTTCATGGAGAAACCAAGAAGGAGAAGATAAAGCCATCACAGTCTTCATGAGAAACGAGGTGGAAGATTCAAACTTGACACAATCATCCTATCACATAACAGTGGAAGAAGGTCCAGACGTTGATGATGCAAATGATGATGTCCAAGAGGCTCCCCCTCAATTGGAGAATGGCGTACAATCGACCGTAGACGACCTCAACGAACTAAATCTAGGAACTATAGAAGATCCGCGTCCAATCTTCGTTAGCACACTTCTTACACCAGAAGAAGAGAGGAAATACTTTAAGTTATTGGTTGAGTTTAAGGATGTTTTTCTTGGTCGTACAAAGAAATGTCAGGCCTTAGTCCCAGCATAGTTCAAAAAGGGAACACGTCTATAAAGCAGTCACAACGAGTGTTTCGTCCGGAGTTGGTCACACAAATTGAAACGGAGGTCAACAAGCTCATCGAAGCTGGATTTATTCGAGAAGTGAAATACCCTTTGTGGATCTCAAATATTGTGCTGTTAAAAGAAGAATGGTCAAATACATGTCTGTGTTGATTTTCGAGATTTGAACAAGGCGTGTCCAAAAGATGACTTCCCTCTGCCAATCATTGAGCTCATGGTTGATGCTACAACTGGGCATGAAGCTATGTCATTTATGGATGGGTCTTCTGGATATAATCAAATCAGAATGTCTCTAAAAGATGAAGAATACACTGCATTTGAACTCCAAAAGGGATTTATTGTTACAAAGTGATGCCCTTTGGTCAAAAGATTCTGGGTCCACCTATCAACGTGCAATGCAGAACATATTTGGTGACATTCTTCATAAGAGGGTGGAATGTTACGTCGATGACTTAGTGGTAAAGACGAAGAAAAGGGAACACCATCTTGAATACCTTCAAATTGTTTTTGAAAGGTTAATGAAGTTTGACCTAAAGATGAATCCTCTCAAATGCGCATTTGAGGTTACTTCTGGAAAGTTTCTTGGCTTCATTGTGCGTCACCGAGGAATTGAAGTTGATCCTGCAAAGATTGATGTCATTCAAAAAATGCCTGAGCCAAAGAACTTGAGAGACCTCCCCAGTCTACAAGGAAATTTGGCATTCATCCGTAGGTTCATTTCTAACCTTGCTGGACGATGTCAACCCTTCAATCATTTGATGAAGAAAGATGCTTCATTCCACTGGGATCAACCATGTTAAAATGCTTTTGAAAGCATCAAAAGTTACTTGTTGAATTCAACTGTATTAGGGGCACCAGCTCCTGGGAAGCCATTGATACTATACATTACATCGCAAGAGCGATCACTTGGGGCACTTCTTGCCCAAGATAATGAAGCTAAGAAGGAACAAGCACTATACTATCTGAGTCGGACTTTGATAGGGGCTGAGTTGAATTATACACCTATCGAGAAGATGTGCTTAGCATTGTTTTATGCAATAAACAAATTGAGGGCATTATTTTAAAGCCTACACCGTCAAGCTAATTTCTCAGGCTGATCCCGTGAAGTTTGTAATGACTCGACCAGTTCCCTCAGGACGTCTAGCAATATGGTTTACATTGTTTAATCAATATGAGATCATATACACACCTCAAAAAGCTGTGAAGGGGCAAACACTTGCTAATTTTCTTGCCGATCATCCTCCTCCGGGAAAATGGAAAACTTCATATGAGTTCCCTGATGAAGACACATTTTTTACTAAAGAGCTGCCATCGGAAAATGTTCTTTGATGGATCTGCACGCTGAGAAGGAGCAGGGGCAGGAGTGGTATTGATATCTCCAGAACGACTAATCTTACCATTCTCCTTTGTTCTAGGTGAAACATGTTCCAACAATATTGCAGAATACCAAGCTTTGATTGTGGGCCTTGAAATGACATCAGATATGAAGATTCCTCAATTGGATGTATACGGTGACTCACAATTGATCATCAATCAACTCTCGGGGAGTTACGAGGTGAAGAAAGAAGATCTTTTGTCATATCACTAATATGCTACTTTCTTACTTGAAAGGTTTGATCGAGTGTTCTTAAATCACGTCCCTAAGAGAAGAAAATTGCATGGCAGATGCTTTGGCTAACTTGGCTACAACAACGGCACTTGGAGAAAATGAGACAACAAAGGTACGTGTATGTCATCGATGGGTTGTTCCTAGTTGTCTTGATCTTCAAATCGATGAAAGCCATCATATATCTGTTCGGGTGGTTGAAGAAGATTGGAGGAAACCATTGATTGAGTATCTTGAACATGGAAGGCTGCCTGAGGATCCACGAGTAAGAGCAGACATTAAGAGAAGGGCACCACGATTTATCTTTCACGATGAAATACTATTTCGTCGTTCTTTTAGGGACTATTCCTGCCACGGGTCGCTTCTTTTCCCGGAGTAGAAGCAATGACGTATCTGAATAAGATCGGGTAGCCGTAGTAATGCACCCAGCGGTGTCTTGACAAAGAAGAAGCTCACAAACAATGGAAGAGGTACATTCAGGCACATGTGGAGCACACCAATCAGGGCCTAAACTTTATTTTCGCATCAAGAGGATGGGCTACTATTGGCCGACAATGGCGATGGACTGCTTAGAGCATGCCAAAAAGTGTCAAGCGTCAATTCCACGCTAATTACATTCATCAATCTCCAGAGGCTCTGCATCCGACTGTAGCCTCGTGGCTTCGATGCATGGGGACTTGATGTTGTTGGACCTTTCCAAAGTCGTCAAAAGGACAAATGTATATCTTGGCTGCCACTGACTATTTCTCTAGATGGGCTGAAGCTGTACCATTAAAAGAGGTAAATAAGGAAAATGTTGTTGATTTTATCAAATCAAACATAATTTTTAGATATGGCATACCAAGATGTATAGTCACTGATAATGTAACACCATTCAACAATAAACTCATGAGTAGTTTGTGTGAGAAGTTCAGTTTTAAGCAACATAAATCTTCAATGTACAATGCACCTGCCAATGGTCTTGCTGAAGCTTTTAACAAGACACTTGGTAACCTATTGAAGAAAGTAGTTGTAAAGAATAAAAGGACTGGCATGAAGAGTTGGTGAAGCTTTATGGGCATATCGTACAACCTTTAGAACGGCTACGCAAGCGACGCCGTTTTCATTGGTGTATGGCGTAGAAGCAGTCTTTCCATTGGAGAAACAAATTCCATCATTGCGAATAGCAGTCCAAGAGGGACTTACAATTGAAAGCAACGCCCAACTTCGTCTAGCAGAGTTAGAGGCATTGGATGAAAAGAGATTGGAAGCGCAACAAAAATTGGAGTGTTATCAAGCTCGACTTGCAAGAGCATTCAATAAGAAAGTGCGACCTCGATCATTTCAAGTGGGAGACTTGGTCTTAGCAGTCCGGAGACCCATAATCCTCAACAAACGCATTGGGGACAAGTTCACAGCAAAATGGGACGGACCGTATGTTGTGAAGGAAGCATATTCAAGTGGTGCTTACAAAATTTTAGACCAAGACGGTGTAAGAGTTGGTCCCATCAATTCCAAGTTTTTGAAGCAATACTTCCATGAAAGTCGTCTACGCTTCTTAAGTTATGAGCATAGACTGCATGTTACTCCTGGCCCGCAAGAGTATAAACTGTGTATGGCCCAAAAAAAAGAGAAAAAAAAACTCATCATCTTGAACTATGATATGACTTGATCCTCTTCACCGAGGTACGTAGGCACTTGGAGTAATCACTCTAAGCTCAGTCAAATGAGGAAAGAAAAAAGATTTGGTGGCTTGCGTGATCATCACACTAGCTCTTTAAATTTATGTAGCTAGCACATGAAGTTCAAATGCATCACAGATGAGTAAGGGGAAAGATTGTTGGAGCTTACTTCCTAACGTGAAAATCAACTTGTGGTTCAAACACTTCTTTGCTAACTTATGAATTTTCTACCCCGATCACTAAAAAAAAATCATCATATTTGAGCTGATATGAGCATTTAAAATGGGAATTCATAAAGATCTTGATCATCATTTTTACACACGCTGAAGCTCTTGAATCTCTTTTCGCAATTAAAAAAAAAGAGAAGAAGCTCGCCAAGGAGTTCATTAGCATTGGATCAAGCGACTTGCAATTCTACTTGAGTTTTTTTACGATGGTGATAATTTTTTGTAATTCACTGATGCTTCAGTAAGTTACTCAAAATTAGGGGCATCTTTACTATAACATCAAATCTGGATACCCTTTAGGATCAAAGCTCTATGTTGAAATGGTAAACCCGCAAAGATCATGGTACGAACACTCCAAGGTCAAGAGACAATTTTTATTTCAGTTGTCAATGCAAGAGTGACATGAACGGAATCTTCAGGGAGAAATGGCATGTCTTCTAATTCTGCTATTTGAAGGTGAAAAAAAGCACACAAATTGTTGTCACCAACCATTTCATGGAGAAACCAAGAAGGAAGAAGATAAAGCCATCACAGTCTTCATGAGAAACGAGGTGAAGATTCAAACTTGACACAAGCATCCTATCACATAACAGTGGAAGAAGGTCCAGACGTTGATGATGCAATGATGATGTCCAAAGAGGCTCCCCCTCAATTGGAGAATGGCGTACAATCGCCGTAGACGACCTCAGGAATCTAAATCTAGGAACTATAGAAGATCCGCGTCCAATCTTCGTTAGCACACTTCTTACACCAGAAGAAGAGAGGAAATACTTTAAGTTATTGGTTGAGTTTAAGGATGTTTTTCTTGGTCGTACAAAGAAATGTAGGCCTTAGTCCCAGCATAGTTCAAAGAGAGAACACGTCTTATAAAGCAGCCACAACGAGTGTTTCGTCCGGAGTTGGTCACACAATTGAAACGGAGGTCAACAAGCTCATCGAAGCTGGATTTATTCGAGAAGTGAAATACCCTTTGTGGATCTCAAATATTGTGCATGTTAAAGAGAGAATGGTCAAATTACATGTCTGTGTTGATTTTCGAGATTTGAAACAAGGCGTGTCCAAAAGATGACTTCCCTCTGCCAATCATGAGCTCATGGTTTGATGCTTACACATGGGCATAGAAGCTGATGATCATTTATGTATGGGTCTTCTGGATATAATCAATTCAGAATGTCTCTAAAGATAGAAGAATACACTGCATTTTGACACTCCAAAAGGGATTTATTGTTACAAAGTGATGCCTTTGGTCAAAGATTCTGGTCCACCTATCAACGTGCAATGCAGAACATATTTGGTGACATTCTTCATAAGAGGGTGGAATGTTACGTCGATGACTTAGGGTAAAGACGAAGAAAATGGAACACCATCTTGATAACCTTTCAAATTGTTTTTGAAAGGTTAATGAAGTTTGACCTAAAGATGAATCCTCTCAATGCGCATTTGAGGTTACTTCTGGAAAGTTTTCTTGGCTTCAATTGTGCGTCACCGAGGATTTTGAAGTTGATCCTGCAAAATGTTGATGTCATTCAAAAAATGCCTGAGCCAAAGAACTTGAGAGACCCCCCCAGTCTACAAGGAAATTTGGCATTCATCCGTAGGTTCATTTCTAACCTTGCTGGACGATGTCACACCTTCAATCATTTGATGAAGAAAGATGCTTCATTCCACTGGGATCAACCATGTTAAAATGCTTTTGAAGCATCAAAGTTACTTGTTGATTCAACTGTTATTAGGGGCACCAGCTCCTGGGAAGCCATTGATACTAATACATTAATCGCAAGAGCGATCACTTGGGGCACTTCTTGCCCAAGATAATGAAGCTAAGAAGGAACAAGCACTATACTATCTGAGTCGGACTTTGATAGGGGCTGAGTTGAATTATACACCTATCGAGAAGATGTGCTTAGCATGTTTTATGCAATAAACAAATTGAGGCATTATTTTAAAAGCCTACACCGTCAAGCTAATTTCTCAGGCTGATCCCGTGAAGTTTGTAAATGAACTCGACCAGTTCCCTCAGGACGTCTAGCAATATGGTTACATTGTTTAATCAATATGAGATCATATACACACCGTCATAAAAAAAGTGTGAAGGGGCAAACACTTGCTAATTTTTTTGTCCGATCATCCCTCCTCCGGGAAAATGGAAAACTTCATATGAGTTCCTGATGAAGACACATTTTTACTAAAGAGCTGCCATCGGAAAATGTTCTTTGATGGATCTGCACGCTGAGAAGGAGCAGGGCAGAGTGGTATTGATATCTCCAGAACGACTAATCTTACATTCTCCTTTGTTTAGGTGAAACATGTTTCCAAACAGATATTGGCAGATGGGGACTTTTATACATACTACAAGGAATCAAGCCGCGAAGTTTTGAAGAACTTGCTACACGAGCGCATGACATGGAGTTGAACATCGCAAGTCATGGGAAGACATCTCATTTTGCTGATTTGACGAAGAAAAGAAGGAGTTCAAGAAAGGTATGACCTCAAAGATCCAGACTAAGGAATCTATGGCGGTGAAAGCAACTTCTGTAAATGTCACCACCAAGAGTAAACTAAAAGAGGAAGAAGCCCCAAGTCAATATCCAAGGGAGGAGAGGCGACGCCCAACCTTGAGGGAGTTAGAGGCAAAGGTCTACCCATTTCCAGATTCAGATGTACCTATGATTCTTGAGGAATTACTGGCTAAGAAGGTTATTGATCTTCCTGAGTCTAAGAGGCCTGAAGAGATCAATAAGGTTGGTGATCCTAGATATTGCAAGTTTTATCGCGTTCTTGGCCACCCGACAAGTAAATATTTTATCTTGAAGGAGAAAATCATGATGTTGATAAGCGAAGGAAAAATCATCGTTGACCAAGATGAAACAGCGGAGGCAAATCATGCTAGTGTAGCACCAATCAAAAGAAGTGCTCAAGGTCACCATCTATTCCAAACGCCACCTTTTTGCAATTTGGAAGTTTAGCGCCTGTTAAAGTTGATGTTCCAAGGAAAACTCTTGAGGGTTCACTAGAGATAAACAACCACAAGGAAAATGAAAGTGATGGTTGGACTTTGGTTACTCGTAAGAAGCGGAGACATCAAGCAGTTCTTAGGATACGACTTCCTAAGACAAGAGCGACAAGGAGCGATGTGGATAAACTACAACCATCAAAAAGTGTCAAGCCTTGTACTATTCGAAAGATCAATGGTCCTTCATTGCAGAAGGTTCGAAGGCCCATTACATTAAATGAATTCTTTCCTAAAAAATTCTTTTGTGGTAGTCAAATTGGTGCAACACATGTTATTTCCAGCACAGATGAAACAAAGGGAAACGAAGGTGAGCATAATCCAACAATAACACAAGAACATCAAAGTGATGAAAACGTTGCCCCATGTTGTGCTACAATATCCTTCACAGATGATGACTTGTTGTTAGGGTCTAAGCTACATAATAGACCCTTGTTTGTTGTAGGGTTATTCGAGAGCAACGTCTCAATCGCATACTAATCGATGGTGGTTCGGCAATCAATATCATGCCAAAAGTTATTCTTAAAAAACTTGGTATCTCTATTGATGAATTATCCAAAAGTAACCTAACGATTCAAGATTTCAATCAAGGAGGACAACGATCTATAGGGAAAATTCGTGTAGGATTGTCTATTGGCGATGTGAAATCAAACACTTTGATTCATGTCATAGACGCCAAAACATCATACAACTTGTTGCTCGGACGTCCTTGGGTTTATGAAAATGGAGTGGTGCCATCTACTTTGCATCAATGCATGAAGTACATGAAAGATGGTGAAGTCGTCAAAATTGATGCAGACATCAATCCTTTCACTGAGACAGAGTCATATTTTGCAGATATAAAATTCTACTTAGATTCTGGAAGATCAAATATGGAAAAACATGAAGAAGCTGACTCAATTGATTTTGAAGATAGTAAAGTTTAATGAGCTGCTATCAAGATGTCTAAGAAGAGGACGGAAGAGGTTTCCATCAAGCTTTCACCATCTAAAGGAGACGTGCAGACTAATATGGATGATGAGCAACCAATTTTTTGATATATTCCACGTGAACATCGAAAAAATAGACAATCACCGCTAGAGGAATGCACTCAACAAGTCCAACCACCGAGGAAGGAACTTAGTCACATAAACCTCCAAGATTTGAAGGAGAAAATGACTGTCCCAGTCACGCAAATACTGTGTGTCGCTTTGGAGCCCTTCAAAGGCAATATCCAAGTTGGTAAGATAAAAGGGAACTTTGATCAAAAGGTCTTCACATTGTTTGAAAAATCAGGCTATGATTTCTCAAATCCAGTGAAGTTAGGAGAACTTAGGGATGAAGTCACTTGTGAAAAGATACACGGGCTTACAAAGTCTCAAATGCAGTTAAGAAAGCAAGGATATCATGTCGCAACTCCTAAGTTTGGGTTAGGATTCAGCTTGCCAGAGCCTCTTCGAATTTTGTCTAAGAAGGGGAAAAAAGTTACTTCATCCCACTACATCTCTACAGAAAAGACAGAGGAAACTAAGGAGGGTAAAACACCACGACGGACTTCGGTGTTTGAACGCATTGGGAGATTGACACCTCGTGTCTCTGTATTTGAAAGATTGGGCTGCAAGGGCGAGAGAGGATCCTCTAAACAGGTGGATGAATATGCCACCACCTCAAATACCTCTGTATTTCATCGCTTGGGAACCAAAAGAAAGCCATTATCTAAAAGGAGGTTTTTGAAGCATGAAAATTAAGATTCTGGTTATATAATTGACGATAAGGATATTCATAGTGTTTTCCCATCACGTATGAAGAGAAATGTTGTATTGTCAATCACCACTGATGGTTTTTTGAAGGTGAAAAAAAGCACAATTGTTGTCACCAACCAATTTCATGGAGAAACCAAGAAGGAAGAAGATAAAGCCATCACAGTCTTCATGAGAAACGAGGTGGAAGATTCAAACTTGACACAATCATCCTATCACATAACAGTGGAAGAAGGTCCAGACGTTGATGATGCAAATGATGATGTCCAAGAGGCTCCCCCTCAATTGGAGAATGGCGTACAATCGACCGTAGACGACCTCAAGGAACTAAATCTAGGAACTATAGAAGATCCGCGTCCAATCTTCGTTAGCACACTTCTTACACCAGAAGAAGAGAGGAAATACTTTAAGTTATTGGTTGAGTTTAAGGATGTTTTTCTTGGTCGTACAAAGAAATGTCAGGCCTTAGTCCCAGCATAGTTCAAAAAGGGAACACGTCTTATAAAGCAGTCACAACGAGTGTTTCGTCCGGAGTTGGTCACACAAATTGAAACGGAGGTCAACAAGCTCATCGAAGCTGGATTTATTCGAGAAGTGAAATACCCTTTGTGGATCTCAAATATTGTGCATGTTAAGAAGAAGAATGGTCAAATACATGTCTGTGTTGATTTTCGAGATTTGAACAAGGCGTGTCCAAAAGATGACTTCCCTCTGCCAATCATTGAGCTCATGGTTGATGCTACAACTGGGCATGAAGCTATGTCATTTATGTATGGGTCTTCTGGATATAATCAAATCAGAATGTCTCTAAAAGATGAAGAATACACTGCATTTTGAACTCCAAAAGGGATTTATTGTTACAAAGTGATGCCCTTTGGTCAAAAGATTCTGGGTCCACCTATCAACGTGCAATGCAGAACATATTTGGTGACATTCTTCATAAGAGGGTGGAATGTTACGTCGATGACTTAGTGGTAAAGACGAAGAAAATGGAACACCATCTTGAATACCTTCAAATTGTTTTTGAAAGGTTAATGAAGTTTGACCTAAAGATGAATCCTCTCAAATGCGCATTTGAGGTTACTTCTGGAAAGTTTCTTGGCTTCATTGTGCGTCACCGAGGATTTGAAGTTGATCCTGCAAAGATTGATGTCATTCAAAAAATGCCTGAGCCAAAGAACTTGAGAGACCTCCCCAGTCTACAAGGAAATTTGGCATTCATCCGTAGGTTCATTTCTAACCTTGCTGGACGATGTCAACCCTTCAATCATTTGATGAAGAAAGATGCTTCATTCCACTGGGATCAACCATGTTAAAATGCTTTTGAAAGCATCAAAAGTTACTTGTTGAATTCAACTGTATTAGGGGCACCAGCTCCTGGGAAGCCATTGATACTATACATTACATCGCAAGAGCGATCACTTGGGGCACTTCTTGCCCAAGATAATGAAGCTAAGAAGGAACAAGCACTATACTATCTGAGTCGGACTTTGATAGGGGCTGAGTTGAATTATACACCTATCGAGAAGATGTGCTTAGCATTGTTTTATGCAATAAACAAATTGAGGGCATTATTTTAAAGCCTACACCGTCAAGCTAATTTCTCAGGCTGATCCCGTAAAGTTTGTAATGACTCGACCAGTTCCCTCAGGACGTCTAGCAATATGGTTTACATTGTTTAATCAATATGAGATCATATACACACCTCAAAAAGCTGTGAAGGGGCAAACACTTGCTAATTTTCTTGCCGATCATCCTCCTCCGGGAAAATGGAAAACTTCATATGAGTTCCCTGATGAAGACACATTTTTTACTAAAGAGCTGCCATCGGAAAATGTTCTTTGATGGATCTGCACGCTGAGAAGGAGCAGGGGCAGGAGTGGTATTGATATCTCCAGAACGACTAATCTTACCATTCTCCTTTGTTCTAGGTGAAACATGTTCCAACAATATTGCAGAATACCAAGCTTTGATTGTGGGCCTTGAAATGACATCAGATATGAAGATTCCTCAATTGGATGTATACGGTGACTCACAATTGATCATCAATCAACTCTCGGGGAGTTACGAGGTGAAGAAAGAAGATCTTTTGTCATATCACTAATATGCTACTTTCTTACTTGAAAGGTTTGATCGAGTGTTCTTAAATCACGTCCTAAGAGAAGAAAATTGCATGGCAGATGCTTTGGCTAACTTGGCTACAACAACGGCACTTGGAGAAAATGAGACAACAAAGGTACGTGTATGTCATCGATGGGTTGTTCCTAGTTGTCTTGATCTTCAAATCGATGAAAGCCATCATATATCTGTTCGGGTGGTTGAAGAAGATTGGAGGAAACCATTGATTGAGTATCTTGAACATGGAAGGCTGCCTGAGGATCCACGAGTAAGAGCAGACATTAAGAGAAGGGCACCACGATTTATCTTTCACGATGAAATACTATTTCGTCGTTCTTTTAAGGGACTATTCCTGCCACGGGTCGTGAACTTCTTTTCCCGGAGTAGAAGCAATGACGGTATCTGGGGAATAAGCATCGGGTAGCCGTGGTAGTAATGCCCCGGAGCCCAGCGGTGTCTTGACAAAGAAGAAGCTCAACAAACAATGGAAGAGGTACATTCAGGCACATGTGGAGCACACCAATCAGGACCAAAACTTTATTTTCGCATCAAGAGGATGGGCTACTATTGGCCGACAATGGCGATGGACTGCTTAGAGCATGCCAAAAAGTGTCAAGCGTATCAATTCCACGCTAATTACATTCATCAATCTCCAGAGGCTCTGCATCTGACTGTAGCCTCGTGGACTTTCGATGCATGGGGACTTGATGTTGTTGGACCTTTTCCAAAGTCGTCAAAAGGACAAATGTATATCTTGGCTGCCACTGACTATTTCTCTAGATGGGCTGAAGCTGTACCATTAAAAGAGGTAAATAAGGAAAATGTTGTTGATTTTATCAAATCAAACATAATTTTTAGATATGGCATACCAAGATGTATAGTCACTGATAATGTAACACCATTCAACAATAAACTCATGAGTAATTTGTGTGAGAAGTTCAGTTTTAAGCAACATAAATCTTCAATGTACAATGCACCTGCCAATGGTCTTGCTAAAGCTTTTAACAAGACACTTGGTAACCTATTGAAGAAAGTAGTTGTAAAGAATAAAAGGGACTGGCATGAAAGAGTTGATGAAGCTTTATGGGCATATCGTACAACCTTTAGAACGGCTACGCAAGCGACGCCGTTTTCATTGGTGTATGGCGTAGAAGCAGTCTTTCCATTGGAGAAGCAAATTCCATCATTGCGAATAGCAGTCCAAGAGGGACTTACAACTGAAAGCAACGCCCAACTTCGTCTAGCAGAGTTAGAGGCATTGGATGAAAAGAGATTGGAAGCGCAACAAAAATTGGAGTGTTATCAAGCTCGACTTGCAAGAGCATTCAATAAGAAAGTGCGACCTCGATCATTTCAAGTGGGAGACTTGGTCTTAGCAGTCCGGAGACCCATAATCCTCATCAAACGCATCAGGGACAAGTTCACATCAAAATGGGACGGACCGTATGTTGTGAAGGAAGCATATTCAAGTGGTGCTTACAAAATTTTAGACCAAGACGGTGTAAGAGTTGGTCCCATCAATTCCAAGTTTTTGAAGCAATACTTCCCATGAAAGTCGTCTACGCTTCTTAAGTTATGAGCATAGACTGCATGTTACTCCTGGCCCGCAAGAGTATAAACTGTGTATGGCCCAAAAAAAAGAGAAAAAAAAACTCATCATCTTGAACTATGATATGACTTGATCCTCTTCACCGAGGTACGTAGGCACTTGGAGTAATCACTCTAAGCTCAGTCAAATGAGGAAAGAAAAAAGATTTGGTGGCTTGCGTGATCATCACACTAGCTCTTTAAATTTTATGTAGCTAGCACATGAAGTTCAAATGCATCACAGATGAGTAAGGGGAAAGATTGTTGGAGCTTACTTCCTAACGTGAAAATCAACTTGTGGTTCAAACACTTCTTTGCTAACTTATGAATTTTCTACCCCGATCACTAAAAAAAAATCATCATATTTGAGCTGATATGAGCATTTAAAATGGGAATTCATAAAGATCTTGATCATCATTTTTACACACGCTGAAGCTCTTGAATCTCTTTTCGCAATTAAAAAAAAGAGAAGAAGCTCGCCAAGGAGTTCATTAGCATTGGATCAAGCGACTTGCAATTCTACTTGAGTTTTTTTTACGATAGTGATAATTTTTTGTAATTCACTGATGCTTCAGTAAGTTACTCAAAATTAGGGGCATATTTACCTATAACATCAAATCTGGATACCCTTTAGGATCAAAGCTCTATGTTGAAACGGTAAACCCGCAAAGATCATGGTACGAACACTCCAAGGTCAAGAGACAATTTTTATTTCAGTTGTCAATACAAGAGTGACATTACATTGGAATCTTCAGGGAGAAATGGCATGTCTTCTAATTCTGCTAGAGAGCCTTACAGGGGTGATGACTTCTTCTTCTCCATTTGCATACTTGACAGAAATTCTTTATATGTAGTGAAACTTTTATAAGAAGGTCTTTCTTGCTATAAGATGACCTTATCCGAAAGCTGCTCATTTATGAAGGACAAGACTCTGCCGTGACATCGACTTTTGTGGGTCAATTTTGAGAGAAATAGTTCTCCTTGACAACATGGTGTGTTGCACATTTCTTACTTGAGACTTGATCAGCATGAACTGCTACTGGATGCATAGTCTTATCAGCAGCAAGAAGACTCGGTGCAAGTGAGGAATTCTCAGTATCTGATATGCTCCAGCATTTCTATGAGTTGGAGACGACATCATTTCCAAAGTTTGGACTTCTTCATCAGCAGAATTATCTTTCACTAAGGTTTTAGGATTTCGTTCACCGACTCAAATGCAACATCATTACTGATAAAATTATTAACAATGTATTCGGATTCAGCCAATCAAGATGAACATTAGAAGTTTCGTCACAGTGAAATAAGAAGCTCATAATTTCATAATTCAGGCTGACTTTGAAAATACGTCTATGCTAATCTGGAAAGCTATTGGCCATGATTTTTACATATGATGTACATCTATGAGTTGTGCTTCCAACGGAGCGAGAATCTAATCATTTTGAGGCTGTTATGCCAAGATATTGATTCTTATCCCAAAGTTGCTGAAAACTGAAGAGTTGAGCGAGACAGAACTGGAGCTAACCTTGAAAATACATATGTACTATCTGGAAGGATTTTGGACGTGATTTTTATGAAGGTTGTACTTCTATGAGTTAAGCTTCAAACGGATCAAGAATCACATCATTTCAAGTCTCCTATGCCGAGATATTGATTTTCTCCCGAAGTTGCTAAAAGCTAAAAAGTTGAGCGAGACAGAACTGTAGCCAACTTTGAAAATACATATGTACTAATCTGGAAGGATTTTGGCCATGATTTTTACATGAGTTATATTTCTATGAGTTATGCTTCCAATTATAACAGAATCACATTATTTTGATGCTCCCACATCGAGTTATTGGTTTTCTACTGCAGGTGCTATAAGCTGAAAAGTCTATTAAGGCAACATTTGAGCTAACTTTTGAATAGTAGGCGTACTAACCCGGAAATCTTTCAGTCATGAATTTCACATATATTATATTTGTATGAGTTATATTTCTAATGAAATTCCGCATTCTTCATTTGAGTGATCCTACTACGAGTTACAGAATTTTAACATAAGAGTTCAAAGCTGAAATTTTGGGAGAAAGTTGTCCGGCATCTGGAGTAAGTTACATAGTACACGACAAAATCTGCAATGGCATCGCCGTCGCGCCGTCTACTTATCGAGTCTCGACATAGTACCTTCTGCACTATCCCCAGGAATGTGGCAATTTACCAAGCAACAGCAGTTACAAATCAGGGATTATTGAAGCACTGTATATCCTCGCAAAAGATTCCTAAGATCTGTGGTGAAACCAGTATCGGCTGCTAGTTCAGGGTTTGAGGCAGATTTGGGTGATGATGAATCTTTGATACGCGTTAAAAATGCAAAGATAGCTGTTGAATCCAAAGACGATGAGAAGATACAAGTCAGAGTAGATGTGAACGAGGAGGGACAACAACAACGTTTTGATGATTAGAAGACCACAAAAGGAGAACTTTGTCAGTTGTGACCTTGCCGGAGAAATTGTCCGTAACATCCTTCGTTTCTGTTGACGATCACTCCGGGAGATGATGAGACACATCCAGCATCTTTCTAATAAGTGGGAAGGCGCCGATCACCGGAGGATGAACTTTCAAAGTGAGAACTTTGGCGCTCGCATGTTGCTTGTTCTCAACGATTTCAAGGCAAGGGTACGGCGCATCTCGGTCACTAAAGTCCATTGTCGTTGCTGGAAATCAAGATCGCATAATGAGGCTCTGAAAAAAAAAAAAAAAATAAAGAGGTTACGTTGGCAAAACACGATTGGAGTAATCAAAAAACAAAAAGATCTCACCATCAGAAATGAGTTCAACCTTGAAAATTAGAACTGTAGCGATTGACAAGGAATTTGGATACAAATATTTTATGCATCGTAGTTCCACGCTTCTAGTTTCAGAAAAATCAAACGGCTTGCTATTTCAATTTTTCTACAATTAGAAATGAATTTTGCACTACGGACGCGCAAGTCTGTCAATCAGAAATGGGTTCAAACTTGAAGATCAAAACTGTAGCAATTGAAAAAGAATATGGCTACAAATATTTTATATGTCGTAGTGCCATGTTTCTAGTTTCGGAAAAACCAAACGCCTTGCGGTTTTGATTTTTTTACAATTAGAAATAAATTTATACTACGGACGCGCAAATCTGTCAATCTCAAGCAGGTCCAGCATTGAAGATAAAAACTGTAGCAATGGATTGAAAGTTTGGCTGCAATTGTTTTCTACGTTATAGCCCCGTGTTTCTAGTTTTGGAAAAATAAAACGGATTACAATTTCAACTTTTCTACAATTAGATATGAATTTTACACTACAGGCGCGCAAAGCTAAAGCATAAAAATGGGTTACTGCAAAAAAATAATAATCCTATTTTACCTGAGAAAGTAGCAAGAACACCTTGCTTGAAGTTTCTTTCAAGATATGAGGGAAGTTACGTCTATCGATTTGAAAGAAAGACGTCGCACTTTAAGAGTTCAATACACTCGGCTAACTTGCTTGTAGCATTTTGAATTTTTGTGTGATGAAATTCTTTATGCATTGGAAGGGATTATATGGGGATTCTTGTGAATAACTTCTAATTCTACCATAAGGCATAGTAAGGTGAATTTGGAAATTAAAAATCTGATTTGGATTGAAATATTTCATTTCCATTTTGAAGTCATACCAATATGGAAGGATGAACCAAAGAGTTAAGAAAAGAATATTATCTTCATTGACTTGGATTTATTTGTAATAAAATCCAATCAATTTTCTTGATCTTTTTTTTTCCACCTTACAAGGAAGATCAGACACAAAAAAATGTTACTACCCACTAGACCTATCTATTTGAAATTGATATAGAGGGTCCATGTGGTTGTCGAGCAAGAAGTTTTTTTTTTTTTTTAAAAATGATTGAGATCACTACAAGCAAGTCATTTGTAGTGGCCTAGTTAGACTACGACGACAAGAAACACATACTCTTGAAGTCTCAATTCATGAAGACTTCAACTTTCGTCGTCAAATTCAGCAATCCTAAACGTCCACTAGTCTCAAAAAAAATAATGAAACACATTCATGAATACTTCAAGTCTTGTCGCCAAACTTCGGCAAGCCTAAATGTCGACAAGTCTCGAAGTAAGGGACAGTTGTAGACACATAAATTGTAATTGGATAAATCCATACAAAATTTGAATGAAATCCATGTTCATTTGGGCTGAATGATTAATTTGAGCTTTACAAATAAATGAGTTCATTTTATTAAAGTTGAAATCCAAGGTCCATTTCACCTTGAAGCCCAAATTCATGCCACGTGTCACGGTGACTGGGCATCCGAAATCAACAAGGTGACGCCACATGTCCAAATGAGGTGTTAGTCCCACTCAAGTGCAAGAACCAATTACAGCACGCCAAGTGTCAAAATGATATCCTTTGGCCAATCATATGCAACCTTGTCCACCCCCTACAACTATAAATAGGGGATGAACATGACATTCAAGGGGATCAAAAAAAACTCTTCAACAAGCATTCAGTAAATTGGTGAAAACTACAACATCAACATTGATAGTTCTTTGAAGGAGTGATCAACGGAGTTCTTCCAGTAGATCGACTTACAACGACGAAGCGCTTTCCGACGTCTCGAAGATTGACAACATCTCAAAGAGGTCTACATCATCCTACATTCGAGAAATACGCTACTGAAGGCCCTCGAACCGCGGATAAACTTAGGAGAGAAAATCAAGAAAACAACGGAATTGTACTCACAACGATTCACTAATAAAATCACATTTTTCTTTTATTTATTTTGCTTGCAGTTAATTTTCCACGCTTACGAAAATTTGTTGCGAACACTTAGTTCCCATTTGTTTTGGTAATCTTGATACTTTTCTTCTTATTTATGTTAATAGATTTTTAGAGGGAGATGAGAAATGGATATAATGTATATGGAGCATGACCTCAATGGAGAAAAATAATTTGAGGAAAAGGGTGGGCTTGTGGTAATGGTGAAAAAGCAGATTGATGAAGAAGGGTCTCAATTCCAAAGGACCCACTGTTAAAGTTAACAGATTTTTTAATTTTCTTGGTTAGTTTTAGTGCTAACGACTAAAATGATTAGATTTTGTATACATTAAGGACTATTTAGATAGCATGATATATATAGAGGACCAAAATAATTTGAACCCTTATACATTGAGGACTATTTTGACCATTTCTCCGCTCTAAAAACTAAAACCATTAACATTTAACCTAGTGTCGCAGATACAATTTTTTTCTGCCCATTACTCTCATTTGGCCCAAGCCCAATATCATTCGTAACAATTTTCATATGTTTAAAATATTTTTTTCTAATAGTCTTCTCCTATTTACCTTTTTAGCTCCTATATATATGAAAATGATTCAAATGGAGACTGAAAAAAATATTTTAAAATTATTTATATTTAATATTTATTTAATCAAGAGAAATTGCATACCTTCCCTTGAATAAGTAATGCAAAATACATGTTTTACAATGATCTATTAAAATAAGTACTATTCGATACTACTATGATAGTTTAATTTTTATATTTAGTCAAAAATAAATACTTATCATAAAATATATGTATAAAAACTCAAGTAATTATAGTAAAAAATATACTATATGATTAAGAATGATTTAATGAAAATATTTTTAAATTTGTAGAAGTGATTGGATTTCTTAAAGGTTACCTTGTAAATTAATACTCGTTTCCTTTAATATTAATTGATTCTCGTCGACTCAAACACATTTCATTATAACATTTTTTAATTTGCTTTTGAAAAATTAAAATAAACTATCTATTTTTGATATAGATCAAAGGAAAATGAAAATGAGGGATTAATAAAGTCAATTGTGTATGAAAAATAGGAGTTGTTAAAACGTCAAACTTCTTCCCCTAGGTTTGCGGGAAGGTATATTAAAAGAGATAAAGTAGTTTGTCAATTAGGTAAAAGTCATTCAAATTTTAAAAATTAGGTAGAAGTGACAAAAAAATGATAAAATTAAAAGATATTTTCACAATAGTCCAAACTTTTAACTTTTATACTTTAGTTCAACAACTGTCGTAGTTGTCGGAACACCTTCTTTAATCGTTCGACAACTGTCATAGTTATCGAACAACTTCTTTAGTCATTCGACAACTTCAACAGTTGTCCAAGCAACTTTAGAAGTTGTCCAAATAACTCCAATAATTATCCAGACAACTACGAAAATATTACTTAGTTTAATCCTTTTATTAATATTAAAAATAAAAAAATAAAAAAAAATATAAGGGCCCCACTTGTCCTATTTTTTTGATTAGAAACTTTAAAAGATACTATGAGCTCATTTTTCCTAGGTTTGCTCTGTTCCGAAAATTAAGGCATCAGATCACTACTCCGATAACTACTACAATGGCTACTTCAGCTTCTGTTAAGCAGATTTTGGGCGATCTAAACAAGGATTCATTCGTAACCCTTTTGGGCAAACTAATCGGCGAGTCCAAATATGTACAGAACAATCCGCCGGAGCTTATCCCGGAGGAAGACAGGATTGTGAATCACGTTCTTGATACACTTCTTCCTTATAGCACCACCACCGGCGGCGGACCATTGATCATCAATCATGTTACTTATAAGCCTAATAGGGGTAATCTTATTGTGGAGTACCCGGGTACTCAGCCCGGAAATATCTTGTCTTTTGTTGGAATGCATATGGATGTTGTCACTGCCAACCCTGATGATTGGGTATGTAAATGCAATTATTTTGCTACCCCTTTTTGTTAATTTGATTTTACTATGTAAAGTTTTTTTTTTTTTTTTTTTGGCTTAGGGTGGTAAAGTTTGTGCTACTTTGCTTTATTTTTATATATGTTGGTGTTTAAGTGGATAGTAAATAGGGGAGTTTGTTAATTGTTGGTGTTGGTCTGGCTTAAGCATTATGCTTATAGTGGTGGAAGAAAGTATTAGAATCTTGACTGAAATGTAGATTGGCATAGAAAGCATAACATCAAATTTCAAAATTTGAGATTGTAAATTATGCTCCTTTATAAGTCGGCAATGATAATGATCTCTCATATAACGGTAAAACAATTCTGTATTCAGGAATTTGATCCCTTTTCATTGAGCATTGATGGTGATAAACTTCGAGGACGTGGAACTACTGATTGTTTAGGTCATGTGGCTCTTGTATCCGAGCTTCTGAGGCGGCTTGGGGAGAGAAAGCCACAGTTAAAATCCACGGTGGTTGCTGTTTTCATAGCCAGTGAAGAGAACTCATCTATCCCTGGGGTTGGTGTCGATGCATTAGTAAAGGATGGATTGCTTGATAAGTTAAAGCAAGGCCCACTGTAAGTAACTGTATGCTATAGTATCAAGTTTCATTGCAGAGACATAGTGAATTTATTTGTATTGTTTATTTCTCTATATAGATTCTGGATTGACACAGCAGATAAACAACCATGCATTGGTACCGGTGGCGGTATACCGTGGAAACTTCATGTAACCGGAAAGCTTTTTCACAGTGGTCTGCCCCACAAGGTACTCTTTTCTTTCTACTGCTTGACATCTAAGCTCTTCAAACTTATTTTTATACTTAATGCCCCATCTTGTTATTTTAACAAGAGGTTCTGTTGCAGTATAAGAGATGATGAAATTGGAGAAGAAAAAGTATGATCCATAAAGGAATTTGTTTGCGTTAGATTATAGTATTGTGTTGATTTATATCTGTGTGACAAATCCTGGCATTCTCGTTTTTACCAAATTTCTTTTGAAAAACAATAGAAACATCATGGCCAGTGGTGGAGACACCTTACAATTAGGGGTTCAACCCCCTTCGACGGAAAAATCTATGATTTTTACATGGTTAAAATAATTTTTAGGCATATGTAGTAGATGTCGAACCCCCTTCGGCTACTTCGTGTGTCTATTTTTCCAGATTTTGAACCCCTTATTGAAAATCTTGGCTCCGCCACTGATGATGGCTTATCCTGGTATCACTTTCGTCAGCTCCGTTTATATCCACTGTTATGAATGTTAATCTGCCATTTTGAAGTACCTGTTAATTAGAGGAAAATTGTTTTATAAAAGAATGTTGACAGAAGATTCAGAGTTGTTATGATTATTCCACCAATCTTACTACCCTATTTATAGAACTGAATGTCCAAATGCATTCGTGGGTGACTGCCTAAATGCATTTGAGGCTAAGGGTGTGTTTGGTATGGAAAACAAGTAGATTTTGGACTTATTTTCTCATGTTTGGTTGGTGAGTAGAAAATATTTTCCGGAAATGATTTTAGTGTTTGATTTATGAATGAAAAATGTTTTTGAGAGACATCTTTTATTTTTATTAGAGTAAAAAATAATTTATAAAATTGAAAAAAAAATTAAAAACAAAATTATTATTTTTTTGGGGTGGTTGTGGTGGTGGGGTGGGGGTGGGGGGTGGTAGTGGGTGGGGGGAAGGGGAGGAGTGTGATTTTTTTTTTTTAAAGTTGATAGTATTTTTAAAAAACAAAATTAATTTTTTTGGCAGTTGGGGGTGGGGTGGAGTGGGGTGGGGTGGGGGTAGAGTTTAAAAATAAATTTTTTAAGTTCAAAATATTTAAATAAAGCAAAATTAATTTTATGGGGAGGGGCTGGCCGGTTGTGGGTGGGGGGATGTTAGTGATCGGGTGAAAAATAAATTTTTGAAATTGATTTTTTTTTAAATGGATGTTTTTCTCAAAAAAAATGTAATTTGAAATTGGAGGAGAGTTTTGGAAAATGTTTTCCTTAATTTTTGAAGGGAAGTAATTTTCCTTAATTTTGAGAAAAATGAGTTGATTTGGAAAATTTTCTAAAACTTTTGTCTCAACCAAACATGAGAAAATTGAAAAATATTTTTCGGAAAATGTTTTCCTTCATACCAAACACACTCTAAATGCTTAGATCCATTGGGCTCTTATTCTCCTAGATGCATCAGGCTGTTGTTCTTTTGGAGGAATCTGTGGGGTAGAAGCTAGATGCATATAGGCTTTCCTACGACACATCTGTTTTTTCTTTTTTATTTATGCACTTCATTTTTCTCTCTATCTTCTTCTTTTTGTCTTCTCTAGTAATTCTTCCTGTAAGTTTATTAGAAAATGTGGTATTGAGCATTGATTGTATGAAAACAACTTGTATTATTTAATCGGAAAAGGTCAAAATTGCCCCTGAACTATGTGAAATAGATCACTTATACCCTTCGTTACATTTTGGGATCAAAAATACCCCGCTGTTATCCTAAGAGGACCACAAATACCCTCAAGAGTTAACAC
Organism: Solanum lycopersicoides; assembly: GCA_022817965.1. Classification (NCBI taxonomy): domain Eukaryota; kingdom Viridiplantae; phylum Streptophyta; class Magnoliopsida; order Solanales; family Solanaceae; genus Solanum; species Solanum lycopersicoides. Next base: position 81,766,563 of record CM040625.1, on the reverse strand, counting down.
CCAATTTTTTAGTGACGTGGCATGCCACATAGGACTAATCCCTCCACCTAAGCGTTGCCAACTAGGATTCATTCAAAAGAACTAGACCTTTAGCGGCGACAATAGTTGTCACAAAAGCCCAAAAAATCGTCACTAAAAGTTTTTAACATTAAATTCTAATTTTGTATTTTTTTCTTCATTATTTTTTAAAAAAAACGCAAATAATATCGATTAAGTAGGAGTTTGAAGACACTGTTTTATTTTTATGTTGTATGAAAATGTATAAAATGTACAATAATGCATTATATAGTAGGAGATGTGAATCGAGAAGTAATTTTCGTGATTTTTCGTGATAATATTGGGTGCTTTTAATATTAATATTGCAAGTTATTTATTTTAGAAAATTAGGTTGCGATCGAAAATTAATTATCATATTATTTTTTTTGAAAAAATAGGTTTTACTATTAGTCGTCACTAAAATCACTCATAACCTTTAGTGACGATTTTTTGGGCTTTGTGGCAACTATTGTCGCCACTAAAGGTCTAGTTCTTTTGAATGAATCCTAGTTGGCAACGCTTTAGGTGGAGGGATTAGTCCTATGTGGCATGCCACGTCACCTAAAAATTGGGGTGTTAACTCTTGAGGGTATTTGTGGTCTCTTAGGATAACAGCGGGGTATTTTTGATCCCAAAATGTAACGAAGGGTATAAGTGATCTATTTCACATAGTTCAGGGGCAATTTTGACCTTTTCCGATTATTTAAATTATTATGAATACTTTATATGCATCAAATTCTCCCACACTTAAATATTTGCTTGTCCTTAAGCAATTGAAACAAATAACATAGTAGAGGAACATTTTAAGCAAAATTATGCAACTTTAAGTAAACAAGTATCAACTAAGACAACTCACAAATCTAAACAAGCTCTGAATGTTCTCATATTCACCTATTAAAAACTGAATCAGAATGTTTCTTTATTTGAAGTTTGTCTAACATGAAGTCACAATGTTTCACAATATATATATATATGTATAAAATTGTCAACAAAGAAGTACCTCATGTTGTTGAAATTTTTTATGAGCTTACCTATAATGTGGCTCTCCACTAATATAAAGTCTTTAAATTGGAATCGTATAGGACTTTTTCAAGGTTATAATGTTGGCTTTGTGATACATATCGATAAGAGTGAGTCAAGTACTGTAACGCTTAAGTACAACAACCTTTCTCTAACCCTTTTCACATTTTCCCTTGTTTGTTTAAAATGTGTGTGTCAACTTTCATTGTTGCTTTTCCCTTTTTTTAGACCTCAAGACAACAATTTTTTTTGCTTTAATTCACATGACAACATTCTCAAAAAATAATAAGCTCAAACACTTTCACCTTTCTTTAACAAACTGCTCTCCCAACATTTACTTTTTGCATTCAAATTAAATTTTGAAGTGCCGAAAAAAGGAATAGAGTGAAGAACAATTTTTGCATTCTCTAACCATGATTATTGGGCCCATCTGACCCTCGTTGTTTTCTCGCCATCCCTTCCATATTTCCCCCCCAATTGCCTTCAGATATCTTTGAGGATAAAATGAGGCGAGACCGTGTACTCTAATCCACCAATAAAAAGAAAGGCCCTGTACCACCATTCACGTTCAAAATTCCTATTGGACACACCCTGATGTCTGAAACTTAAGTCTACAGCATCAGCATATGTGCCTCTGCCAATTTTGAGAAATCAGGCTCTGCTCGGAAGCGATAGCCGTTAATCAGTGAATTTTCAATTTATTTGCTAGATATCCATCCATATCATTTTCTGAAGTAAGAGGGATGATCATTACCCTTTGCACGCCACAAACTAAAACTTCCTATATTGTTAAACTTCTAGGGGATCGAAAATAACACATATGCTTATTCCTTTGAACTTGCATTCCCTGATTATGAGTTACCATGGCGCCTACGGACGAAGCCAAGTAGAGTAAATTGACACAACCAGAGAAGCAAGTTTCTGTTAATATTCGAATCTTGCTAATTGAGTTCATCCCCGCTGACTTAACCCACCTCATACAAGTTTTTGAATCCTTACTTGACTGGCTCTCTGCGCTGTCATAAGACCTGCCAATGAAAATATATTCTGCTATCCGTTGAACTGACTAAGATTAAATTGCTCAATCGCTTAGAATTGAATGATTGACCAAAAACAGAGCTCTTCGGTTGGAGTTGAACTAGTAGATAAGGGAGAGATACCTTTCTCCCTTAGCATATCTATTTATTCACGAACTGCCTTGGGATATAAATACAACTTTTATGTTCTGGAATTACAGTAAACATGGATACCTTTTCACTTTTTTGGAACCTTTTAATAATCCAATGTGTTTTTGTAACTTTGTACGCCCATTATGGCAAATGTTAGGCTATCAATCCTCTGGAGCTTGCTATGGAAGCACTGAAAGACAATTCAGTCCCGCTTCTCATAGAGATTCCGCTCACTGCGCACCCAAAAGAACAAGGTCTATGACATTTGCGAAACTACACCATCGACCATGAACCAACTTCAGTGGCTTTTGTAAGTTCTCAAGTCTTAGTAGGATGAATTTGAAAAATATTGAGCTTATCTTCTCCAGTTGTTATTATTGCCTAAATTATTCACTCACACAGATCCCTGGGGGTGGAAATCAACCAAATTCCTGGTTAGATCCCTCGCGCTTTCTGAGATGTTCAGGTAAGTTTCTTCTTCAAAGTCTCCTTTGCGATCTTTCATCAAAGATGATATCTAATCACAATCTAGTTTCTTTGTAGGGTTGACTCCATATAATACACGAGGGTACTATGTTTTGTTTCTTTTTTTATCTGGAATTTTAGTGTATGTCTCTCTTTGTATGTGGCATTTTGTTCATCTCGTCAAAAAATCAAAAAAATTGAGGCTTCTGTTTTAAGAAAAACAGGAAATGAATAGCCGACGAATCTCATGAAAGTAATAGGTAATTTCTAACAATGCAAGTCTTTGTGTCTAGCCTGTATCGCAGATGCGCTATGAAGAACATAACGAATTATGTGGATGACTTGAATTGCCCAACATTGAAAGAAAATTAGATTGGTCGAGGCCCTGTTTCCAAAATATGTTCTGCCAGATGAGAACTTAAGGGGCAGGTTTTACGCTATAACTTCCTCTTTGAAAAAAGATGCAGAAATCATATGATTACTTGGGGAAATCTTCCATAAAAGCTAGAGATTCAAGTAATTTCTTCCATAGTCACTCTCAACCATGTCTTTATCTTCCAACTTTTCATTAAGTAATTAATTGTCCACTTTAAATCCCCATCAAATCACTATAAAACTTTTCGACAAAGGTTCGTCTGTGGAGGTTGCTTGTGATCTCAATTCTCAGGATTGCTGTACTATGCACACTTACCAAAAGGAGTTGTGCATGTAAAACCATATTCTATAACTGGTACTTTGGCCATGTAAGAGATCTACTAGGTGCATAACTTTTGTTTCATAATTTATTGTTTGGTCTTCTTGACATCTCAACCTTATGCCAATATCTTATTCCATATTTGTTTGGTCAGGACGAGCGGTTTTGATGTTCAAACTTCTAGGCTACGGCGTACATTTCTGTTGTTTATTCATTTTTTGGTAGTAGGCACTCTGTGCATCATCTGTCTTCCTTATTGTTACGGTCTCAGTAGGTATATAGCTGAGCGCGCGTGGTTCTGCACTCGCCTCACATACGCCTGTCAACACTCAACATGAGTGCGAGTAATGGGGGGCACTATCGCTCAATCTATCATAGACTAGACTCCTCAGCGAGTATACAGTCAATCCTGTACGTGCAGCTCGAACGTGTCCGCTCCAACCTTTCTGACCTGTTTTCTGTAAATACAACATGAGGCCTTCAATCTGAGACTTAACAGCGTGTTGAGATAATACCCGTCACGCGCTCGAATGTACGGCGCGGCTATAATAGATATAGTTGCAGCAACTTATAGCTCTTACAGGAGCACAATATATAGAATACGTGTGACTCAATGTGACTCGCCGTTTGTGTCAATTACTCGCTGCGTGTATCTTCGGAGCGCGTCGGGGAGAAGCGTAAGTCTCCTCTCCCTGTGCTTGTCAATATTAATATACACGGATATATCAAGCCGCAATCATACTGATCGGTCTCAACTTATATATATAGAAAACATATATGCGTAGAGAAGAAAGGTACACAGCAGGCACTCAATCGTCTGATTGGTTCCGAATGAGACACGGGCGTTCAATTCTAACAAGGTGTGGTGCAATACATACTCATAAAGAGCTCTTAGGTTCCCCTGGTTGTTCTGAGAGTGTCGTGAAAGATGTTGACACCTGCTCGCATACCACTGTGTACTGCAATATAGAGTCTGTGTACCGGCTTGCAGTGTTCTCGTGCTCTCTTAACCTGGATCTTTACAATAGGGACCTATCTATGGCAATGCTGGTGTGAAGTGTGTGATAGTGCGTATAATATATACGTTTTCATTTCGCTGCTTTGCTCTCTCTCGGTGTTCGATATGATTGCACGAGCTAATTAGATACTATAACTCCTCAGTCGTCTGATACAGCATGAGATCGAGGTGAGTGATACGGCATCACGAGAAGAACGCGCGTAGTACATATACCTCGCATAGTCATATGCATACACACTCATAAACGACCACACATAAGATACTCGCGCGCGCTATGCAATATCGAAGCATCACTCGATCTGATCGCTAAAGTCACGAGAGCGGGTGGGCCGCTCAATCTGCGTCTTTTGAGGAAAGAGAAAACTTTGACTAACAATAGGCCTTGCATCACCAACTCGACATATTCCTTATACACCAATGCTAAAAAAGGTGAAGAGAAGGTCAAACAGACGAAGGGAAAAGGAATATGTTAAAATGCACTCGTCTCCTTCATAGTTAGGCAGCAAGTTCAGCCAAATATTTGCACTTCCTAGTTTTTATCATTGAACATTACTACTCAAACTTATCAACACCAACTAACTAACCCAAATTGGAAGTTTGAAAACTGTGTGTCAAAACAGAAAAAGTCAGAAGTTTAGTCACCACAAAGCTTGCGTCCAAACGTGATTGGTTGCAACTGCAAGTAATGTTTTCTGTATATCTAGAAACAAAACCAATCCTGCATAGTATTGTATTGTTCATTCAGAAACCCACTAATTTACTCTAACAAAGGAACAGGAATGATGCCAACTACAAAAATTTGAATAAAACAGAAATTGTACCGAGCAGAAGTTTGAACATCAAAACCCTCGTCCTGCCAACAAATAATGAATAAGATTTGCCAAAGTTGAGATTCCAAGAAGACCAAACAAGTAAATTTGAAAAAAGTTATGCACCTGTAGATCTCTTATCAATGGCAAATACCAGTTATAGAATATGGTTTACATGCCCCAACTTCCTCTTTTTGTAGCGTTTGCATATGTACATGGAAATCCCTGAGAATTGAGATCACAAGCAACTCCAGACGAACTTGTCGAAAAGTATAGTGATCGGATGGGGGATTTAAGGGTCAATCGATCATCAGCATCTCTCTGACGCTCGCGCAATATTATAAGCGATGGAGCATCTATCATATACGGTATGCGTTAGAGTGAAATTACCTTCCGCGAACATTCTAGTATCTAGGGTTCGCACACAAGCTTAGATCATCCTTCGCAGTGGCATGGGGTATATGGTGCGCGTGGCGCTATCGCGGTGCACATGCGTCGCGGCGCGTGAAGTGTCCATCTATCATAGACGTAGGAATCAGGACTATATCTTGGACCAACAGAAGCGACAATAACCATTCATATAGAAGCAATACCGGTATATCAATAGAACATACAGGCCTCGATGAGCTATCTCGTTTTGCTGCTATCATCTGGTTTACGTGTCACTCTCCTCCACAATGTAGTCCTCCTAATTCTGGCTCGTAAATTTCTTCATAGCATCTGATACACTGAACAAAGATGCATTGTTAGGAATTCTATTACTTTCATGAGATTCGTCGGCGTATCATTTTTTCCTGTTTTAAACAGAAGCTCAAATTTTTTTGATTTTTGGAGAGATTGAAAAAATGCCACATACAAAGAGAGACTAACTAAAATTCCAGATAAAAAAGACAAACATATACCTTGTAAAAGAGTCAACCTGCAAAGAAACAGATGTGATTAATTCTTCATTTGATGAAAGATCTCAAGGAAGACTTTGAAGAAAAACAATTACCTAACATCTCCAGAAACAGTGCACTCACAGGAATTTGGTTGATTCCACCCCAGGAGTCTCTGTGAGTGAATAATTTAGCACATATAACAACTGGAGAAAGATAAGCTTCAAAAATTTTCAATTCATCCTACTAAGGACTTTGAGAACTGACAAAACCACTGAGTTGGTTTCATTCGATGGTGTAGCAAATTCATAGACTTGTTTCTTTTTGGAGTGCGCAGTGGAAATCTCTATAGAAGCGGACTGAATTTCCTTTCACCCCCCCCCCCCCCCCCTTTCCCCCCCCCCCCCCCCCCCCCCCCCCCCCGCCCACCCCCCTGTGCTTCCATAGCAAGCCTCCGAGGATGATAGCCTAACATTGCCTAAATGTCGTACAAAGTTACAAACACATTGGCATTATTTAAAAGTTCCAAAAAAAGAAAAGGTATCCAGGTTTACTGTTTCCCAGAACATAAAGTTGTATTTATCCAAGAGGTTTCTGCAATAAATAGATTATGCTAGAGGAGAAAGGTATCTCTCCCTTCTCTCTAGTTCAAACTCACCGCAAGGGCCCTCTGCTTTTTGGTCAAATCAGTTCAATTCTAGCGATTGCAGCAATTGAATACTTAGTCAGTTCAACGGATAGCAGAAATATTTTCATTGCCAGGTCTTATGACATCGCAGAGAGCCAGTTCCAAGTAAGGATCAAAAAACTTGGTATTGAGTTGGGTTAAGCACGGATGAAACTCAATTAGCAGATCGAATATTACAGAAACTGCTTCTCTGGTTGTGTCAATACTCTACTTGGCTTCCGTAGGCATTTGGTACCATACTCAGGGAAATGCAAGTTCAAGGAATAAGCATATGTTATTCTGCGCGTCGTAGAAGTTTAACAAAATATAGAGAAGTTCTTAGTTTTGTGGCCGTTGCAACGGTCTAGATGATCATCCCTCTTACTTCAAGAAAATGATAGTGGTGATGATCTAGCCAAATAAAATTGAAAAATCCTGAGTTATACCGGCTAATTGCTCTCCACGCAGAGCTGATTTCTCAACTTGCAGAGCACATAAGCATGATGCTGTACACTTAAGTTTCAGACATCAGGGTGTGCCTCCAATAGAATTTGAACGTGAATGGGTGTAGCAGGGCCTTTCCTTTTTTGTGGATAGAGTACATCGAAGTTCTCACAAGTTTCTCCATTTATCCTCAAAAGATTATACGTGAAGGATTGGGAATATGGCAAGGATGGCGAGAAACCAACAGGGTCAGATGGCGCCAAATCATGGTTAGAGAATGCAAAAAATTGTTCTTTCACTCTATGTCCTTTTTTCGGCACTTAAAAAATTTAAATTTGAATGCAAAAGTAAATGTTGGGAGAGCAGTTTGTTAAAGAAGGTGAAAGTGTTTGACTTATTATGTTTGTGAGAATGTTGTCATGTGAATGTAAAGCGAAAAAAAATTGGTTTGTCTAGGTCTACAAAAAGGAAGCAAAAGCTGAAACAATGAAAAGTTTGCACAGCTAGCACATTTTTAAACAAACAGGGAAAATTGTGAAAAGGGTTAGAGAAAGGTTGTGTGGACTTTAAGCGTTACAGTACTTTTGACTCCTCTTATCGATCATGGTAATCACAAAGCCAACATTATCAACCTGTGAAAAGTTCTAATTTATTACACAGAGATGTCAAGACTTTAATAGGATAGCTGTATGATGATAGAGATTACCCATGGCATTGAGAGGGAGCCTCATAAAAAATTTGCAAACAGACATGATAGGTACTTGCTTTTGACCAATTTTATACTCATAATATGAGAAGATAGTGTTTGTGAAAACGAGTTGTGCTTTCCAGTTAGAGAACCAAACTTCAAATAAAGAAACAATTCGCTGATTCGCACTCTTTAAATAGTGAATATAGAAGCATTCAGTAGCTCTTGTTTAGATTTGTGAGTTGTCTTAGTTGGATGTACTGTATGTATTACTTAAAGCATGGCAGTGAATGGTTGGCTTAAAATGTTCCTTTCCTATGCTAGTGTTTATTGTTTCATTTGCTTAGAAAATGGACAAGGCAAATCATTTAATGTAGTTCTGTGAGAATTTGATGCTATATAAGTATTCATAATAATATTATATATAATCGGAAAAGGTCACAAGCCCACTGAACTAGTGAAAATAGATCACTTATACCCGCTTGTTAGGAGTGTTGTCTAGGGATCAAAATACGGCGACCCGCTTGTTATCCTAAAGAGACACAGCACAATACCTCAAGAGTCTAGTACCACCTTTCGCGAATTTTAGGTGACGGTGTGCATGCCACATTGTAGGACTATATATACCTCCACGTAATGCGTTGCCCTAACAGGAATTCCTTTGACTTCAAGGAAGGTAAACTAGACCTTTGAGTGTGTCGGACTAATTAGTGCACAAAAGCCCAAAAAAAATGTCACAAAGATTTTTTTTTTGTTTAGATAGTAGGATTTTAGATGACGACTTAGATAGTAAGAAGCTCTAATTTTCTTTCAAGAAAAAATAATATTGATAATTAATTTCTCGAGCTGCATTTACACATAGATTTCTCTCAAAATAAATAACTTGCAATATTAATTATTATATAAGCTAGGCACCCATATTATCCACGAAAAATCAGTCAGGATTACTTCTCGATTTCACATTTTCCTACTATATAATGCATTATTGTAGCATATGTTATAGGCATTTCATAACAACGATTAAAAAATAATTAACAGTTTGTCTTCACAACTCCTTACTTTAATCGATATATTTAGTGCGTCTTTATTTAAAAAAAAATTAGAAGGAACGAATATATACAATACATAAGGAGAGTTTTAACTGTTAAAGCAAAACTTTTAAGTGACATTTTTTTGGGCGTTTTTTGTGAACAACTACTTGCGCGAGCCTAAAGGTCTAAGTTCTATTTGAGATGATATCCCTAGTGGCAACGCTGTTAGGTGAGGGATTAGTCCTATGTGGGATGCCACGTCACAATAAAAAATTGGGGTGTTAACTCTAGAGGAGGGTACTTTGTGGTCTTATAGGATAACAGCGGGGGTATTTTTGATCCCAAAATGTAACGAAGGAATGTATACAGTGATCTAATTTCACATAGGTTCAGGGCAAGTTTTTACCTGTTATTGGCCTGATGGTGAAATAATACATGTTTTCATACATAAAATCAATTGCTAAATACCAATTTCTAATTAAAACTTACAGGAAGAAGTCTATTGAGGAAGGACAAAAAATAGAGAAGATAGAGAGATATAAATGAAGTGCATTAAATAAATGAAGAAAAAAAACAGTTGTCGTGAGGAAAGTCCTATATGCATTATGTCTCCTACCCGGAAGATTCCTCCAAAAGAACCAACAGCCTGATGCCATCTAGCGACGACATAAGAGCCCAATGGATCTAAGCATATTAGAGTGTGTCTCTTGGTATGTGAAGGGAAAAGCATGTTTCCGAAAGAGAGTATTATTTTACATTGTGTCTATGTAAGTTGGTTGACGAACAAAGTTTTTTAGAAAAATTTTCCAAATCAACTCATTTTCTCAATTAAGGAAATTACTTCCCTTCAAAACATGGACTAGCTGTGCGAGCAAAAGCATTTTCCCATACAACTCCCTCCAAATTTCAAATTACTTTTTTTTGAGACAAGAATCCATCCATTAAAAAAGAAAAATCCATTTCATTCTATTGTTCTCACGCTTCATCACCGAACTCCCCCCACCCAAAAACCGAGGCCAGCGCCCTCCCCATAAATATTAATTTGCCTTGATTTATTAAATATTTTGACACTTAAAAAATATTTTTTTAAACTGCTACCCCCACCACCTACCAACCAAAACTCCACTCCGAGCGCCCAGCAACTCACTAAGGGCCAAACAAATTAATTTTTTGTCTTTGTAAAACAACAATTACTCATGCAACGTTTAAAAAAAAAAAACTAACATCCACATATCTGGCCACTCCCTACCGGTACAGAATCTACCCTTGCCAGCATCCACCTAACTAATAGTAGCAGCAGTGTCCCCTGTGTCACAACCCCCACACACACTCCAATCCCACAAATCACGCAGATGCACCACCAAAAAAAATAATTATTTTTTTAATGTTTTTTCAATTGTATATAATTATTATTTCACTCTCACGCTATTAAAAGGAGGTTACAAGAGTGTGTCCTCAAAAGGTAATTTTTGGCTTCATAGGACACACTAATAATATTTCACGTAAAAAATTCTAATACCAACCACATAAAAATTAATTCCGAAAAAATTATTTTGTCTCTTCACAAACTCTAATCAAAATAATAGGTTAAATGCATAAGTCAACACTGTTTTCATTTCCAACGCACGACCTCATACTGACCTCATCCACATTCTAGGCAGTGCACCACGAATGCATTTGGACATTCGTTCTATTAAATAGGGTAAGTAGATGGTGAATAAATCATAACCATACTTTGAATCCCTTTCTTGTTAAAAACCATCCTTCTTTTAAAAATGAAAGAACAAAATTTTCCTCCCCCTCTTTAATTAACAGGTAAACTTCAAAATGGCAGATAACATCATAACAGTGGATATAAACGGAGCTGACGATAAGTGATACGCAGAAAGCCATCCATCAGTGGCGGAGCCAAGATTTTCAATAAGGGGTTCAAATCTGGAAAAAATAGACACACGACAGTGGCCGAGGGGGTGTCGACATCTACTACATATTGGCCTAAAAATTATTTAACCATAGTATATAAATTATAGGATTTTTCCGGGAGGGAGGGTGTTGAACCCCCTAATTGTAAGTGTCTCCACGCACTGGCCATGATGTTTCTTATTGTTTTTCAAAGAAATTTTTTGGTAAAAGACGAGAATGCCAGGATGTTTGTCACACAGATATAAATCAACACAATTTCTATATACTAACGCAAACAATTCCTTTTATGGATCATACTTTTTTCTTCTCCAATTCATCATCTCTTATACTGCAACAGAACCTCTTGTTAAAATAACAAGATGGGGCATTAAGTATAAAAAATAAGTTTTGAACGAGCTTAGAATGTCAAGCAGTAGAAAGAAAAGAGTACCTTGTGGGGCAGACCACTGTCGAAAAAGCTTCCGGTTACATGAATGTTTCCACGGTATACCGCCACCGGTACCAATGCATGGTTGTTTATACTGCCTGTGTCAATCCAGAATCTATATAGAAATAAACAATACCAATAAAATTCACTATGTCTCTGCATGAACTTGATACTATACGCTTAACATGTTCACTGTAACATGGCCTTGTCTTAATCTTATTCAAGCAATCCATCTTTACTAATGCATCGACACAACCCCCAGGATAGATGAGTTCTCTTCACTGGCTATGAAAACAGCAACCACCGGTGGATTTTAACTTGTGGCTTTCCTCTCCAAGCCGCCTCATAAGCTCGGATACAAGAGCCACATGACCTAAAACAATCAGAGTTCACGCCTCGAAGTTTATCACCATCCAATGCTCAATGAAAAGGGATCAAAATTCCTGAATACAGAATGTTTTACCGTTATATGAAGTCCATTATCATTGCCCGGACTTATAAAGGAGCATCAATTTACAATCTCAATTTTGAATTTGGCATGTTATCTTCCTATATGCCAATCTACATTTCAGTCAAGATTCTAATACTTCTTTCCCACCTCTATAAGCATAATGCTTTAAGCAGACCAACACCAACAAAATCAAATAACAAAAAGGGGTAGCAAAAATAATTGCATTTACATACCCAATCATCCAGGGTTGGCAGTGACAAACATCCATAATGCATTCCAACACAAAAGACAGATAATTTCGCGGGCTGAGTACCCGGGTTACTCCACAATAAGATTACCCCCTATTAGGCTTATAAGTAACTATTGATGATCAATGGTCCGCCGCGCGGTGCGTGGTGCTATAAGGAAGATAGTGTATGCAAGAACGTGATTCCAACAATCCTGTCTTCCTCCGGGATAAGCTGCCGGCGGATTGTTCTGCTACATATTTGGACTGCGCCCGATTAGTTTGCCCAAAAGGGTTCTCGATGAATCCTGTTTAGATCGCCCAAAATCTTGCTTAACAGAAGCTGAAGTGCCATTGTAGTAGTTTCGGGAGTCGTGATCTGATGCCTTAATTTTCGGAACAGAGCAAACGATGAAAAATGAGCTCATAGTAGTCTTTTAAAGTTTCTTCCCTAAATCAAAAAAATAGGACAAGGTGGGGCCCTTAATATTTTTTTTTATTTTTTTGATTTTTAAATATTAATAAAAGGATTAAACTAAGGTTAATATTTTCGTAGTTGTCTGGAATAATATTGGCAGTTATTTGGCAACTTCCTAAAGTTGCTTGGACAACTTTGAAGTTGGTCGAATGACTAAAGAAGTTGTTCGGATAACTATGACAGTTGTCGAACGATTAAAGAAGGTGTTCCGACAACTACGACAGTTTGTTAACTAAAGTATAAAAGTTAAAAAGTTTGGATGATTGTGAAAATATCTTTTAATTTTATCATTTTTTTTGTCACTTCTACCTAAATTTTAAAATTTGAATGACTTTTACCTAATGACAAACTAACTTTATCTCTTTTAATATTACCTTCCCGCCAAACTGGGGAGAAGTTTGGACGTTTTTAACAACTGCCTATTTTTCAGACAACAATTGACTTTATTAATCCTCATTTTCATTTTCCTTTGATCTATATCAAAAATAGAAGTTTATTTTAAATTTTTCAAAAGCAAATTAAAAAATGTTATAATGAAATGTGTTTGAGTCGACGAGAATTCAATAATATTAAAGAGAAACGAGTATAATTTACAAAGCGTACCTTTAAGAAATCCAAATCACTTCTACAAATTTAAAAATTTTCATTAAATCATTTTAATCATATAGTATATTTTTTACATAATTACTTGGTTTTTATACATATATTTTATGATAAGTATATTTTGACTAATATAAAATTAAACTATCATAGTAGTATCGAATAGTTACTTATTTTAATAAAGATCATTGTAAAAACATGTATTTTGCATTACTTATTCAGCGAAGGTATGCATTTCTCTTGATTAAATAAATATTAATATAATATACATTTTAAAAATTTTTTTCAGTCTCCATTTGAATCATTTTTCATATATATAGGAGCTAAAAGTAAATAGGAGAAAGAACTATTAGAAAAATATTTTAAACATATGATAAATTGTTTACCGAATGATATTGGGCTTGGGCAAATTGAGAGTAATGGGCCAGAACAAAAATTGGTATCTGGGACAACTGGTTAAATGTTAATGCGTTTAGTTTTTAGAGCGGAGAAAATGTCAAAATAGTCATCAATGTAAAGGGTTCAAATTATTTTTGGTCCTCTATATATATCATGCTATCTAAATAGTCCTTACATGATATACAAAATCCTAATCATTTTAGTCGTTAGCACTAAAAACGTAACCAAGAAAATTAAAAAAAAATCTGTTAACTTTAACAGTGGATCCTTTGGTAATATGAGACCCTTCTTCATCAATCTGCTTTTTCACCATTACCACAAGCCCACCCTTTCCTCAATTATTTTCTTCCATTGAGCGTCATTGCTCCATATACATTAATATCCATTTCTCATCTCCTCTAAAATCTATTACATAAATAAGAGAAAGTAATCAAGATTACCAAAACAAATGGGAACTGAAGTGTCGCAACAAAATTTTCGGTAGCGTGGAAAAATTAACTAAGCAAAATAAATAAAGAAGAAAAATGTGATTTATTAGTGGAATCGTTTGCAGTACAATTCCGTTGTTTTCTTGATTTTCTCTCCTAAGTTTATCCGCGGTTCGAGGGCCTTCAGTAGCTATTTCTCGAATGTAGGATGATGAGACCTCTTTGAGAAGTTGTCAATCTTCGAGACGTCGGGAAAAGCGCTTCGTCGTTGTAAGTCCGATCTAACTGGAGAACTCCGTTGATCACTCCTTCAAAGAACTATCCATGGTTGATGGTGTAGTTTTCACCAATTTACTGAAATGCTTGTTGAAGAGTTTTTGATCCCTTGAATTCAGTTCATTCGGAGTCCTATTTATAGTCTGTAGGTGAGGCGAAGTAGCATATGGATTGCCAAGAGGATATCATTTTGTGACCACTTTTGGCGTGTTCTGTAATTGGTTCTTGCACTTGAGTGGGACTAAACACCTCTTTGGACATGTGGCGTCCCTGTTGAATTTCGATGCCCCAGTCACCGGTGACGTACGCTGCATGAAATTTGGGGCTTCAAGGTGAAATGGACCTTGGATTTCAACTTAATAAAATTGAACCATTTATTTGTAAAGCTCAAATTAAATCATTCAGCAATGAACATGGATTTCATTCAATTTTGTATGGATTTATCCATTACAATTATGTGTCTACAACTGTCCCTTACTTCGAGACTTGTCGACATTTAGGCTTGCCGAAGTTTGGCGACAAGACTTTGAATGTATTCATGAATGTGTTTCATTATTTTTTTAGACTAGTGGAGCGGTTTAGGATTGCTGAATTTTGACGAGAAGTTGCAAGTATTCATGAATTGGAGACTTCAAGAGGTATTGTGTTTCTGTCGTCGTAGTCTAACTAGGCCACTACAAATGACTTGCTTGTAGTGATCTCAACATTTTTTTAAAAAAAAAAAAAAACTTCTTGGCTCACAACCACATGGACCCTCTATATCAATTTTCAAATAGATAGGCTCTAGTGAGGTAGTAACATTTTTTTGTGTCTGATCTTCCTTGTAACGGTTGGAAAAAAAAAGATAAGAAATTGAATTGGATTTTATTACCAAATAAATCCAAGTCTAATGAAGATTAATTATTCTTTTCTTAATCTTTGGTTCATCCTTCCATATTTGGTATGAACTTCAAAATGGAAATGAAATATTTCAATCCAAATCAGATTTTTTTAATTTCCCAAATTCACCTTACTATGCCTTTATGGAAGAATTAGAAGTTATTCACAAGAATCCCCTATATCCCTTGCCAATGCATAAGAATTTCATCACACAAAAAATTCAAAATGCTACAAGCAAGTTAGCCGAGTGTAATTGAACTCTTAAAGTGCGACGTCTTTCTTTCAAATCGATAGACGTAAACTTCTCCTCATATCTTGAAAGAAACTTCAAGCAAAGGTGTTCTTGCCTAACTTTCTGCAGGTAAAATAGATTATTATTTTTTTGCAGTAACCCATTTTTATGCCTTTAGCTTTCGCGCCTGTAGTGTAAATTCATATCTAATATGTAGACAAAGTTGAAATTGTAATCCGTTTTTAATTTTTCCAAAACATAGAAACAACGGGGCTATAACGTAAAACAATTGGCAGCCAAACTTCAATCCATTGCTACAGTTTTTATCTTTCAATGTGGACCTGCTTGAGATTGACAGATTTGCCGCGTCCAGTATAGAATTATTTCTAATTGTAAAAAAAATCAAAAACCGGCAGCGTTTGGTTTTCCGAAACTAGACATGGTACACGACATATAAATATTTGGTAGCCATATTCTTTTTCAATTGCTACAGTTTTGATCTTCAAGTTTGAACCCATTTCTTGATTGACAAGACTTGCGCGTCCGTTAGTGGCAAAATTTCATTTCTAATTGTAGAAAAATTAAATAGCAAGCCAGTTTGATTTTTCTGAAACTAGACAGCGTGGAACATTTACGATGATAAAATATTTGTATCCAAATTCCTTGTCAATCGCCTTACAGTTCTAATTTGTCAAGGTTGAACCTCATTTTCTGATGTGAAGATCTTTTTGTTTTTTGATTACTCCAATCGTGTTTTGCCAACGTAACTCTGCTTATTTTTTTTTATTTTTTTCAGAGCCTCATTATGCGATTCTTGATTTCCAGCAACGGACAGAACTTTTAGTGACCCGAGATGCCGCCGTACCGCTTGCCTTGAAATCTTTGAGACAAGCAACAATGCGGCCGCCAAGTTCCTCACTTTGAAAGTTCATCCTCCGGTGACGGCGGCTTCCCACTTATTAGGAAAAGATGCTGGATTGTGTCTCATCATCTCCCCGGAGTAGATCGTCAAGCAGAAACAAGGATGTTGAGGACAAATTTCTCCGCAAGGTCACAACTGACAAAAGTTTCTCCTTTTTGTGCGTCTTCTAATCATCAAAAACGTTGTTGTTTGTCCCTTCCTCGTTCACATCTACTCTGACTTGTATCTTTTCCATCGTCTTATGGATTCAACAGGCTATCTTTGCATTTTTACGCGTACAAGATTTTCATCCATCACCCAATCTGCCTCAAACCCTGACTAGCAGCCGATACTGGTTTCACCACAGATCTTAGGAATCTTTTGCGAGGATTACAGTGCTTTCATAATCCCTGATTTGTAACTGCTGTTGCTTGGTAAATTGTGCCACATTCTGGGGAATAGTGCATGAAAGGTACTATGTCGAGACTCGATAAGTAGACGCGGCGACGGCGATGCCATTTGCATTATTTTGTCGTTTACATGTAACTACTCAGATGCCGGGACAGAACTTTCTCCCAAAATTTCAGCTTTGAACTCTTATGTTAAAATTCTGTAACTCGTAGTTAGGATCACTCAAATGAAGAATGGGAATTCATTAGAAATTACTCATACAAATATAATATATGTGAAATCATGACTGAAAGATTTCCGGGTTTAGTACGCCTACCTATTCAAAAGTTAGCTCAATGTTGCCTTAATAGACTTTGTCAGCTTATAGCACGCTGCACGTAGAAAAACAATAACTCGATGTGGGGCAATCAAAATAATTGTTGATTCTGTTATAAAAAAAAATTGGAAGCATAACTCATAGAAATATAACTCATGTTAAAATCATGTGCCAAATCCCTTCCAGATTAGTAATTATGTATTTTCACCAATGGGCCTACAGTATCTGTCTCGCTCAACACTTTTTAGCTTTTCAGCAACTTCGAGGAGAAAATCAATTATCTCGCTAGAGACTTGAAATGAATGTGATTCTTGTCGTTGAAGCTAACTCATAGAAGTACAACTTCATAAAAATCACGTCCAAAATCCTTCAGATAGTACATATGTATTTTCAAAGGTTAGCTCCAGTTCTGTCTGCCTCAAACTCTTCAGTTTTCACACACTTTGGGATAAAGAATCAATATCTTGGCATAACAGCCTCAAAATGCATTAGATCTCGCTCCGTTGGAAGCACCAACTCATAGATGCTACATCATATGTAAAAATCATGGCCCAATAGCTTTTCCAGATTCAGCATAGGAATGTATTTTCAAAGTCAGCCTGAATTATGAATTATGAGCTTCTTATTTCACTGTGACGAAACTTCTAATTGTTCATCCTGATTGGCTGAATCCAAACATTGTTAATAATTTTATCAGTAATGATGTTGCATTTGAGTC